>CM040746.1:39812211-40062211 GCA_022829145.1 Albula goreensis | reverse complement strand
AGCAGAGAGCAGTCAGAAACTTGGCTGGCACAAATGTGGAAAGCGACAGACCGCATTTTTTGTCTTTGAATGAAAAAGCGTTTTTTTTTTTTTTTTTTTTTTTGTAATGAGAGATAAAAGCGATGGGTTTCTGTCTCACGCTGGGCCCTGGTAAATTCAACAGTCCGGTGAGGGGAGGCAACACGTGAAATAAAGTTGAAATAAATCAGGCCTGAGATATTTCGCATGGGTGCATCACCAGAATATCACGGGAATGTGAAAGACTGAGCTCATTCCACAGATCTCCAGAGAGAGGGACACATTTAGGGGGAGGAGGGGGGTTGATGGCGGGACGGTGACTGAGGTAGGAAAGGGGGGTTGCTGCCCCCCTCCCCACCCCGCCCCCGCCCCCACCCTGTGCTGTGAAGTGTTCAGTAATTACTGCAGTGATCCAGCACAGCGGTCACCCCCCAGTATGATTACAGATGGCCCACGCTAAGGGGGGAACATGGGGGAGGATTTTGGGGGGAATGGGGTAATTTTCTGTGATTTGGGTGTTTTTTTATGGGCCGTGAGGCGGGGTGGGGGTGTTGTTTTGATGCTGTCGCCGTGGTCGCGGGAGTCAGGCACCTCTGGAGAGGAGTAAACAGCGCACCCTCCTGTGGGGGCGGGGCTTGCAGCATGGACATCCTGTTTTTTTCTGTCTGCATCTTCAGCGTGTGGCGGCACCACAGCACTTCCTGCCCACCAGCGTCAAGCCTGGTGTGTCACCCCAGCACCACATTCCTCATGCACTATGCACCCCACACCTTTACCCCAACACACACACTCACACACACTCTTACACACAAACACCTTCACTATGCACCCCACACCTTTACCCCAACACACACACTCACACACACTCTTACACACAAACACCTTAACTATGCACACAAACACCTTTACCCCAACACACACACTCTTACACACAAACACCTTAACTATGCACACAAACACCTTTACCCCAACACACACACTCACACACACTCTTACACACAAACACCTTAACTATGCACACAAACACCTTTACCCCAACACACACACTTACACACAAACACCTTAACTATGCACACAAACACCTTTACCCCAACACACACACTCACACACACTCTTACACACAAACACCTTCACTATGCCCACAAACACCTTTACCCCAACGCACACACTCACACACACTCTTACACACAAACACCTTAACTATGCACCCCACACCTTTACCCCAACACACACACTCACACACACTCTTACACACAAACACCTTAACTATGCACCCCACACCTTTACCCCAACACACACACTCACACACACTCTTACACACAAACACCTTCACTATGCCCACAAACACCTTTACCCCAACACACACACTCACACACACTCTTACACACAAACACCTTAACTATGCACCCCACACCTTACCCCAACACACACACTCACACACACTCTTACACACAAACACCTTAACTATACACCCCACACCTTTACCCCAAACACACACACACACTCTTACACACACACACTCTTACACACAAACACCTTAACTATACACCCCACACCTTTACCCCAACAACACACACACTCACACACAAACACCTTCACTATGCACCCCACACCTTTACCCCAACACACACACTCAAACACACTCTTACACACAAACACCTTAACTATGCACACAAACACCCCACACCTTACCCCAACACACACACTGACACACACTCTACACACACTCTTACACACAAACACCTTAACTATGCACACAAACACCCCACACCTTTACCCCAACACACACACTCACACACACTCTTACACACACTCTTACACACAAACACCTTAACTATGCACACAAACACCCCACACCTTTACCCCAACACACACACTGACACACACTCTTACACACAAACACCTTAACTATGCACACAAACACCTTTACCCCAACACACACACTCACACACACTCTTACACACAAACACCTTAACTATGCACCCCACACCTTTACCCCAACACACACACTCACACACACACTCACACACTCACACGCACGAATGCCCATGTTCCCTAAACCGGTGTAAGAGCATGTATGCCCTGTGCTTTGACAGTCTTGTCATTTGTAGGCCTCTGAGCACCAGCCAGTGAGCCAGACTAACTGACCAAATATGAAGACCATTAGCGGGGAGATGTAGCCTGTTTCTGTGATGGTTTGGACCAGTGGTTGATATTTTCCGTGCTAACGCTGGTCTCTCCCTTCCTCCTACCCTGAACTACAGAGCATACAGAGCATGGATAGGTGGAAGAAATGTGGCAGAGACCGCACTGAACCAATCAGCATCCACTTCAGATCAGGGAACGCTGACCGGACACTGCTGCAGAGTGTCCAGACATGGCCTCGGCCATCTTTTACAGACCTCTGACAGGTGTGCACTCATAACACACACGCCTCACACACACGCACACACACACACACACACACACACACACACACCCCTCACACACACTGCCCCCTGTCCCCGTCTCTGCTCCAGGGCTGAAAGAGCCATTCTTATGGATTTGGGACTTACCAGAATATACAGGCGTTATGTTTGCGTTTGTGTTTTGTGGCGTGGTGCGTATGTATGTGCGTATTGTTTGTTTTCCCGCAGCTCCAGAGCCAGTGGGGCGGTTGATTCACCCCTCTGCCCTGTGAAGATAATACTGGCTTCACCTTCTCAGACCTCAGCAAACACCAGCACATTACTCAATGCTTCTGGAATCTTTTTTTTACTGTTGAAAGATGTTTTTTATCTATGGACCCAAAAAAAAAAAGAAACATTCACCACCATCAAAGCCCAAGCGGGGATGTATTTTTAGGGATAATTTTCCTTAAAATGAAAGATAGAAAGAGGAGTCTTGTTCCTCTGGTGTTTGCCGTGGTTGGTCCTGCTGTCCCCTGGTGAGACAGAGCCAGACACAGCCCCCCCCCCCCCGCCCCAACCCTGACCCCCCCTCCCCTGTGTTCGCTTTCATCCCTGTGATGTCACTCAGAGGGAGGGGGACCTGGGGGGCACTGAGGGAGAGAGGGAGATGGACGGGGAGACTGGCCCAGGAGAGGGAGAAATGATGGGGCGCAGATAGGGGGCAGTGTGGAGGGAGCAGAGAGCGAGTGGGGACACAGAGAGAGAGAGAGAGAGATCCAGGGACAGATGGATAAAGAGACATGGAAATAGAGATAGAAAGAGAGAGGGAAAGAGAGTGAATGAAAAAGAGAGGGAGATAGCAGGAGATAGAGAGGCAGATGGATGGAGAGAGAGAGTGAGTTTTGGAGAGAGGGAGAGAGAGACACAGAGAGAGAGTGAGAAAGAGAGAGAGAGACGGAGGAGAGAGAGAGAGAGAGAGAGAGAGAGAGGCTCCTGGCTCCGGAACCCTGACACTGATGAGCATGGCTCCCAGGCTTACAGCAAACAGCCGCCCCACACGGTCAATATTTACCCCCAGGGGTAATTATAACTCACAGTGTCACAGGCCACACACACACTCACACTCACACACACACACACACACACACACTCTTACTCACGCACACTCACACTCTTACACACACACACACACACTCACACTCTTACTCACACACTCACACTCTTACACACACTCACTCTTACACACACACACACACACACACACACTCTTACACACACACACACACACTCATGCTCTTACACACACACACACACACACACTCACACTCTAAAACACACACACACACACACACACTCTTACTCTCACATATATACATATACAAACACAAACTCACACACACTCACGCACACTTACTCACACATATACACACACACATTAACAAACTCACTCACACACACATAAATGGACGCAAACTCACTCACACACATATACAAACGCAAACTCACACACTCTTAGTCACAAACACACAAACGCAAACTCACTCACACACACACACACGCACACTTTTTACACATACACAAACATACTCACACACTTTCTTACACATACACATACACACATATTACACACACACACACACACTTACACACATTCACACATATTCACACACGAACACGAACACACACATACACACATATTCACTCACACGCATGAAAACACACAGCTGACCTTTGCAGCAATTTCATTTCTGTGTACTTTTCCATGTTTTTTTTTTTTTTTTTTGTAAATATGATTCATCCTTTATTTCTCTGTTTGTTTGTGATTTTCTGACTTGTTTGGCCTTGCTGGCCTGGGCGGGGGAGGGGGGGGGGAACACCACAGGAAATAAACTCTAAAAATGGCCTGAATGGGTGATGCATGCTGGCTTTCTGTGTTGAATGTTTGTATTACATTATTATTATCATTATTATTGTTAGTAGTCATAGTAGTAGTAGTATTGGTATTATTATTGTTATATTACTGTGTGATGCATATTTGAGTAGAAATATAGTTAATAATGAAATTCAAATGATGAATTATTGAATATTATTTATTGCATCTCCCTATTTTTAAAAAGTTGGTGAAGTGAAGCAGGGCCAGGTTAATGAGTTCGTACACCTGGCCAGTGATTTTCCACACTGCCCACAGGAAATTCCTACTGTGGGCAGCAGAGGGCACCCTGGAGCCCATTCTTCCAGGCCCTGTCAATCATTGGGGAAAAGTAGTTAAATTACTCTGTTAGCCATACATGTAATTACAGCTTGCCAAAATGTTACTAAATCTGCCTCCTCTGGGTTTCTGGTTTTGTTTTTTCCTCCCCTTTCGTCTTTTGAAGGAGCTCTAATTGGGGAAGGCAGTGTGTCGGGATTAGAGGCTCCCAGACTTAAACCCCAACCCCTCTCACACCCCCCTCACACTCCCCAACCCCTCTCACACCCCCCTCACACTCCCCAACCCCTCTCACACCCCCCTCAGAATCCACTGAGGACTACTGGACTTCATGAGGAACATTGTGGAACCTCTGCATGCCCCGTCTTCCTCCTCCTCTTCCTCCTCCTCCTCGCTCTGAACAGAGAGATCATACGTTGCTCCACAGGTAAGTAAAGCCAGTAGGTATGGCTGCCCATGTGCCTTTCTCATGTCAGATGGTTTGGGTCCTGGGTTCGTAACCACAGGGTTGCAGGTTCAGTTCCCAGGCAGAGCACTGCTTGTTGTACACTTTGAGCAAGACACTTGAATTCTATCAGTAAAATTTCCAGCTGTGTAAGGTGCTCTGTATAATGCTACCAGGTACTCTCTCATGAAACAATGTTTCATTATAGCAGTCAATAATAATCTCTATCAAATCCCAATACAACCTTCTCCCGTAATATAACGTAAAAGAGCATATGTGAAATTTACACCAGATTCCAAAGATTGTGAAAAACACAGTGGAGAACCCCTCTGTCCCCTAACGATTCTAAAGGGAAACACAATGAACTGGTGCCATCCACCTCCATTCAGAATATCTCTTTAGTAATTGCTTGTTTATATTTTCATTTGTGCTTTTCAGTTATTCAGGCATATTGTTTCCCATTTCCATATCCAGCCACCTGTCCTCCTTTGGCCATCTTTCATCATAGATATCACCAAAAGATCTGAAATTATCCACCTATTATTTAGTGTTACGCAGTTCATAGCACCACATGTTGTCAAAATGGAGCCCTTTCCCTCGATTTTCATAATGGAATAATTTGGATTTGGCACCAGATGACCCCCCGCTTATTTTCTTTGCTGGTCTGACACCCGCTTCCTGTCAGGCCCATATTTGGACACCAGTGTGTGCCACCACCCCATGACCTCACCTCGGCTCCCCAGGTTTGTTTTCATCCGCGGCCGGAGTGGGGAGCGGTAAAGACACTGGGGGGGGGGACATACACAGCTTACGTGGTCCGCTGTTTGAACGAGGTTGAGAGAGGGGACTGTGTTAGCGTGCGTTAGCGGCACCGCGGTGCTGAGAGCCTCTGCTGTGGACAGCCTCAGGTCCAAGGGAGGGGTGTTAACATTCAGCTGACCCTCCGCCCCCCGTCAGCGCAGTCCCTGACGGAAGCAGCAATGCAAGGGGAAGGTGAGAGTTTACTTTACCCCCCCACACCCCCTGCAGTCCTCCCAGGAGCCTGAGGGGGGACACTGAGGGCCGAGAGAACACTCGGACCCAGTGCCCTCTGGAGCTCTCTGGACTGGGGCATTGGAGGTACAAGCACAATCACTCAGCCACCTCCACCTCTCCTCTCCTCCCTTCCTCCCTCCCTCTCTCCACCTCTCCTCTCCTCCCGTCCTCCCTCCCTCTCTCCACCTCTCCTCTCCTCCCTTCCTCCCTCCCTCTCTCCACCTCTCCTCTCCTCCTTTCCTCTCCCCACCTCTCCTCTCCTCCTTTCCTCTCCTCCCCCCTCTCCTCCCTCCCCCCTCCTCTCCTCTCCTCCCTCTCTCTGTAGATTGTCAAACCTCAGTCCTGTATTTATGTCACATTTACTCGTTGAGGTGATGCTGCCTTAAGTGCAGCTCCAGTCACTTTGGGAATGCTGTTATTCCGTCTCTAAGGGGGAAATTCCACAACATGAACAAGGTGGAAATTCACCCTTAGGAGCAGAGGCAGGCATGATGTCCAGAGAGCAGTGTGGCCCTCCACGCCTGCCCCTGTGTTAGAGGAGAGAGCCAGGAGGGAAGGTACAGAGTAAGTCAACACAAGCAGAGGGCAGAAAGTGGAATTTTACACATCATAATTTGTTTTTTGCCCAAATAACGGATGGCTTTTTATCTTCTCTATGTAAGCATGAAAACATAATTCGGTGAATGACTCGTTAACCCTGAAATCCTGAGCTATACCGTAACCGTGTGAGCCAGAAAATGAGTCACTGACCCTCATGGTCACGTCTACTGACTCAGAGGACCCTTGATTTAGTCACATTTTCTTATTGAATGTAATCCATTCTCCAAAACTAAATAACTAACAAAAATGTTGCTACTTGGCAAGCTGTAATGATATTCTCTGGGGAATGGGGAATTTAATTGTTCCCCTGTCAAATAAACAGAAGAACAATACGAGAACATATTTTTATTTCCTAAATGTAAATATTTCTCTGACTGTGTCCTCTTCAGAGGCCCACATTTGACCCTTCACTACGCTAACCGAGCGATGCTAGCATAGGATGCAAAGGGGTGCTAACCGAGCAATGCCAGCATAGGATGCACAGGGGCGCTAACCGAGCAATGCTAGCATAGGATGCACAGGGGCGCTAACCGAGCAATGCTAGCATAGGATGCACAGGGGCGCTACCCGAGAAATGCTAGCATAGGATGCACAGGGGCGCTAACCGAGCAATGCTAGCATAGGATGCACAGGGGCGCTAACCGAGCAATGCTAGCATAGGATGCACAGGGGCGCTAACAGAGCAATGCTAGCACAGGATGCACAGGGGCGCTAACCGAGCGATGCTAGCACAGGATGCACAGGGGCGCTAACCGAGCAATGCTAGCACAGGATGCACAGGGGCGCTAACCGAGCGATGTTGGCACAGGATGCACAGGGGCGCTAACCGAGCAATGCTAGCATAGAATGCACAGGGGCGCTAACCGAGCAATGCTAGCATAGGATGCACAGGGGCGCTAACCGAGCAATGCTAGCATAGGAAGCACAGTGTATTAAAGTAAAAAGACATACACTACACTACACACACACACACCATGCTACAAACATATACATGCATACCCATATACAATGGTACACACTTACACACACATGCATAATGCTACACTTATACACACATGCACTCACACACACATATATACACACTCATTTGCTTTTCTACACACATAAACACAAATACACACGCACACACGCATACAAACATATACGGTATGCTACAGACATGCACGCATGCTTCATATGTGCACATGCAGGGCAAAGAGGTTTCTCTGCCCTGTGCTGCCCCCTCTGGTCAATCCAACACAAATTAGCATAACCACTCAAACAGAAAACCCATAGATTTATTCAGCAGCTAGCAGTAACCTGTCAAGAAATAATGTCTCAGGTGTCGATCCTCTGACCACGCTTATAAGAATTACAGACCAAAATGAATCATTGGGATTCTCTGAATTACAATAAAAATAAGCAAAGCTCAGGAATCTCACTCTGAGTTCTGGCAGTGCTGAGGAATATGGTAAACAGTCCTGGAAACAATTACAGCCAAGAGACACTGCTGAATTTAAAGTCCTACAAAACAATCCAGGAATAGTGTGGAGTGCAGAGCGCACGCTCCTTAAGGGCTGTTTGTTTGTTCTGGTAGTGTAGCTGAAATTATACTATATGATAAAACTGTGTACTAAATAGTGGTAGTACTGCTCCATATCTCATCCAAGCTACATCACCCCTGGTACAGACTTCTGTCAGTCTGGTTCTGTCTGTCCTTCAGTGTCGTGTGTGCTGAACTGCTGGGAATTCACCTTTATGTCAGGGGTTTCAAACTCAAGTCCAAAGAGCTTAAGTGTCTCTTGGTTCTTCTGGTTTTCCTTAAAATCATCAAACCAGTTTATGTTTTGGAGACAAAACCCTGCATTTTTCTTTCAGATCTGTGTGGCTTAAAATTCACACAAGAAGAATGCGACAGTTACGTGACTGCCAACAGTGACATTCAAAACAGCTATAAAAAGAAACAATAACCTGACACAGATAGCGCACAAATCTGCTTTCTCAAATAAATTATGGGCCAATTATACAATAGAGTAAGTTTAATGATTGCACGGTGAGTTTGGACTGTGACTACAGAGGCTGTAGTGTCACTCAGAGGTGCGAGGCTCACAGAGTCCTGGGGTCAGGATGTGGAGTTTGAACACATGGCGCTGGCCTGTAAAAACTGAGCTAGAGAGGAGTGGAAAATCCCAGCTTATGACTGCCACCAGGACAAAGGACACGCAAAGGGTGACAACAGGAGGGGGAAGAAAACAACAAGGAAGAGGAATTTGCACACATTATATTGGTGTCACAGAAGGGGGCACCCCCCATGATAAAGGTGGGGGCCGAACGTAAAACTTTCCCAGGACAAGGACTGCTCGATTTGAATAAAGAGGCTTACTGTGACCGTTTACTTACGGTCATTAACTGCAATATTGGGAACATGGAACAGGACATGGACTTATTGTGTGACAGCTGATTATACCAAACATGTAAAGTTGATAATTCTTCTACAGTCTTAGCCCATGTCCTTTATTTATTCATTTGCAGCGGAGTACACTCCAGAGTACAGCGGCAGTGTTAAATGAATGCTACAGTGTCACCTGGATACTCTAGCCAATCAACAGGGCTGATTTTCTCACTACACAGTGCACATATTATACATAATAGAGGCCTCTCACCATTATTTCTCTGCACAAGCAATAACTACGATTATGATTAATATTAACTGCGATTATGATTAATATTAACTGAGCAGCCCTTGCCACAACACACCTGATTACATTTGGAGAAGAATGTTGCCGAGAAATTCCCTAGATTTTTATTGCTACTGAGAACTTCCATCTATATCACATGCAAAATTACTGGTGAGAACTCCTTATGATTATTATTTGGTCATGAAAAACATTATTGAGGAAACACGTCAAAAATACATGAAAGAATTAAAATGGCAGATTTGCTTAGCATCGAGTACATTCCTGATAAAGTCAATGGGAATGGGCATCTACATTTCAAATTCTTTTTTAACATGAGAATAATGACTGAACAATCTTCTGAGCTTCCTCCTACAATCTTCAATGTTCCCAGTGATTTAATAACAATGTTCCTGGGAAATCCAGGAAGCTGATGTAGGATCTGGGAAGGTCTAACACGGAATTTCCTACCATTCTGGGAACGGTCTGAGGTACCAAAAATTGTTGGTTGGGAGAGATACATTGAACTGGTGGGGAAAAGGTCTGACTGTGTGTTTTTCCACACAAACAAGCCTGTGTGCCTGTAGACCCATCCGTAGAGATTAATGATTATAATTCTCCTTTTGTGGCCCACAATTCCAGCATCCTTTGAAAGAAAAATGTCCCCACCTCCCCTGTAAAACCTGCTTACAGCCAGCAGAGGGCGCACTAGCTTGGAACATACCTACTGGGAACAACTCTCAGCCCCTGATCAACTGAACACTAAGGCTAGAGGTCTGGTCCCCTCCAAGGTTTCTTCCTTTCTGCCAAGGGAGACTTTACCTCGTCACTGCTGCCCTCTTTTTTTTTGTTTAGAGGTACTTTAGCTGTAAATGTACACAAATGGTTTGTGAAATGTACTGTATGATAAAAGCTTAATTTGATTTGCGCTGAGGATGCCTGTAAAAAAGTAGCTTCTTTCCTTCCTTCCTGTATCTGATCCACAGAGCTTGTACAGGTGAAGGCGTTACAGCACAATAGTCTGTCAGCAGTGGTTTCAGATGAGTGACAAAGCAGGGAGGGACAGATGTTGGTACAGATCTGTGCACAAAGTGCTGCCACCTGACCGAACACAGAGCAGGGGCCATGCTGCCCGATTCCCCTCAGATCTACTCTCCTTGGAGCACACACAGAGTGTCTCTGAGCTCCGTGCTCCGGCCACGCTCAGACCCACACATCCTGGCACGCGATCCTAGCGCCTGAGGGGGATGTGTCTGATTGGGCGGCGAGAGGAGTGGGCGTGGCCAGCCTGAGGTCTGGAGCAAGAATGGGAAGTATGCTGCAGCCGTGGCGACGGTGGAGCTGCGGGCTCTTCATTTCCGAACCACTGCTACCCAAGACCACATCTCTCCCCATCTTTCTCTCTCTCCTCCGTTCTCCCTCTCCACTTCACTCCCCTCAGCTGTTTCAGCTGTACAACGCTCCTGAAGTCCTGCTGAACCCAGCCCTTTAACTGCACATGTCAAAGGAAACCCTAACGACCCTGCACAATGCATCCATGGAAACCCCCTAATGACCGTGTGTGCCATATCCATAGAGTCACCCTAACGACCGTGTGTGCTGCAGCCACAGAGGTGCAGGTAAACTCGCTGTGGAGATTCTTTTTATGCTGTACCTGTTTCACCACTTCACGGTTTAGCAGTGAGGATCCAGCTCAGGGGTAAACAGGTGAAGTGTGTAATTTGGAACCTTTAAAATGAGCAGTTCCCACTAAGTGGTGTCGTTAAGAATTTATGAGGTGCGCTTTGGATTCTATCAACTTTAGCCAGGGCAATGTACAGCTTACAGCACATATTACGCCTGCTAAAATTAAACAAAAGGTCACGTCCCTCAGAGAAAAGCCAGGCCAACAAACAAACCAATAAATAAACAGAATTTTAGCCCTCAGACAATTATGCTTTCCAGTTTGGCCAAAATTGTACAGCACAAAAACATAGCAACTTGGTTGTACACAAACAAAAACATGCACACACACACACAGGGACACAGATCGAGTGTAAACACTATCACAGAAAAAGAGGGGAAAGATTGGAGACATATGTACTGAGAATAACGAGGTGGCGTCACACAACATTAAGCCAGAAAAACTGCTTCATTTTAAAGAGAAGCGGAACCCTAGAGATTATGAACGAGGAAATTTGTACTTCTGTACTTGAAACTTTGTCTAGTAGGAGCTACTACAAGTTTTTGTCAAAAGGTATACAACTTTTTAATAAAAGTTCCACAGTTCACACACGCTGGAAAATGTGTTCCTGTTGTGTAATATTTCTACCAAGCACTCATGTGTCATTTTCTGTAATCGTTTTCCTTTCGAAAGAAAATCTAGATGTTCGCTTAGGTTACCACTAGGGGGCGCACATTCCTTGTAATTTAAATCTGCAAACCAGAGTCTTCTAGGGACGGTGGTGATGAACAGCTGTTGTGAAACGCTTAGTTAATTCCCCGTAAAGCTGTCTCCAGAACAGCCGCCAGACCAGTGAAGACATTCATCTTTTATAAATGATGTCATCATTGTACTGACTCTGAAGCCCATGAGCCACCAGACAGGATTATCTTAGCATAGGGATCTAACTATGGGAAATAAATAAGATAGACAGACAGTTGCACTCTGTAGAATATAACAGCCGTGAATGTGTGGAGTTTGCAACATCGGTAGGTATGCTGTGGATTTTTAACCAGTACAAATCAGATTTTTCCTCATTATGTATAATCTTTTCAGTTTATGGTCAACACACCATGCCAAACATGACCGAAATCAGATTTTGTGCGTTCAGTCATAGAGGAGAACATCAACTGGCGTTAACTGGTTGTCATAGTAACCACCGTATTGTTTGTTACAGCTGCTGGGTCCGCACTCCATTCGTTTTCCAAATCTCAGTGCAACGCTAAAGAAGAAGGAGTACAGTGAGAACAGACCGTATTCTCTCTCTGCTGCTCCTGGCATTGTCAATAGAGCCTTCAGCTACTGTATTGTGTGAGAGCTGTACCGCAGTGAGCTTAAGGACTTAATGAGGGGTGTTGAGGAGCGCTAAATCTCTCTCAGTGCAGATATCCTTTTGTGTACATCAGACCTTATGTCATCCGGTCTGTGTGTGCTTTGTGTTTGTGAATTCTGCATGTTTTCAGGGTATAAGCTTAACTGACAGAAGAGTGAAATGTTCTCGACTCGACTGAGTCCCAGCACATGGAATTAATTGTCACCACGTTCGCTGCTTTGGAGGATCACTTTGTTAAAGCTTCTGTCATGACTCGTGGTGATGTAAGACAAACTTTGTAGCACAGAGCAGGATGGGGAAAAAAGACTTCGGAGCCAAAGAAAACCTGAAAGAGAACAGGGTCTGTACACTTTAAACACAACAATAATGCAACACGTTTGATACTCATTTATAAAATAAAAAAAAAGTAAAAGATGGCACATAATGCAGGAAAGTGCACTTATGACGACGTAGTGATGCTTGTCTAGCATTAATTTATGCATTTGTGTCTCATACTAATCCTCGACGACTCACATTTAGACACAATTTCACTGTCATTTTTCCCAGTTATAAAACCGTGGCGTTTCAGCACTAAGCACGTCATTCATTTTCTCTTTACGGCTGCCATTGATGACGTAATGTAGTTCTATACTCCAAACCGTCCCTGGGCTCCAGTTGTCTTTTGTTTCGGTTCCTGAGATGACAGGATCACATGTGGATTTCGGACCGATGTAAAGCATTTCTGAAAGGTATATTTTAAATTATACATATATATACATAATACTCATGGGTACACTTTTATTTTGTGTCTGATTAGGGCAGCTGTAATTCTAAAATTTAAGTCAAACAGACAAAAGGAAAAAAAAAAAACAGGATGTTCTTAGCTAGCGATAGATAGCTGTTGCTAATGTTAGCGCGCTAGCTCTCCCGCTAATGATTCCGTGCTGATGTCTGACATGTCAGCCCGATGAGTCTCAGCTAAGCCTCTCTTCTGACTGATAGCTACAAGAGCTCAACGCGTTCGCTAACTCAAATATGTGTTGAAACCTCGCAGAAGGGTAAAATATATTGTTTTCGTGGACATAACGCTAATAAAACAGCAGAAATGTGCGCACAGCTGATTAGGTAGCTTAGAAATGAACGTTACACTGACAGAGACGTTAACGCGGTCTCTTTTCGCAGCTAACTGGCCGCCCAGTCTAATGGAGATGCAGAGCATCACATGAATTTCTCGCTTTAAATGACCATTCTTTAGAGAGACGGCACAAGACAAACTCGCAAAAGCACCAGGGGGATTTGTGTAGTTCCTATCAACAGGCAATCATGCATTCGTTGTCGATGGTTATCCGATGTTGCAGCTGCGTTACACTAGCTGTTTGTTCATCCATTGCATGGCTTGTCAATATTAGAAACTAATGATTAACGTTGCGTTGCTGTTGATGCAATTTATTTATCGGACCTCTTCACTGTGGTTCGGTCTCTGAGCACTTTAATGAAAATGTCACAGGTATCTGCGTCTTACTTTTTAGTCAGCAAACATTTTATTAAACAGTGTGTGTTAAGTAAGCACAGCGAACAGTCCTTTTTTGGTTGATACGGATGAAAAGGCTGCGACTCGCTGCACAAGCACAGCCAGTCCATCAAGATTAACATGTAAATGACCCTGATACTTTTGATTCTCTGCCAAACTCGGCACTTTAAACTGTTTTTCCTCACATGTGAACATTCTCAGATGCGTCCAGTTGTAAAGATGAGGAGAATGGGTGAGCTCCAGCCCCGGTGGCCGGTGGCCGGTGCCGGAGGCTCAGCTGCCGTTACCGTTTCGCGGTTGTCACGAGCCCGTCGCCAACTGCCAGCTGTCACGTGCATAAATGAGCTAATTTAATTTTCTGTAGTCAGGGTTTGTGCGCGAGGAATGAGCGGGGCATTACTGCGATGCTGCGACGGCCTTTTCTCCCACAGTTATCCCTTACTGAAAAGGGAATATTACATTCACTTGTACATGTATGCATTTGTTTGGAAAGTGTAATGATATATATATTTAATGGCATATAAAAATACAATGAACCATTTGAAAATCACAATTGGTTTTTATATTTGCCTATATATAAGTGCTGCAAGATTAGCCTTAGCTACATATTTCTTTGTATTTAATATTGTTATTTAATTTGCAAACGAGTTGGATTCTAGGATCCCAGAATCTCACATCGGGCTATGATTAGACAGGGTTATTTCATAGCAACATACAGCCAGAGGTGTTTGGGGAAAAGAAATATATCGCAATGGGTTGGCACTGCTGTTTTGGAATAGATTTGGATCAAGCCTGCAGGCAAAGGAATGCAAACAACCATTGTGTTGGTGTATTGATTTTGAAGGCTCTACAACACTGTTTTATTTAGCAAGAGGAAAATGTTGTGAGCTAGCTAGCTACCATTGATAAAACTTGCACTCCGATGGGGTTTGTCATTGGTAGACAGTCATCTTCAAGTACAAAAACCTCTGTATCCTCAGACAGAATTGCTAAAATTATGTGCCGTTTGTTGTTCACTTCCTGTTTTTGTTCCCTAAGGCATGGCAGTTGGTTGACATAAATTTCCTTTCTGAGTCACTCTGGGCAAGTGTCTGCTAAAGGCCTAATGAAAAAAATTAACAATGAGCGACACTGATGCATGTTTTACAGGAGATTTATTTAACTCCCAAGGATTAAGATAGACAGATACATTAACTGACTGGCTTTGTAGCCTTCAGAGCTTCAGAAAGGGTGTTTGTTTATGCAGAAACCTATAAAAATAGACAACGCTGTGCCACCACAGAGAATGTTTCATCCCCCTTGGTCTGTTCCCTCAGCTGTTAGCTGTGAATGGACATTCGTCACTCTCACTGTGAAAACCAGTATGGTGACTGATAATCAGCTGACTGTGTCCTGAAGGTCCGCCCACAGACTCCAGGGTTCTGTTTGCTGGCCAAGGGCAGGCTCCACTGGAAGAGTGGGTCTGACTTCCTGTGGGAATCCCACTGCGTCTCAGGCCTCCTTAGACTTACAGCTGGCTATAGGAGAAGCTCTGTGCTGAAACTCACAAACAAATTTAAATGTACACTCGTGGGGAACCAACTGACCCAGCATGTCCCTTACTTAATTCGCCATCTAAATCTGCACGGGAAGAACAGAATGAACGCTGTGGTAGGCTTTGTAAGATATTGCATGATTCGGTTGTCATCTTGGTAAGAAGCTGAGAGTTTATTTGGTATCCTGGCAGTTGCTAAGGGAAGCCAGTCTCCTCAGTGGCAGAGCAGTGCACATAACAGTCTGTGAGAGTTACTGAACAGGTTTTCACGGAAACCACTTTTTATATGTTTACAGATCTATGGTTAGGACACACAGCAAATAACCATCAATTAACTGTCACTCATCACCAGGCTGGTGAGGCCATTTCATGAGTTGTAATGCAGTATGTGTATTATTTTAACTGTCGCACTGGCAAGAATAGTCCACATTTACCCATTCTCGGTTTCTGTAGGACTAACAATTTCTGAAACTGGCAGCTGTAGTCAAGGTGACTCTTAACACCTGCAAACAGTAATTTCCTGATCTCAGTCGGGGGTAAATTTAAAAAAAGTTTAATTTGTCCTCACACCACAAACAGTATTCGCGATGGCTGTTAAACAGAACTGTTCAGGACTGTTGCTCTTAGCTTTTAGCCTCAGTTGGTTTAACAGCATTATTTTACTTACATTTATTTACAATGTGATTAGTTGGGGAAGGCGATGGTGTCAGTCGGCTTTATGAGATTAGCCATCTGCCTGTGTTTGTGTCAGAGCGTTGGGATGTAAACCCTACACAGACAGTTTGGTTGCTTTGTAGAAAACCTGGTGCTTGTTTCTGTTTGTTTGTGGACAGTGACTGGTGAAGTATGCTTGTGCCACTCAGTCACAGCGCTGACTAATGCAGAAGTGCATGATTTTAAAATGCTACCCTCCTGCTCACTGATTGGTTCAGCTTAAAGAAAGTCTTTGTGACAAACAGCCTGTGAAAGGTGCAGAAAAATGCACGGCAACATAACAAGGAGTCTTTTGAGCAGCTTTGAGCTCTTTGAATGGGTGATAATCATGGCCCAACTCTCATAATAGAGCACATTACCTTTAGAAATTGCATCTGTGTTCATATCAAAACATTGAGATCGCCAACAAGAATGGGTTTGTTGTCGGACTTCAACGGCTGCATTCCAAACTGCTGTGAAGTGAACTTTGCCCTGACACACATGTCTGACAAATCTGGGTTTTCAAATAAATGATTTGCCAATTATTCAATACAACACAGTCTTTTATGTATATAATTGCACCACGAGTCTGATCTGAGAAACACCGCATCTAAATGGTAAACGGTCAAAATCCATTACACACTGTTAATACTCATGAGAGTTAAATATTTAGCCTAAAACTTACTCCAATGTTCAAACGATCTGCAAATATGTGCAAACCATGAGCCATTATGAGACAAGAGAAAAATATTGCAAACACAAAGAAAATTTGGAAGTGTAAGCTGTACCTATTGGCATGGATATGTCCGTTTATGAATCACCTGACTGTTTCCAAGGACATCAGATAAAAACAGTTGAGTGATGACTGATTTGATGGTTGTGTCACCTGCTCTGATCTCTGCTGCTTTATTTTTGACTCTCCATCAGGGCTGTTTGCTGCTGAAAACACTGAGTCTCTGCCATGTGCATGTATGGATGCACTCATTTAAAATACATGCAGCTGTCATGCATTTTATATGTAGTACACAACAGGAAGTGCTTTTCCCCCCCTCTGTGCTTTACTGTGTGTGATTATATTCCCTTTAAATACAACGGTCATCATTGTATTTGTGTACAAGCTTGTGCGAATGGGTGTGCTCGTGCATGTGTGTGTTTGTGTGTGTGCGTATGTGTATGCACGTGCATGTGTGTGTTTGTGTGCATGCGTATGTGTATGCACGTGTGTGTGTGTTTGTGTATGTGTATGCACGTGTATGTGTGTGTTTGTGTGCATGCGTATGTGTATGCATGTGTATGTGTGTGTTTGTGTGCATGCGTATGTGTATGCACGTGTATGTGTGTGTTTGTGTGTGTGCGTATGTGTATGTGTATGCACGTGTATGTGTGTGTTTGTGTGCATGCGTATGTGTATGCACGTGCATGTGTGTGTTTGTGTATGTGTATGCACGTGTGTGTGTTTGTGTGTGTGCGTATGTGTATGTGTATGCACGTGCATGTGTGTGTTTGTGTGCATGTGTTAGAGTGCATTCTTATCCCTGCCCTTTGCCCTATGGGAGGCCACTTGGCGTTTGTCAGGCTGTAAGTAAGGTGTTAACTGGCCTGCCTGGTAAAGTGAAGGTTAAATAAAAAATGCATGCTGCCGCTCACATGAATGCACAGCTTATCTTTGCATGCATTAGATTTCAATGCTTTTGCATATGTTTTTTTGCATACTGGGGCAAAAAAAAGTCTGCAGTGATACTTTATTGTTTTGATGTGAAAAGCATGATTTTCTCAGCTGACGGAGAGCGTTTGCAGACGCATTTGGCAGATTCAGAGCCGGTGGGGGCGGGGGGTGCGGTGAGCTCTGACACAGATGCACCCCACTGTGTGCGAGGCTGCATTCAGATTATCTCCTCTAAACCGCCACCGAACACACAGCCGTCCGTAAAGCTGTTCGTGCGCAGCTTCAGCACGTTTTCCAGTGTTATTTATTTACCCCCAAAGTCGTACTGTACCCCTAAATGAAAGGGGAGGTCAGTCAAGGGCAGTCATGCTTGTGTCTTCAGATGTTCACTTCTACAGTCTCTTTTTTTTTACCTCCCGTTTATGATGTGTAAACTCTCCTGCTTATGTAACCGAGAGAATACTTTAAATCGGATGGACAGACTATCAAAAGAGTGGGGGAATATTTGAAACTGAGCAAGAAGCCAGACTGAGAGGGAGAGAGGGGGGAGGGACGGGAGGATTTGATTGGTCCTGACGTTTCCAGGCCGCAGTGGAGCTGCTGCCTGTGGTGCTGCTCTGAATGGAGAGGGGAGAGGGAGCGTGACTGGGTCATGTTGTCACACTGTTCCGTCTCTGTCCCCGGCTGGACCGGTCCCTCCACCTCCCCGCTGTGGTTTTTGGGAAAGCTGGCATAGGGGACCCAGCCAAACACATAAACCCCAACCCCCCAGTGGTATTATGTGTTTTACTCTTCTTACTGTTCTGTCCTCTCTCCTGCGCTTCCCCCGGCTTGTAATGTTATTTGTTTTAATTTGTTTCTGGAGGGTAATTTCACAAAGAAGGATTTAGGATTGCTGGCTAATTGTTCTGAAGTTGTTGTGTTCTTTCTGATATTGTCGGTTTGGTGTGTTGATGGTGTTTGTTGTGTTGTTTCTTCCAGGTGATCTAAAGGGTACTTCAGCAGGGCATGGTGTGACACGCCCACCGGCTCCCCATTGGCTGACAGACTGACAGACAGACACATCAAAACCGCCCTGTCCCCCTCCCCCAGGTGGCCCGCCTGGTGGGGCAGGATGTGAGAGTATTTGGCTGCTGTCGCCCCTCCCCGCCCTCCCCCTGGCTCGGGGTCTGTTTCTCAGACAGCCCCATGTCTAGTGACCTGTGGGGAAAATGTTTGAAGTCAAACCCATGAGCCTGGAGAAGAAGGAGCCTGTCTCCAGCCCTGGTGAGTCATGTCATATCATAAACAATCATATGACCCGATTCACAGAAGCAAGGATTGGAGGGCAGAGAAAAAACCTATACACACACCTGCGAACACTCACCAGCTCACACACACACACACACACACACACTATTCCCGTCATAATCTCAACCCATCTGGGACACGCACATGGAAGTGTGTTACAGTTACAGAAACAAAATAAAGCACCTGAACCACCATCAGTGTGCAACACCTGCCTGGGTGAAGATGCACGGCGGCCATTTTGCACCAGAATGCTCACCCCACACCAGCTGGAAGAGCAGGGGGAGGGACGGGCAGACAGACACGAGGCAATGTTAAACTCCCCCAGCTAAAAAAAGAAGAAACCCTCACTGTTGTGTTGGGCTTTGCGCTGGGTCAAAGTGGCGTGTGAACGTAGCGTAGCACAGTCTGGCTCCCCTCTCATCCTGTTCCTGTCAGAGGCGCATAGAGTCTGCACATAGAGTCTGCGCAGAGCTGCGAAGGGGCTCCTACTGCAGCCGGTCTGTCCCATTGAACTACATAAGCACCCATCTGGAATAACGCGCACCCTGGAGCTCTGCAGCTGAGAGGGAGAGCTGCCGCACCCCCCACTTCCTTCTGCCTTCCTCCATCTGCAAACACTCACACATTCACACCCACAAACACAAGCACACATACTGTACATATTGCATGTAGACGTACACTTTCACATTCACACACTCATATACACATGTGCATGCACACATGCATGCTGACACGCATGCATGCACTGTGGCACATTCATCTACAATCAAACTGACATACATATATATATATATATATATTCGCATAGAGGCAAACACGCACACAAACACACACACACATATACACACATATACACATTCAGTCGTGTTCATATTTGTTGAGTGAGGATTTGCTGATCTGTGTAGAAGCCTTATATAATGCTGCAGGGTTTTTTTTCTTTACTGAGGGAACAGTGTAGACCTTGCAGTGGAGACACACACACATATACATATACATATATACTCATTCACATTCTCTGCCCACAAAACACAGGGAATTAAAATATCACTGGATCAGTTATGACATCATACAAGCCACAAGCTTGTAGTTCCTTCTCAGTAAGATACAATGCAGTTTTATTAATTCATAAAATTCTGTATTTGCATTCAGTACTTGAAGATAGTTATTATGGTGAGTTATAAAACTGTTCCCTTGAGAGTTTGAACTACAATTATGTCATTATGTTAATTATTTATTCTTTAGATCGCCTCGGAGATGTGTGAAAGTGTCATTTTGATTTGTTTGCATCATAACATCAAATGAGAAGTAGGGTTGTAGTTCCTTATGATGATGTCTATGAACAGTATTAATATGATGGAGATTATGACTATTGAGATTTTAAAGATGATGATAACGTATGGTGATGGAGAGGATGTAGATTTAGATGCAGAAGATGATGATGATGATGATGTGTGCCTTCAGATGAAGGCAGGAAGGAGTGTGGCTCCACGCTGGACGGGTCGGGCTGTGAGGCTCTGTACCTGTATGACAGCCAGGACTGGGTGGAGTCACCTGCCTGCTCACCTGAGGAGACCAGCGCCATCTCCCCCATGCTGGCCGAGGAGACCTTCCGCTACATGAGTGAGTCTGGGGTGCTGGGTGTGTGTGAGTGAGTGTGTGTCTGTGTTTGTGTGGCTGTGTGTGCGTGTGTGTGTGTGTGCGCTCACGTAACTGAGTTCCTGCATTAACTTGTATGTGGCATTTGATGTGGGGACAGGATGTCAATAATAAATCATGTTATAATGAGTGCATGTGATTTCATTTGAGCTTCTATTTGTGTAGTCCTGGCAGCGCACTGGGCCAGTGACTTGCTCTTTGATCTGGTCTAGGCTTTGGGCAGTGTAGAGTGGAGGGTTAAGCACAGTAATGGTCCTCCGTGTCCCTGAGCCGCTGATAACAGGGTACTGAGTCCCAGCAGGGCAGCCCCCCCCCCACGCCCCCATCCGGCTCGCAGAGGGCAGCTGAGACCGATCCGGACAGAGGACCCGATTGTGCTGGACTGACACTGCGGCGACGCCCTCAATGTCCGTCTGTTTGTCAGGGTGACAGGGAAAAGGAGGGAGAGAGGGAGGGGAGGAGAGAGGGAGGGAGGGGAGGAGAGAAATGTGGAATCTGGAGGTCTTCCAAAACAAGTAACTGTAGCCTATTTATACTGTGGCCTATTTGGATACTGTCAACAGACCCAAAAGTGAGAAGCAAGATTCCCTGTCCTTCTGGGTTTACATTTACATGGATTTTGTTTCTTGACAGTGTGGCCACTCATATCTGTTCATAATTCCGCTGCCGCAGTGGTGCCCAAACCCTTGAATGAAGCCCCTTCAGCAAAGATCCCATTCGCACATTCTCTCTCCGCCCCCCCAAAATCACTGCCCGCATCTGATTGGCCGGACAGAAGGCTGAGCTGTGACCTAGAAATGTAAAGGATAGCAGATGGACAGCAGTGTGTGTGTATGTGTGTGTGTGTGTGTGTGTGTGTGTGTGTGTGTGTGTGTGTGTGTGTAGGTTTGTGTGGGTTTGAGTGCCCACGCATACCTTCACACACTGTGCATATCTGTGTTCAGCGAAGTGTTTTGGTGCTGTGTTTTTCTCTGTGTGAGTCCACTGCACTTTGTGTACATGTACACAGCAATGGCATAGGTGTGTGTTTGGGTGTGTATCTGTCTCTGCAGTGTGTGTACTTGTGTGTGTCTTTGTGTCTGCAGGGTGATTCTGTTTCTGCAGAGTGTCTTTGTGTCTACAGTGTGTGTGTGTGAGTGTGTCTGCAGTGTGTGTGTTTATGTGTTTATCAGTCTTTGTGTCTGCAGTGTTTGTGTGTGTGTGTTTATCAGTCTTTGTGTCTGCAGTGTGTATGTGTCTGCAGTGTGTGTTTATCAGTCTTTGTGTCTGCAGTGTGTGTGTGTGTGTGTGTGTGTGTGTGTCTTTGTGTCTGCAGTGTGTGTGTTTATCAGTCTTTGTGTCTGCAGTGCGTGTGTGTGTGTGTGTGAGTGTGTGTGTGGGGGGCTGGCTGCAGTGTCCTGCTCGTCTGAGGCGGGCAGGTTGGCAGGGAGGAATGAATCCTGAGAGCTGGTCTGTAAGTGCCGTGCAGAAGCAGAGAGCGGAGTCAGGACTAACGTCATAGGACAGAGAGAGAAATGTGTGAGAGGGAGAGAGAGAGAGAGAGAGAGAGAGGAAGAACAGGCAGAGCGAGCAGGCAGAATAAAGGAATAGGATGTTAAGAGCAGCCATGCCGGTGTGTGGCTCTACCATCGGCAACAACGATGAGCTGTATGACGGTTTCGCTATGGAAGGTGAGCCAACAGCGGCTTCTTTGTGTGCCCAGTGTGAGATCTCATTTTGTGTGTGTTTATGGAAATGTGTGTGGGCGTGCAGGCACGTGCATGCAAGCGTGTGTGAGTGTGTGTGTGTGTGTGTGTGTGTAAGGGTTGTGTGTGTGTGTGTGTGTCTCTGCGTGTATGTCAAGTGTGTGTGTGTGTGTGTGTGTCAGCGATTTCAGACAGCGCTCCCGCAATGATATCCCTGCAAGGTCACTTGGGGTATGGAAGCAGAGCGTCTGCACTGGGGCAGCATGGGAGGGTGAATGCAGGGAGATGCAGTGATGATGTCATGCTGATGTCATGCTGATGTCATCCAGGGCTTGGCAATAATACAGTGCTATTGATTATTGATTTTATGATGATATTTTAGTATTCTTGCATTTTCATTGTGTGATATCAATCTTTGTGCCATAGGAAATAACAAGCAAGCAAGCAGGAAAGTAATAAGCAAGACTTGTGCCTTATACCTCTAAAATGAGTTTGGAGACATATATTACAGATTAACAATTGAAAATGGCTGAATCATAGAATGATTAGACTCTTGCTATTATTATGAAACATCATAAATGTTATCAATTAATTTTTGCATGTTGATATATATATATATTGATATATGTTGATATAGAGAAGAGCTCAGATCATTATGGTGAGATATATTTGTGTTATCTCCACCACCATAATGTCAGGTCAAGGATGTGCCGCTGTGCTAATGAAGGGCCAGTAGTTACACAAGTCCTGATTCCACCCATTACCATGACTTAATTAGCCAATTAGCTGCATACCTGCTGATTCCCTCATTGATTAGACCACAGTAAAATGTCTCATGTCGGGACACACAGCCAGTAGTCTTTCGTGAGCTTATACATGTCAAATGACCGAGTAAATGTCAAGAATACAGAGGAGAGACTGAAGCTGGGTTAGCCAACCCTGGATGTAGAGAGCAGCGGGCAGTGAAGTGTGCTAACACTTGATACATGATTGATCAATTAACACAGTTGATTACACAATTAACTCAACTCCCGAGGATTCTTGGATCTGATTTTTTTGTTGATTATAAGATGAAAAACAAAACATCGGCACATCCTGTAGCTCTCCTGGACCAGGGTGGCCACCTTTGGGCTCAAGGGTCAGTGGAATCAGTTTCCCCAAGCCTCCGTCTTACACGCTGACACTGGGGGATTCTGGGAAAAAGGCTGTTCCGCATGCTGGGGTTGTGCTGCGGAGGGAAGTGGGCGAGTGTTAGGGAGGTGCGGGAGGCTGTGGAATACGTGTTTCATCTCTGTGTGACAAATGAAGCCCGAGACGCTATAAATACCCGCCAGGGCAGACGGAAATCTTAGAGAGTGCCAGGAGTCTCGTGCTCCTAAATATTTATACCGCAGTTTGGGCTGAGCTGGAGCTGGAGAGTCATTGCAGTCTTACAGTTGTTTCTATGTTTTGATGATTTGTTATTATGTGGGGGAGGTAGTTAGCAGGTGCTTTAGTTCATACTTTTTCACACAAGCATTTTCCCTCTTCAGTACTGTGGATTACCAAGCGCGGTAATATCAAAACTTTTCCCGGACGGACATCCGGTGCATTTTTCAAAACGATTGCAGCGTTTTAGATTTATTTAAAGTATGTGTGAGATGATTAGATTTCAGGCTGAAAGCATGTGTGTCATAGCGGATGTATGAGAGCCAGCAGGTCTGTGTACGTTAGGACGTAGTTTATCCATATAATACTTGTTTGTACTCCAGATACTCCAGTCTCCAGTCTCTGAAAGAGCATCTTGATGGCTCATGGCTTTTCTTAGTGAGTATCTGGGGAATTGTCACATCCATGTGATTCCCAGGAAGAGGAGGACTCAGTAGATCATTTATTCTGGTGTTGTGCTTCCATTCACCTCCATTCATCTTGTTAAATTGCAGAGTGTTATAAATAAAGATTGTGCTGAACGGAGCACTTTAGTTCTCACACTCTCATTGTTGTTGGGAGGATTGTAGTTCAGGTTAGCATTGTTAGCCTGCATTCTCTCTTAAGTGATGTGACATATATACCTCATACTGTGGGAATGTTGTTTTCCAGGTCTGGGTCTATTGTTGATAAGAATCGGGTGAATGTGTTTTATTGTAATTGGTTCTGGATTAGCCTGTCTACTAAATGACTGTAATTTAGTGTACAGTTAGTGGGTTGGGGGCAGTGGTGTGGAAGTGCTGTGTTGCTAGGAAGCCGTGACACTCCTTTTGGCACAGTGACAAGAATAGCCACATAAATTATTTAAGGTTAAACCTAAGAAATGTCATAAATGATGGGTCAGATCCAGGCCAAATTACAGCTTTGTCCACAAATGCTACAGCACCAAACCCAGGCTAAATTATGCTACCCCACCAAACCCAGGCTAAATTATGCTACCCCACCAAACCCAGGCTAAATTATGCTACCCCACCAACCCAGGCTAAATTATGCTACCCCACCAAACCCAGGCTAAATTATGCTACCCCACCAAACCCAGGCTAAATTATGCTACCATGCCAGACACAGCCTAAATTACGCTACCCCACCAAACCCAGGCTAAATTACGCTACCCCACCAACCCCACCAACCCAGGCTAATTTACGCTGCCCCACCAAACCCACCAACTCAGGCTAAATTACCCCACCAACTCAGGCTAAATTACGCTACCCCACCAAACCCAGGCCAAACTACACTACCATGCCAGACCCAAGCTAAAATGCTGGTTTTCTGATCCATTTTGGCTGAAAATTAGGACAGTGCAGTAGCCCCTTAATATAGCTCATCTAAATATATACTTTGACTAGCGCCAAATGTTTTATATCATCTTGCTTTGAACAAACCATTATTTATGCTTCTTTTCGGGTGTATCGCTGCTTAACCTTCACTGAAAAAGATGGTGGTCAGATTTGTGTCTGTAAATGTAAAAAGCAGTTCAGCTCATTTTGGTGGAGAGGAAAGGCCATTTCTCAATGTCCCTTAAGGTCAAAACAACCATAGACAGAGCGAGGGGGGGTACAGGGCAGCACTGGGCAGTCCGAGTGTGGGGGGGGGGGGCATGGCGCCGGAGGAGTCCAGCACAGGGAGGATATTTTTAGCACTGGCTGTGATTCAGGGGGGGGGGGGTTAGGGAAAAGGCCGGAGCTGCTGGAGGTCATGGCCCAGATTGCCAGAGGACCTTGAGCGGAATAATCGTTGTGAGGATAATAACACTCATTAGAGGAGCAGAGAGGGGCGCCGAGTCTCTATGCAGCACAGCAGCGTGGGAGAGCATCATGGCAGTCAGAGCGCCTCACTCTCCATTACATACTGCATCACATGGACATCATACTCCAGCTCAGTGCTCCATTCCCCATTACATACTGCATCACATGGACATCATACTCCAGCTCAGTGCTCCATTCCCCATTACATACTGCATCACATGGACATCATACTCCAGCTCAGTGCTCCATTCCCCATTACATACTGCATCACATGGACATTATACATGGACCAGCTCAGTGCTCCATTCCCATGGACACACTGCATCACATTGACATCATACTCCAGCCAAGTGCTCCATTCCCCATTACATACTGCATCACATGGACATCATACTCCAGCTCAGTGCTCCATTCCCCATTACATACTGCATCACATGGACATCATACTCCAGCTCTGTGCTCCATTCCCCATTACACACTGCATCACATGGACATTATACTCCAGCTCAGTGCTCCATTCCCCATTACATACTGCATCACATGGACATTATACTCCAGCTCAGTGCTCCATCCAAAACACAAGACAGATGGGGGTAAAATGTAAACATTGGCAAAATGTCCTCATGTACCAAAGTGAAAGTAGTCTGTAACTTGCCTGCCAAAGAGAGAGGAATGTGAGCTCTCAGTTACTGCAGATAACAGTGCAGGTTGAGGGTTAAGGTAACCAGTGGCTTTTTTTAATTATTGAAAGTAATTCTAACAAACTTGTGAGTCCCCCTGCCCCCATTGTACAATCTGAAGCCAACTTAAAGATCTGCTGACATCAGATTGGTGGAGGTTTGTCATGTGACATCACGCGCTGTTGATGACTGGCTGAAATGATCTCATTTACTAAAGTAAAATCTGTGTGTAAC
Organism: Albula goreensis; assembly: GCA_022829145.1. NCBI lineage: Eukaryota > Metazoa > Chordata > Actinopteri > Albuliformes > Albulidae > Albula > Albula goreensis. The sequence continues at coordinate 40,035,665 of CM040746.1, read as the reverse complement.
CACATCTCGAAGAGAGAGGAATGTGAGCCATCAGAATGACTGCAGATAACAGTGCAGTTTATCTGGGTTTAGGGATCCAGCAGCTTTGCACAGTGGTCATGGTGGCTCTTACACTAGAGGAAAAACCACAAATGTGTAATAAACCAGCTGATTGTGCAAACGTATTTAACAGACCAAAGGCAACACAGTTTGACCATTACATGTCCTCTTAATAAACTAAAATGGTTTATTAATTCTCAAATACTTTTCTTGATTTAAAGGTTTTTTAGGGAGCATGTTCCAGACTGTTCTGCAATTATCGCTCTGTGGGGATTCAATGCTTTTGCTAATTGGGGCATGTTTAGACAGCAGGGTAAAAGGCCATTCGAAATGTTAAAAGGTGTAGCGTGGATAAATTGCATGCTAATTAGTTAAACTTCAGTTTTCCCTTCAGCAAGGGATGGGTGGATATTAGGGAGGAGTCAGTTTGTCTTATGGCTCAGCTGGAATGCAAAGCAAATGAAACTAATGCAGGAATCCATCAGTTAAAGAACGTGGTATACTCCACTTTCTCTTTAATAAAGAGAATAAAGACAAGAAAAGCATTACAGCTAGACTCATTAATATTATATTGTGTTATTATATTAGTATTTCTGTCATTTTTATAATTTAACCCACACATTTAAACTTAATCTCTGTTGTTAGAAACAGGTTAAATGTACCCAGATTGCCTGTTTAGTCATAGTTCACAATAGTCTTAGAATATGAATTCTAACATTGTTATTATCTTCGCTAAAGAAAGGAAGACTGTGAGAGTTATGTTCCCCTCACAGTATCCTATACAGCCTGAAGCCTCCTACCTGAGCTGAGTGACTTTGCTTTGAGGTTTGGCTGACAGGCTGTCAGTCTGCCATCTGATTGGTGGAGGTGGGTCATGTGACATCACATGCTGCTGATGACTGGCTGACGAACAGGAAGGGATATGGGAGGCTTACTGAGGAGTGGAGATGTTAATGATGTCACTGAGAGAGATAACATTCCACAGCCAAGACTGTTATTTATGGCAAACACTGAAAGCACTTTGTCATGGTGACCTTTTTTGATCATGTCAGCTTTTCTCCCTGGTCTAAATGTGATGGAAAACCATACAAACGTCAAAGGAATCATGGCTTATGTTCTTTGATCAGGTTGTTCTTGAGGGTATGCTACTTCATAGTCAAAAATCCTATTTTTTTACAGTGAGATGGTCTGACTTTATGCCGGATGCAGCCTGCACAGAAATGGAAAAAAACTTTGATTATGGATATGATAGCTGTTCAGAGCAAGCTCTTTTACAGAATGGTCAAATCCATAATGAAATATGCACTCAAGAGTTTAGTGGAATAAAGGCATGTTCTCAGAGGATGATGGGAAGTGAAAGGCTTAATAACAGGTTTTTCAAGCATGCGGTTTTTCTATTTCCACTGGCAAGTAAGAGCTGTGCGCTCTGTGAGTCTCTCTGTAAAGTGGAGCAGACAACGCACAACTGGACGACTGACCTTGAGCTCTCTGCTCTGCAGGCCCTGTACTTTTCCACTGCCAGCACCCGCACAGATTATGACATTAATAACATACGACCTTAAATACACCTCTCACATCTTATAAATGCATGGCATTGTGTGTGCGCGTGCATGCGTGCGTGCATAAAAGACCTTCCCAAACAAAAGACATTTTTATTCAAGAAACAATAATAAAAGTATTTTATTAAGTTACACTAAATGATTGTTAAATTACATTAAATGATGTAGCCCCGTGATGTTTTCGATAAACTTTGTTGAGTCATGGAACACTGGCAGTGCACAGGTGCTGATCCATAGCATTCTATTCGTGTATGGAAGTTCGGTGTGCTGCGTGTGAGTGTGTACGGTGAGTGTGAAACGGAAGCATTGAGAGGTGTTGACAGGTTTGAGCGTGAGAGCAGGGGTGAGGCTGCGCACTAACGAAGGGGCTGTCCCTCTCCCCCATCCAGGTGCCGTCTCTCTGCACAGGGACTCAGCCGCTCGGTGCTTGTGCAACACCAGGTGGTAAAAGCCTCCCAAAGTGACTGCTGTTCATTAAAGTGCCGCTATTTTTAGGATTCTATCACGGCCTCCTCTCAGTCCCTCCTACGTTCTCTCTCATTATCTCTCTCTCTCTCATCACTTCCCAGTGACAGTGTTTCACCCTCCACCCCTGCTCTCTAACTGGTGTCTTCCCTCTCTCTGGCCTCTCTCTCTCTCTCTAGCCTACCTCGCTCTGGAGCCTTCCTCCTTCTCCCACCCCGGCTCTTGCAGCCTCTCTCAAGGTAAACATGAGCCTGAAATTGTATTCATCTATTGATATGTCTGGCAGTTATCACTCTCTCTCATTTCTTTCGCTTTCTGTCCCTGTCTGCCTGTCCCTCTTCACTTTCTCCCTGGTCTCAGTTAGTGTCTTACTCAGTTACACTAGAGCATTCTGGGAAACTCCAGCTCTCCCCAGACTGGCTCCAGCAGGACATTGGCAGCTGTCTGGTCCTGGAATGCTGGAGTGCGCCCCCTAGCTGTAGCAAAGAGAAAGCGGCACAGGCCTAATTACACTCAAGTGTGGCTTGTAGTGGGGCCAAGTAGTGACAAGCTGCTAGCCTGTAGTGCATGTGGCAGAATTTGTGTTATGACAATTTGCAGACTGGGTGTGACATCAAAGTAAACCTTGTAAAAGTCCAAAGGAAGAATTAAGGCCTTTATAGAACAAAGCATTTTTCTACCAGAGCATCTAGCCTCCTTTGGGCTTAACTACAGGTATGGTGTTGCGCTCAGTAGTCACACTGCAGTCCTGGAGGGCCATAGCGCCTGTTGTTTTGGGTGTGTTTCAGCCCGTAATTCATTGGCTGAAGAGTCCACATACCTTGTTTCTGTAGCCTACATTTGTGGCAGATTGAAAATTACCACAAAAACCTGCAGACACTACACACCCCCAGGGCTGGGGTTTGATGTCACGTGGCCTATTCCGCCGGGCTGTTAATATGAAGTCCTGGGGGACCATGGCATCTGACAGATAATGTGGTTTCCGTGGGTTCTCCATACAGAATGTTATATTGGTGCTCTGCCTCTGTCTTCTCTTTCCAACACCATGATGCAAAATTAGAAATGCTAATTTATTTAACGATGAACATACAAAAACATTCTGGGAGACCCCTGACCCCTGCTTTCAGTGTGTAGTGCATGCAGACCTGGGCCACTGAGTCTGCAGGGGTTTGGTGCAGCTGAGCAACAACTGCTTTCAGCTAATTAATGTACCTGCTATCACCAGGTGATGAGCTAATTAGTGAGATACCTGCTGATGCTGCAGGTCTCTGGGCCTGAAGCCATAGTGTGTGTGACAGAATGTGTGTCTTAAAACACACTTGTGAGACTCCAGGCCTGGAGGGCCACAGTGACTTGCAGGATTTTGTTGTTTCCTTCCAGCCATACACTGATTTGGGTCTTGGGGAAAAAAGGTAAAATACTCTTGATCCGATCTGAGACTTAATTTAAGCACTTAGATGCTGGAACACGCAAAAACCCTGCAGATACTGTAATCTTCTTGGACTGGGGTCCTGTTACCTCTGTTTTACTGTATAAAGTAGAAGTTCTGCCTCTGCTTTCCTACAAATTAGTGTGTAGTGTCAGAAAACAGGGGAAAGAAAATGAGCATGCCTGTGCTTTTGTGCATTGTGTGTGCATGCATGGGTGTGCTTTTGTCGAGAGGTGGGGCAGGTTTGTGTATTGCTTATTGCTTGTATGCTGAATGCCTCTTTCTCTGTCTCTCTCTCTCCCTATCTGTCTCTCTCTCTCTCCACAGTCCTCAGTGCTGACAGAGTGGAGCAGATGACCAAGACTTACAATGACATCGATGTGGTGACTCACCTACTGGCGGAGGTGGGTTCTGCCGATTTCTCCCAGTTCTCCAATTTTAGCAGCCCACTCCAGCCACACCTACTTCTGGTTTTGTGCAAGGACTTGCGCATAAAGTGGAGGCAGAGAAGAAGAGAGTTCACAGAGCTGATAGGAAAAGTTATGCCCCCATGTGCTCAGTAACTGCGAACAGGATAGCAAGAATGAATGTCACTGCATGTTGCAAAACAGTTTGAAAGGAAGACAGAAAATGTGACATTCATGGCCCGACGCGCTTCTGCTCTCACTGACAGGTCTATATGCGGCCTGGGATCATTGTGAAACTGCATCTTCAAAGTGCAGGATGTGACATGAGCTGAGCAATGTCAGGATGAGTTACCAGAGCTTATTTATGCACTAAGCCGCTTATCACTTCAGTGCTTAAAGTTACATTTATCCAGAGCTGATTTTGGTGTATGTTTGTTTCTTTTGGATATGATCCACTCATTATCCAGAGAAGGGTTCTTTATGGAATTTTCTGTTTACATGCTCAGTTAATGTCCCGATGCGTGTCTGAAATCACGGATTCACAATGTTCCCTCTCTAGAGTGACGATGTAAAATTTAGTTTCATTAGTGTTTTTTTTGTTTGTTTTTTGCTGATCATAATGATACACTTTATAGCTTTAAACAACGCAAATGAATAAGCTGATGCGGGCACAGAATTTATTCTTGCCCGGGTTTTGGAGATATGATAGGCCGTGGTGTGGTGAATGACCGGGTCGTGCCTGTGTGTCCTGTGTGTGCAGAGGGACCGGGACCTGGAGCTGGCCGCTCGCATCGGGCAGTCTCTGCTGCAGCGCAACCACCTTCTGCAGGAGAGGAACGAGGCTGTGGAGGAGCAGCTGGCAGAGGCCCTGGACCAGGTGAGAGAGCAGACACACCTACATGCTCATGCACATACACAATATAAAAATGTCTCTCATACACATAAACGCACACACACACTCACACACACTCATGCACACACACACACACAATATAAAAATGTCTCTCATACACATAAACACACATACACACACAGTGCACAAGTGCAAGCACACATACACACACAGAACTCAGACTCTGTCTCACACACACACACACACACACACAGACTCACTCAGACCCCCTCTCCCTCTCACACACTCACACACACACGCTCACTCAGACCCCCTCTCCCTCTCACACACTCACACACATTCACACACACACACTCACTCAGACCCCTTCTCTCCCTCTCTGCAGGTGCACCAGTTGCAGCATGAGCTGGGTAAGAAGGACGAGCTGCTGCGCATGGTGGCCAGTGCGTCGGAGGAGAGCGAGACGGACTCCAGCTGCTCCACGCCGCTGCGCCACAGCCAGCCCCTCAACGCAGTGCTCGCACTCAGCCAGCTGGAGGTGCTGCAGAGCAAGCTGCAGGAGCTGGAGGAGGAGAACCAGGCCCTGCGGTCTGAGGTGAGCTGTAGCACAAATAACACATTGAAAAATCATGAGATCGTAATGTTACCAGCATGTAGATTTCATGAGCAAGCTGTGTTTTATCCTCTAAGTTGTGAGTGGGTGAGTTTGGGGTGCATACACTTTCATTGTGCCTGAGAGGACATGCTGTTCCTGATGAGATAATCTCTGACACTGCACATCAACCTCCCATCACCGCCTTCTGACACTACTGGCTTCTGTTGTCGTGGCTGCAGGCAACTCACCTGAAGACCGAGACGATCACGTACGAGGAAAAGGAGCAGCAGCTGGTCAGCGACTGCGTCAAGGAGCTCCGTGAGTGCATGTTAATCTCAGTTACTTTGCTCATGCATGTCCCGGCTATACGGGGACCCGTTTTTGTCCTTCAGGTAGAGATGTCACGTCCTTTTTCTTGTAAGTGACACTGTCCTGGAAGTGTGTGTGCATGCCTGTGTATGTAGTTCTGTGTGTGCTTTCAGTCTGTGTGTGGTTTTGCCGTTTTGCCCGTGTGTGCTTGTATACATGGGTGTGTCTTTAGTGTAGTTCTTTCCAAGGTTTCTTTGTTTTTTTTCCCTACGTTTTTCTCTTATTTCGTTGCAATTGTAGTGTACCCTAACTTTGCTTTTGTGGGACTCTAAGCCTGGGGTCCTCCGAGTTTGTTTTTCAATAGGTGTGTTGCGAAATTCACTTTCATATATTTGTATTTTTTTTTTTGTCACAGGGGAGACTAACAGCCAGATCATGACGCTGACAGACGAGCTGTCCCAGAAGAACGAGGAACTGCTCCGGCACCAGGAGGAGATGGCTCAGCTGCTGTCCCAGATAGTGGACCTGCAGCACCGCGTCAAGGAGGTGAGAGGAAGGGCAGGGCCCAAAGCATGCCCTCTCACATAACAGCCAGGGGCGGGGATTTTAAAATTAGAGCTTGCAGGTTTGATTCCCTGGCGGGACACAGCTGTTGTATTTTACATATGTGGGCATGTAAATGCAATTTTGTGTCTGTATTTTAACAGCTCCTCTTTTTTGTTTTGCCAAGTCATACTATTTTGTTTCGAACTACCATTATTTCTGTCTTTTAACATTAATTCAAACATGTACACTTTATTATACATTAAATTGAATGTGTTTAAAAATAAATAGTGAGCTTTGGGAGTAACTCTGGATAGGAGAGTGCATGCATAAATGTAAAATATAAAAGTAATTCCACTGTTTTGATCACATGTCTGTGTGCGTGTGTTTGTGTGTGTGCGCGTGTGCTCACCTGTACAGCTGGCCCTGGAGAAAGAGGAGTTGCGGATCCACCTGCAGGCCTCCAAAGACGCTCAGAGGCAGCTGACTGCAGAGGTGTGCCCCCCCCCGGTCTCACATTTCAGTCTGCAAACTGCAGTATAACTGTGCCCGCATGACATCTATTTGCTGTGATAATAAAACAGCAGTTAGTTATTACTCTTGACCAATCCCTCAACAGAGTGAATGTACAACATTATAAACCAGATTACACTCAGATAGAGACCAATCATCTGGTGTTCAGACGATGGTGTTGATCCAGTGAAAATGATCAGTGTTCACTAGCGCCCTCTCCTGGATGACCAGAGGGAGGGCTAGTATGTAAACTGAGCACATCCTTACTTTATGACCCTTGGATGGTTGAGGCAGTTTGTGGTTAGTGGTGTGCTGTGCGGATATGTCACAAATGAAGCCTGGCTGGCGCTTGAATTAACGGAAGTCAGGCGGGTGGTTTCTTCTTCCTGAGACTGTAGACAGAACTGATAAGTTCACCTCGGGTGGGAAAGGGGGGGTCAAAAACAATAAGTAAAAAAAAAGACACAAAACCCTTGTGTCCAGTAATGTAAATCAGTAATGCTGTGCAAGGTTTCAGTTAGACCGCACTTACAGTACTGTCACTGGGAAAAACACTATAAAAATGCTATTGAGGCTCTTGAGAAAGCACAAGTTGTTGTCATTATGTGTTTCTGTGTGCTTATGTAACAGATACATAACACAGACTTGTGAGGACCAGCAGTAGTATAAATCAGTAATGTAACTGAATTACTGTAAAACAGTAAAGTTCCTTTTCTGGTCATGTTCTGCTTCTGTCCAGTAATGTTCTTATGTAGCACATATATAGCTTAGATTTATGATTGTGTGCGGTGATGTGGCTCAGTAGTGTGACTGCGCTGCTCTGCTCTGGTCTGCGCAGCTGAACGAGCTGCAGGACAGGAACGCGGAGTGCGTGGGGATGCTGCACGAGTCGCAGGAAGAGATCAGGGAGCTGCGCAACAAGAACACGCCCTGCGCAGGAATGCGCAGACACCTGCCCTACGGCCTCTACCCCATGGTGCGCTACTCTTTCTCCTCCCTCCCTTTCTCTCTTTTCCCTTCTCCCCTCTTCCCTCCCAATCTGTGTGCCTCTAGAATTGACTAGGAAGTAGTGAAAAAGCTATACTACTGTCGTAACGGGTGTCACTACAGGCGTAAAGAAAATAGGAGCTCCACCAATCACAGAGTACATTGGTGACATGTAGTAGATCAACACCAACGGTGATTGGTGGATACTTTCTGGCTCTACTTCCTTTCTTAAGAAGAAACAAAGCCAGAAAGTATCCACCAATCACCATTAAGCTTGCTCTGCCTGTAACTGCTGACATTCTCTCTGTTTTCAGCTATTAAGCTGACAACACAGCAGTCTGTTACATTGGTTGCCTCGGTGGTAATAAATATCTGAGGTAGAGTGTATATTGATGTCCTTGGGCAGAGTGCAGAGCAGGTGTAGGTGAGGAGTGTGTGTGAGGCCACGCTGCCTCCGCCTGACCCCAGGCCTGAGATTATGGCTCTGGAATGATCTCTCACATTATGTAAACGCTCCTGTAACAGCTGATCTGTTAAAGCCCTGGAACTGTCTGTCTATGCACTTTCTGCTGCGCTGCTCTTTATTGCCTTTTGGGTTTATGTAACGTGCCTGTGTGTGTGTGCGTGCGTGCGTGCGTGCGTGTGTGTGTGCCTGTGCGTGCGTGTGTGTGTGTGTGCGTGCGTGCGCTGCAGGACTCCCTGGCCGCTGAAATCGAGGGGACGATGCGCAGGGAGCTGAGTCTGGAGGAGGAGAGTGCTCTGCAGGATCAGAAGTGAGTGGCTTCACACTGAGCTCTGCACACTGAGCTGTCCACACTGAGCTTCACACTGAGCTCTCCACACTGAGCTCTCCACACTGAGCCTCACACTGAGCTCTGCACACTGAGCTCTCACACTGAGCTCTGCACACTGAGCTCTCACACTGAGCTCCACACTGAGCTGCACACTGAGCTCTGCACACTGAGCACTGCACACTGAGCTCTCCACACTGAGCTTCACACTGAGCTCTGCACACTGAGCTCTCCACACTGAGCTCTGCACACTGAGCTCTCCACACTGAGCTCTGCACACTGAGCTCTCCACACTGAGCTCTGCACACTGAGCTCTCCACACTGAGCTCTCCACACTGAGCTCTCCACACTGAGCTGTCCACACTGAGCTTCACACTGAGCACTGCACACTGAGCTCTCCACACTGAGCTGTCCACACTGAGCTTCACACTGAGCTCTGCACACTGAGCTCTCCACACTGAGCTGTCCACACTGAGCTTCACACTGAGCTCTGCACACTGAACGTCACACTGAGCTCTGCACACTGAGCTTCACACTGAGCTCTCCACACTGAGCTCTGCACAATGAGCTCTTCACACTGAGCTCTGCACATTGAGCTCTGCACACTGAGCTTCACACTGAGCCCTGTACACTGAGCTTCACACTGAGCTGTCCACACTGAGCTTCACACTGAGCTCTCCACACTGAGCTTCACACTGAGCGCTGCACACTGAGCTTCACACTGAGCTTCACACTGAGCTCTCCACACTGAGTGCTGCACACTGAGCTTCACACTGAGCTCTCCACACTGAGCTCTGCACACTGAGCTCTCCACACTGAGCGCTGCACACTCATTACAGCAGCCTTAAAACCTCCCACACAAGACCGATTTGTCCTGTAGTCTTTCATATCTGTATATATTATTTACTTCTCTTGATACATCCTCAGCAGTACAACAAAAACAAGTAATAATCTGCCCTCACATTTCAAAATCAAACGTGTAACGTGCATGAAGGAAGTGAATGAAAATAGAAAGAAGACTAAGTAAGTCTGCAGTCTTTGTGGATTGGCTGTGGAGTCAGATCATGTGTAAATATCCTTTAAATATCCCCTGGGGAAGCGCAGAGACAGTAGCGCCACCTGTTGGAGACCGGTTTCACATTAGTGTGCGCTCTCATAGTGTGCGCCATCATGAGCAAAGGCTACTGTGATCGGGCCACACTCAGTTACTAAACTATCCAAGACTCTCTCTCAGCAATTCAGCCTTCAGCTGACAGACAGTCGCGTTCTTTCCCAGGGTCTCGCAGAAGCGCGTGTTCCAGACGGTGCGGTCCATAAACGAGACGGTTCGGGCCCACCCCGCCCCACGGCCCATCCCTGGTTCTGGCCGCAGCAGCGTGGTGATGACCGCCCAGCCCTTCCAGTCCGGCCTGGCTGGCACTCAAACGCCCAGCAAGGAGGAGACCGCCAATACCGCCAACAAGTGAGCCTTCAGTTTGGTAGAAGACATTTCATATTGTTGGAAGCATTAGAGCAGTACCCTAACTCATAGTTAACTCTCTGCTTTGTGCACCAGGAGATTTTTTGATTTTTATTGAGGAAGTTAATTACCATCGGACTATGGAGACTTCAAGCCTTGCTATTCAGGCTTGTGTACTTTGACATTTCCTTTTTCTGTTTTTTTCTGTGTCCTGAAGGTAGTTGTTTTTACTATATTTTTTCTGAAGCCCTTTGGACTATAAATGAGTTGTATTGAATAATATCATTTTTATACTATTGTAATTGTTGTAGTAATTAGCAGTTGTATGGATAAACCTAAAACAAATCTAAAACTGCTCGTATCTGTGTGTGTGTATCTGTGCGTGTGTGTGTGTGTGTGTGTGTGTGTGTGCATGTGTGTTTCAGGGAGGGGTCCCGGCTGGGGCAGCCCGGCTCCCCGGGAGGAAGTGACCTCGTCTCGGCGCTGCACCGACTCACTCTGCGGCGGCAGAACTTCCTGTGCGAGCGACAGTTCTTCCAGGCTGAGCGCGACAGGAAACTGCAGGCTCTGACAGGGGAGGGGCCTGAAGGTGAGGGGGCGGGGCCAGATGTGGCGGGGAGTGGCCTCAGCTCTCCCCACAGCAGCGTCTTCTCCTCCTTCACCAACCTGTCGGACATCTCGGCACCTCCACCTGCTTCAAAACCTTCCTGCCTGAGAAGCTGCAGATCGTCAAGCCCATGGAAGGTGCAGTACAATACAGAGGCAGCAGGGGGCAGTGTTGCATGATGAATGCAGCAGTGTAGAACAAAGCGGAGCAGATTAGTTCAGTCATATAGCAGTATAAAATTATAGATCATTGTTAGCTGTGTAAGTTGCTCTGGGTAAGGCTGTCTGCAGTAGCTCTTCAGTGTAGCCAGAGGTGTTTGGTTGGTTGGCGTCTGACCCCTGACCCCTGACCCCTGACCCCTGGCTCTTATTTGCAGGCTCCCTGACGCTGCACCACTGGCAGCAGCTGGCCCAGCCCCACCTGGCCACCATCCTGGACCCCCACCCAGGTGTGGTCACCAAAGGGTTCCGCCCCCTGCCTCAGGACGCCGTGTATCACCTGAACGACCTGGAGGAGGATGAGGAGGATGGGCCCACGACGATGAAGAGCGGCAGTGCTGTGAGTGAGAAGCAGAGAGAGGAGGAGGAAGAGGACGGAGGCATCACCTTCCAGGTGTGTTTACTCTTTCATTTCAGACACAGAGTTCAGTTTTACACACTATCCATTCATATAGCTGGATATTTACAGCTGGCAGTCCACCTCAGCTCTGTGACCATTACACCTGTCTACCATAGAGGTTAGCTCTGTCACCATTACACCTGTCTACCATAGAGGCTAACTCTGTGACCATTGCACCTGTCTGCCACCCTAGGTGCAGTGCGCATCCACACCGGAGGAGAAGGAGAGGAAAAATGAGAAGAGGCCGTCCCCCTTGCCATCTCCTGCTCGTCGCGCCTCCCCCTCCCCCTCCTGCCCCTGCAGCCCTCCCCGTCCCTGTCCCCGTCCCGCCCCCCCCCACCTCACAGGTCCTCAGCACCACTGCGCCCTCTTCAGGTGCGTTTCAGACTGCAGTATCACAGGTAGAAGAAAAGGTTGCATTACAATCAAGTAGTGCACCACTTGGGAGTAGTGCACCATACAGACGGCATTACAAACAGCTATCCTGTTTTATTTCTGCTTATCCTGCCATGTTGGCATTACTTTTACAGCTAGTTCCATGAACTCCTACATGAACACTGTTTGCCTTCATTTTTACGAGTATTTCCTTGAGTGAAATCAGGAGGTATGTTAGGCTGGAAGGGGCCTGTGAAAACTGGCCACTCTCTCACTGGGTTACCTTGATATCACCATGGAGTGAAATTAGCCATGCCGTTAGATTTGGCTTTAAATGTGAGAAGACATGAAGATGAGTGAAACCTCTTTTAATCTCTCTGTACCTACAGCTCAGAACCCTGGGAAATGTTTGAGCTCCACCTTCTCCACCTACACCTTCACTACCTGCCGAATCCTGCACCCCAGTGACATCACAGCGGTCACCCCTAGGTAAGGCCCTGACCACCTCCAAAGGCCGACCAATCAGTGTCCTGCCTTGGAGGAATCAGCCAATGGAGTGCTCACAGCTGACAGACTCCTGATCCAGGATTTGTTTGTCAGCCGAAACTGTCCAAAACATGTTACTGAGTTTTTCTTTTACATATATCTGAGGTCAGGGTGAATTTTTATTTTTTATTTTTAATGTTCAACACTTCCTCAATACTGTTTTTTTTTTTTCAGAATAAGATGAAGAGCTTTAGTGGGCCTGCTCAGGGAGATTGTCTCTCTGTACATAGTGGCTGTGTTTGTTTTTTTTTTTTTTTTTAACTTTAATCTAAAGTGAAGTCTCTCTCTCCCTGCAGCTCGGGTCCTCGGCCCACCGTCTCGGTGTGTGAGAACACTCCCAGCTCGCTGCGCACCGGCCCCAGCACCCCTGTGACTCCCTGCAGGCTCAGCCTGGGAGACTCCTTCCCCCCTCGCCGGCCCACTGTCGCCCCCCGCGGGCTGGCCAGGTTACTGCTGGAGAAGGGCATCTCCGCCCAGGCGCCTGCAGAGACCAGCGACGCCCCCAAACCCAAACCCAAGCCCAAACCCGGCCCGCTGCCCTTCCGCCTGCTCCCCAGCACCCCCGAACTCCCCCTCCCAATCGCCCGCCCCCTCCCCCGTGCCCTTCGAGACGCGCCCCCCCTCTTCCGACAACTTCCTGGCGTCGCGGCCCGCCGAGCTGTTCCTCCAGGAAGTGTACGGACTCAACCTGGGCCGCGCTCGTCCTGAACTGACCAGCCCCGTCCCCGTCACAACCCCGACCCCTCCGCCCCCTTCCCAAAAGCCCTCCCGCGTTAGCGTCAACCTGGTGGAGCAGGTGCGCCGGCTTGGCGTCGCCAAGGTGCTCAAGGGGGCGGAGTCAGAAGGCCTTAAGCACCAGGATTCAGCCACCTTCCTGGCGACAGGTAGAGGCAGCCTCCTGGATGGCCTACGGAGGAACCAGAGTCTCCCCGCCATGGTGGGTGGGGGAGGGGGGCGGGGCCCACCAGTCTGCAGCCCCTCCCACCCATCACCTGCCCCACCCCGTACCCAGGCCACACCCCTCGTCCCCACCACTGCCGCCCTCACCCTCCCCATCCCCTCCTGGGGTAGCCTGAAGGAACGAAACTCCACCTCCACTTCCTCTTCCTCCTCCTCCTCCTCCTCATCCTCAACCGTCTCCTCTTCCTCCTCATCAAAGGCCCAGCTCTCCTCTCGCAATGCCTGACAGGAAGCTGGCCGGGGACACGCGCTGGACACACAGTTATGGGGGCAGTAAAACTGACATTTCGGTACTAAAAACCTGACTGTTTGATAACTCTTTAACCCCCCAAACCCCCCCATTATTGCCACTGCCCCAGTCAGCTGATTAACTTATGGGGGCACTGAGGCAGAAACGATAGAAGGGAAAACGCCTCCTGAATTGAACACTATAATTGTTTCTTTTTAAGCACAATTGTTAAAATGTAAATACTTTATAAAAAACTGAGAGTTTTCCCCCATATAAGCACTAAAAGTGTCGTTATCGTGTGAAAGGGGAGGTTTTTTGTTTACGTTTGTGAGCTCCTCTGCGGTGACATGGCCGTTGTGTAAATTCGGCAGGCTCCCTGTTCCTGCCCTCAGGTCTTATTCTCAGTGTTCGCTACAAGAGTCTGGGCTCGAGAGAAAGGAAAGAGAAAGTTGAAGAAGGTCTGGGAAAGTGAGTGAATGATGGATAGAGAATGTGGAAAAGCTGAGAGAAGAGGGAAGGTGGGTGTTACCTGGTGGAACGTTGAGATGAAAGTAAACAGTGGAGAGGAGGAGAGTCAGGAAGGAAATTGAAAGTGTGAAGTGTGAGCGAGTGTCCAGGACTTTAGCGGCTGTAGGGAGAAAGCAGGGAAAGTGTCATGGTGGTTTTGTCATGTGACTACGGCATGCTTTGAGTGGAGCAGCCCTGTGGCTGGAAGCTGCTGCGCCGCAGCTCTCTGCGCTGTCAGGCTTCACTTCCTGTCGCAGGAATATTCAGTGTTATCCTTTCGGCAAAGCTCAGGTGTAATTTGGCTTGTTTTACCTGTTTACTGTCAGACGGGCAACCCTTCGGTTTGTGCAATACTTAGAACCTGGCTCTCACACACTCTCCTCACGGCCTGTGATACTCGCACAGCGCAGGACATGATCTGCCACCAAGAGGAAGCAGAAACGCATCATTTCCTGTCAGCTAGGATCCCCCGTCTGGCACGCTTGGCCTGTAGGGAAGGGCCTCACCTGGAAAGCTGAGGTGTAACCTGCATGACTGAAAGCAGGTGAAGGGCCGCTCACCTGCTCAGGGGGCAAACTCACAGAAAGACTTTTAACCTGAGAGAGAGAGAGAAGCGCAGTGCTCTCCGTGTTCATGAATGTGTTGCTATATGAACATATGGAGATGAGTTAGTGTAGAGCTGTGGTTGCCCATTAGGACTGTATCTGTTTCTGAGTTTAATGCAAACTTCCCCCCACCGTTATTTAATTAGCACATTCATTTACTTGATCTTATATTTCACATTTATCACATTAATAAGCTCATGAGTCAGACTCAGCCGGTGTGTCCCTTAGAGAAGCGCACTCTGAATCTACTAGCGCACCGCCACTGGTGTGTGCAGCTAGTTGAGCTGCAGTAGTTTTGGTGAAAATGACAACCTGAACACACACCAGACCTCCAGAAACCCCTGAACTGTTCATATCCGATTTTGGGTAGACGAAGCTCCCTAGAATGGATACGGCTTCATCCCCAGGGCTGTGGTATTGACCCAAAGAAGGAACAACCGTGGGCTTGATCCGAGGCCCGTGTGGACCCTAGTCAGAACCACGTTGCTGTAATCCAGTCCTGCCGTGTTTGTGTTCTAGTTGGATCATCCAGAACCTTCATGGTTGTGAGTCAGGAGAATGCAGGGCAGGGTGTGTCAGAGGTCAGTTTGCATAGAGTGCGTTCTTGTGCTTTCCGTGTTGATTCTTAAATGTAGTTCCTTTACTGTGGGTGTTGACTGTTGAGCAGCTATGCAAGGCATGGGGCAGAACCATCTAAGGGAATCTCTCTGTGGGAGCAGAGGCAGGGGACAGGAAGAGTCACTGGTGTGATGTACTCTTTGTCTGTGCTCTTAGATTCAGTCCCGGAGGGGGCCAGAGGAAAGTGCTGTTTTTTTGTTATTAATAATCAATTAAAAGAGTTTATCACACAGCTGTTCACCTCCCCTGGTGTCTTGAGTCTGAGGTTTTGGAATTTGGGTGAAAACAAAAACCAGCACACACTATGGCCCTCCCGGAACCGAATTGAACACAAATTGATTTAATTAAAACAAGTAAATCAAGGTTACCTGCATGTCACCTTTAACCTTTGACCCTTGAGTGAACCCTGCTGTAACAGCTCACAGGTGCTCAGTAATATGTTTAAATGTGCTTTTCCTCTAACTGCACTTATTTTATTCCACTAATATCAGTTATCGCTAATATACAGTTATCTAACAATCTGTGTTTAGATCTGTTTAGAACTGATCAAGGGGTATCTGCTCATAACATGAGCCTAGATTAGCATTATATGAACCATTGACTGGAGTTTATTATGAGAATTAATAAGCGGTTCATTTATTACTGCTGAATTTTAATATATATATAAATATATATATGTAGCCTGTGTATGGTTTGTTTTTGTTCTACTGTACACATCAATGGACAAGGGAAGACAAATGGAAATATTTTAAAGCTAAAACCAGTGCAAACCAAAAGTGTTTATATTTCTGAAATTTAATCTGGGATTTTCTACTTGTAGCTGCCATCTGTGTACAGGAGAGAGCAGCTGTCTTGCTCTGGAGTCCTGTTTGTGTGTGAGTGTGTGTGTGAGTGTGTGTGTGTGTGTGTGTGTAGAGGAGCTCGAGGTGTCACACAGCTTTTAGAACAGAAGTGTCATACTCCTGTCAGAGCCATGCAGGGATTCATTCTGTTTGTTAAACAGCCAAATAATTTTCCCAGCATGCAATGTTATACATCTGGAAATGATAAGCCACGTCTAAATTCCTGAACTTAAGTTCCACACACACACACATGCACACGTGCACGCACAAATATGATTTTTAACTTTCAGGAAACACGTATGGTTGTATGAACAAAAACTAGGATACGTGGCAGAACTCCAGGCTGAACTGAGATGGATACGCCTGGGTTAGCGTCCATTTTAAGTCGGTAGTGCTTAGAGCAGAGACTTGTGTACCTGTCCATCAGAACTGAGGTGATATCCTGAGTTCTAAAGTAACAGAAAAGACTGCTGGTCCGCGCCAGCAGCAGGTTTCCCCCTCGACAGCTTCCTGTGAAGAACTGTTGCTATAACAACACTGCTGAGGCACCAGTACGATCAAGCGCACATTTTAGTAGAGAGGGCCTTGTCAGGATTCTCCTAAATCTAATTACATCTGTAAAAAACCTTGTATCTCCCAAAGCATACAACTTCTAAGAAAACGGCAAAAACTGTTGTGTTACATTAGACATGTGTTTTGAATGTCTTTATCAGTCACAGAGCCATGAAATTTAGGCGGTACACAACTGAGGTTTTTTCCTGTATCAAACTCAAACAGTGGAGAATACTGGGTTTTATTAAATTATTTTTGATTTATTTCTTATCACATTGTCTAATATACTTGGTGCTTCAGGCAGATGTGGAGGCAGTGTTTTATTTCAGTGAAGGTTTGTCTGAGAGGGGAAGCCGTAGCCTTTTGCCTGGGTATATTTGTTCAAAAAGACTGTTGTAAACTAGTGATGCTAGAGTGAGACTTCACAAAACCCAGTGTAGGTGGAGCTACTATATGCGAACCGTGATTTAAAAATTTGGACCAATCCTGTTTTGCTTTGGAGAAGAAAGCCTCTTGATTTGTTGAGCTAGGTGACTCATGGCATGTGGTGGCTCCACCCTTTATGGGGTTCACGAAGCCTCAGTCCTGCATCACCACAGTAACCCCTCTGTGCCTGCCCCTAACAGATATATCAATATTAGTCATTCTGTCATCTTTTTTTAAAATAAAGTAAAAAGGAAAAAAAAAAGTTGTTGAGTTGATGTTCTTTCAGGAATACAGATGCAGTGTGGCCTGGGATGGAATTTCATACACCTGGAGGCTTGAGTCATTAAGTATGAGTCAGACCACAGACACATTTTAGCTTTGTGTAGCCATTTATTTCAAAATGGGTCTATTTACTCCGGATCAAACTCACTGTGTGCCTCAGCTCACATGACATGGCAGCTAATTAAAAAAGACATCATTATCCATACAGGTAATAAACATTTTTCCTGTATGAAAATATTAGACATGGGAAATGTCTATAAATTAGATTTGAAATTTTAGTCATATAAATTAGTGTTATTAACAGTGAATTAATTTTTCATAACTCATTTCATTTAGATACAGAAGGTAACTAGTGTGCAATGAGCACAGATGTGTTTAACTCAGTTTTTGCTTATTACTGTTCTTTTGCATCAGTTGCAATGTATCAGTTTTACCATAAGCAGACATTCAATAAAAGAAAAAAGCATTTAAAAAACTACTGTAGAACTGGATGACAAATGGAACAGTAGATTGTGAGGCCCTCTAGTGGTCGGGATAACACACTGCACCACCTTGGACAGGCTCTCGCATTGAGCCTAGTTTAACCTTTAACTTTTGACTAATGATGTAGGACCCCACTTTATTAATCCATCAAACACCCATTTTATTCATCTCTCTCAAGAAAAATGTCTTTTAGTTTTTTTTAGATACTTTTGATGAAATAACTGTCTTTTAAGATGAGATATTTTTGATACCGTTTGTTGGAAATGTACCATTCAGCTTGAAAAGCATCATAAAGGTTTATATTATCATGAAACTTGAGCATCAAGACTATTGGAAAAAGGACTTACCTTTTAGACTTTTATTTTATTTCTATTCTGATGTTATACATTTAAAACTGAATTGGAAATGTAAGTTTCAGTGCATAATAGTGTATTAGATATTAGACATGTATTCAGTAAACATGGTTGAGATTAACCCTGAAACCAGGGCCATTGTTGTGGACTTAGTAAAGCAGTACTAAACATGTAATATCTAATGCGTAGGCGGCTCAGATGGGACAGATCTTGATGCTGTCGGACATTGAGCTGAACTGACCCAAGGCAAAGTCCAGTCCCACGCCCACCCCGCTCCCCACCCCGAACGCAGGGAACAGGGGCTCCACAAAGCCGGTCTGGAAGGTGTGCAGGAGGGCCATGCCGTCCGACACGCTGTAGAAGGACAGGACGCCTGCCTTGCGGTCCACGTACACACCCACGCGGGGCGTGTACCCCACGGTGATGTCGTGCTTCTCGTTGTGGTGCATGGCGGCGCAGCAGGTGTCTGAGAGCTCCAGGCTCCAGGACAGCGCGTTATACCCCAGTCCGGCCCTCGCGTCCGCCCCCTTCCTCGCCATGGCGGCGTAGGCCACGCCCACAGCCGAGCCACGCCCACGCCACTCCACCTCCCAGTAGCAGCGGTCTGCGGACAGGGCGTCGCGGCACAGGACCTGCGTCCAGCTGTCGAAGCGGGCCGGGAGGTCTGGGTAGGGCTGCGTCGCCCCCTGCAGGGTGGCCTTGGTATAGCCCTCGGTCAGGCACAGGCGCCGGTGAGCCGTGGCGGGGTCAAGGGTCAGCCGAGAGGCATCTGCGCGTGTGTGGCGGGGGGGAAGGAGAGATGAGAGAGAAAGAGGTTTAGACTGTGGCCATTAGGTGTTGGATGCCCTTACAAAAGGGTTTTCCCAAAGTTCCACAGGTATGTTCTTTTTTGTGAATTCATAGATCATATCAATTTAATTTTTGCACCTGTATCTTGGATGAACACCATAGTTGTGTCCAATAACAACAACTGCAACGGTTACATTCCACACTTTCATAAAATTAACTTTGTCCCAAATAACTATCACAATAAATCATGTGCCAATTATGAGTCGAAGCAGAGAGCCTTGCTGTGTTCAAGACCATATTTGATGCAGTACTGGATACTCCTTTGTGTAAATGGGGAGCTTAGTTGGGCTGAATGGCCCGCTTCCCTCATAATATATCCTCATGTATGTTCTGTATGGAATCTACTGTAGTATATGATTATATGAAGAGTGCTTACACTGTAAAAACTCAGCTCTTGTCCTGGGTGCTGGAGCCTGCAGACTGGTGAGGGAGATTTCCCTTACTATAGAAAGACAGAGAGACATCAGGAACAATGGAGAAACAATGGGGATATTACAATGGGGTTAGAAATGATCATGAAGCATCCACATATAAAAGGTGTATCGATACATGTCCCATCTCATTCTTAATTTTGTAGTCCCAATTTTAGGGTTCAAAGAGGCCTGAATAAAGTTATTCAGACACTTAATTGCTGATGTTTCATCAAATCATGGCAATGCAGGAAACGGGATGCGCTGGGAAAAGGAGCCGGGAGATGACGGAAAAACACTCACATGCAGGGAATGCTGCAGCTGTCACGGCATCAGACGGAGAATCCAAGAACAGACTGGGATTGGGAATACCTGCGGAAAGAGGATCATCAGCATGGCTACTTTGTGCTGCAGCAGTGATGAAGCTGCCAGATTTATGCTCATGGGAAGAGTTTACAGCAGAGTTACCAAACCCTACAGCTGGCCTGTCCCACAGGCCGCTGGCTCTTATTTTATCATGTGACAATTACCAGCCACTTAACACCCCAGACCCTAGGGCAGGCGAGCTAGCTGTAATAAACTGTGCAATCTCTAATCAGCTGCTTTAATTGATCAATTAAGTTCTGAGTAACAGGAGATCTACCACTCCACCCAGCACTCTACAGAAAGTCCAGACCAGCAGGAGTGACAGTCAGAGCACCCATAGACCACTCTGCTGTGCATGTGACTGGGGCAGTAGTGTTTATTTTAAAAATATCCAGCTGTATAAATGTAAAGCATGTAGCAATATATACTTTGTAAGTCACTGTGGATAAGAGCATGTGTTAAATCCCTACATAAAATGTAATGACTGTAGTTTCTCCAGGTAGGCCCTTGCTTGTCCTCACTCACTGTTTACTCCTGTAGCACTCCTGCCATCTGTAATGAGGAGATACCCCTGGGATCTGCTTACCTTGTTCAGCCATAGCAGCTGTTGTCATGGCACCTGCACTCCCTGTAGAGAAACAGACGGCCTCAGATGATCAGTGTGTTTCGCACAACCTCTCACACTCATGATCAGATCAAACAGCATCAGAGGAGTCAGGCGAGGTTTACTAAGAATGTTACTAAGAACAGACAACTAACAAATCAAATTAGTTTCCATTACTGTATGTTATGTTGATAGAGCTGGAGTTTAAATCTGAATAAATGACTTTTAAATCAGAGCTAAGACCACGCTGTAACAGTGTTTGCATGCTCTGTGATGTGCACTACAAAATAAGGTCTTCGCATTTCACACTGTAGTCGTGACACACTGTAGTGTGTATCATATCACGGTTGGAAACACACATTTAAATTCACTGTGCTGCAGCAATCTCAATGCGTCATTATCTCAGTGCAGTGTAGTGTGATAGCTACGGCACAGAGAGACAGGTGTGTGGTTAGGGCAGGTGTAACCTGAAGGTAACTCACATGAGCTCTGTCCAGCAGTGTTGGCTAACTCCGTGGGCTGTGCTGGGAGGTAGAGATTACCTGCAACTACTAGAGAGAGAGAGACAGAGAGCATTAGGGAGTTTCAAACGTGGTAGTTTTCACAAAAGCAGAAAAAGAAGTAAAAGTGGATTCAGCTTTGCTAGATTGTGAGGGCTGCTTTCTGTAATGATGGTAGAATTCATGAGGTTTAATTAACTACAACAAACACTGACCAACACTGACCTCTTTTGACAAATTGATTGAAAAGATTTTGCTCTCCACATTGAAACACAATGATTGAAACAATTCCCAATATTCAAGATATATTTCATACTTAAAGAAAATACATTTTCTCGTATTGATTGCCACAAACATTCAGTATGTACAGTTTAATTCCACAGTTTATAGACAAGCCATATCTGCTCAGCGAGCTCATGACATGGAAATAGTCACTGAATTTGTGTCGTTTGGAGGTAGGTAGGGAGCTGTAGACCTCCCCAGCCCAGCACAGCGCTCACCTCCATGCTGGCCCATAATGCCTCCGACTCCAGAAGGCTGGGCGACAGGCAGAGGCTGCACTGCTGGCTGAGACTCCATCGCCCTCTGCTGGACAGGAGTCATATCTCTCACTGAGGGGAAAATAATCAATGAATTCGTGGGTGTGTGTGTGTGTGTGTGTGTGTGTGTGAGAGAGAGAGTGAGAGAGAGAGAGAGAGAGAGAGAGAGAGAGAGAGAGAGAGAGAGAGAGAGAGACAGAAAAAGAGCATATTTGTGGTCATGTTTGTGTGTGTGTGTGTAAACATACAATTTACATAATGCGACATTTACATAATAATGTATACACTGTATTTATTATAAACTAACTTCCAGGTTTCGAAGACATGGAAAACTCTGAGAACACCCCTATGTGTGTGTATGAAAGGGACTGGCTGTTCCTGTGTGTGAGGATGTGTGTAGCTGTGTTTCCCCCACCTTGCTCTCTCCTGTGTGTGTCTCGTGAGGGCCTCGGTGAGCTTTGCGGTCTCCTGTCTATTGAAGGACAGACAGACCATGAACCACAGATACACACCACAAACACAACAAGTGCACACAAACACACAAACACACACACACACACACAGATCATGAGCAGTGCTCACACACACACACACACACACACACACACACACTGCTAAGTGAACTGACAGATAAGCCTCACCTCTTGGTTCATCTCTGCTTCTGACATCCAGACCATGAACTGTGACAAAAAATGTATTTGTCAGATTTTCAGTTGAACATTTTGTTTTTAGCTCTTTCCTCGCAGTGGATTGAATTTTAGACATCTGTCATTCTTATATATATATGTATATATATGCATGCTCAATATAAAAAGAAGTAAAAGCATAAATGGAGTGACAATGTGACACTCACCTGGCACCCGTCTCTCTGTGCTTCGGGGAGCTGGGGAGCTGCTGGCAGGAGCTAAAAGGCAGGCAATGTTTGATCACGTCACCCAAAGAAAAATAATAAAATTGTCGCTTTGTGTTTTTACCATCTTGATCAGTATAACTCTTACCCTGTTTTTCAGTGTTCCTCCCCAGCCCTGAGAATACTGTGGAATAGATGGGAAATCAGAAGTCACTTCTTTGTTAAGGCTACTGTCACTGTAGCGAGAGTAAACGCTATGGGACATCAA
Organism: Albula goreensis; assembly: GCA_022829145.1. Taxonomy (NCBI): domain Eukaryota; kingdom Metazoa; phylum Chordata; class Actinopteri; order Albuliformes; family Albulidae; genus Albula; species Albula goreensis. The sequence goes on along the minus strand of CM040746.1, from coordinate 40,013,327 downwards.
ATCAACAAGGGACAAAGGAGCTTAAAGGAGCTTACTCTTGAAAAACTCAAACTTCGGCCTTGAAGCATTCTTGGCTGCAATGAGAGAGAGAGAGAGAGAGAGAGAGAGATGGAGAGATCAGTTTGGAGCTGTTAAATAAATGTAGTTCTTGTTGTGGCCTCAGATATGCAGGGAGAACATTCAGGGTAGGCCCCACAATGTAGTAATTATTTTAGGCGGACTTCAGACCGCTCTTACCTTTGTCTCCCAGTGTGAAACCCTGCTGGCTCTCCACTGCAGAAAAAGAGCACAGGTGTTCAAACTCCAGTTAGCTGCATACTGATTCCACAGAAAGCATGTCCCAGTTAGGCAACTACTGTACACTTCTCACTAGGTCAGTATGTGAGCAGGTGGGCAGTCTTTCAGGTGGGTCTGTGAGCAGGTGAGTGGTCTTGCAGGTGTGTTTGCGAACATGTTGATTGTGCTTGCGGGTGAGTATATGTGGGCAGGTGAGTGTGCTTGCAGGTGGGTATATGTGGGCAGGTGAGTGTGCTTGCTGGTGGGTATATGTGGGCAGGTGAGTGTGCTTGCAGGTGGGTATATGTGGGCAGGTGAGTGTGCTTGCAGGTGGGTATATGTGGGCAGGTGAGTGTGCTTGCAGGTGGGTATATGTGGGCAGGTGAGTGTGCTTGCAGGTGGGTATATGTGGACAGGTGAGTGTGCTTGCAGGTGGGTATATGTGAACAGGTGAGTGTGCTTGCAGGTGTTCGTCTCACCTGACTTGGTGATCTGGCTGAGCTCCTGGTTACACATTTCCTCCACCTTATCGCGCAGGTCCAGCAGGGTCACGCACACGGGTTCGAAGGAGGCCTCCAGGTTTGCTGTCACACCTGGCAGGTCACCCCCCTCAACCGGGGTGCAGAGAGCCTTAAAGTTCTGCGGGAGTGGTGAAGGAGATGGAGACAGACTCCAGTAAGCTGAATGTGAAGTTGTAGATTATCTACATAACAAACATCGCTTATATTTTTTACTTCAACATAGAGTCACATGCGTGTAGCTGACGGAATAATTGAACCAATTAAGGCAGCTTTCATTATTTGGAATGAAAACTGATGAACACTCAGTCCTGTGTGGATCTGCATTTGACACTGCTGTTGTATCATATCATCTTATGGATGCATAAGTGAGTTCTGAAGTCCAGAGCACCCTACCTGCAGGAAGTGAATGTTGTCTTCGCAGTTGACCAGCTGCCTCATCTCCGTGTCCTTCCTCTTCAGGTCGTTGATCTCGGCCTCCAGCTTTCCCACTACCTCCTGGGCCTCCCTGATTTTGTCCTGCCCCCTGGAGTCCATCACCTCCTCCACCAGCTCCTGCAGTCTCTCCACGGAGCGCTGGAGCTCTGTCAGTATCTTCTCATTGTCTGCGTGCACCCTGTCCGCCGAGCGCTGAGCAAACACAAAACACGCATGTTACTCACACACACACACACACACACACACACACACACACACACACACCTGTTACTTACAACACACACACATTAGTTAACGATATAGACACAAATCACTTTACAACACACACACAGACACACACACGTTACTTACAACACACCCAGACATTACTTTACAACATACACACACATCATTTTACAACACATACATACACACACATTACAACACACAAAAACAGAAAAGCACACATACACACCTTTAAAATACATATTCACATGTTCTGTTACAACACACACGCACACACGGCTACACATACATAATCCTTTACAACACAGACACACATTAATTTTGCACACACACACTTTCCTGTACAGCGGGACTAGTGGCCCCCATGTATAACTGAAGTCAGGTACAGAGTATATGCTGAAGGTTTCAGCCTGACTTATGAAACATGGTGCTTAGAAATAATAATGGGCTGAACACGGTTTCCTGTGTTGTTGTCTCTTTGCCATCTTGTTTCCTTGTGATACATTCAGAAAGAATCAAGGAAAGAAAACAAGGGTAAAAAAACAAGCAACAATCTGAAGATTGTGAGTATAGTATTACTCGATGGTTATAAAGGGCAGACCCCTAAGAGCCTGGCGTGAGTGTCTTAGACTGAGAATGGGTGCTTTCTGTGACTCTGTGAAGACTGGAGGCTGCTCAGGGTATTTATAAAGCATCTCACAGTGGGATCGGTTTCCCCCATCCATATCTTAACCATCATATCTTATCCATTATATGACGGAAGGCAACAACAATCCAAGATCAGGGGCCACATTCATACAGCATCTCAGTGTGTCGTCTAGGATCAGCTTTCATTTTCAGCTCAGGTGTGGAAAACGAAAAGGTAGAACGGATCCTAAATCAGAGCATGAATGAGCAGGGCCTACGACTCACCTTGAGAGTCTCTACGACATTTTTCATCTCCTTCAGCTCTTTTTCTCTTTCCTGGAGCTTCAGCTGAATTTCACCCTGTACCTCTCCCATTTCTTTCTGTTGACACATGAAGGAATTCACACACACACACACACACACACACACACACACACACACACACACACACACACACACACACACACACACACACATATACACACACACGCACACACACACACAAAGTGAGTCACACACACAAAGTGAGTCACACACAGGAAAGAGCAAAGGGTGCTATTGTGTCACTTAACCCACCCAAACACTGGACATCTGATAAACAAGAAAATGAACAAAATAACAAACAAAAAAACAAATCAACAAAAAGGTAGCATGGCAAATGTAGTTCAAAGTGAACGATCAGTACTGCAGCCACAGCAGCTTAAAGGAGCTGTGCATGCTCACAGCCATGGGTCTCTCCTAACCTCCACTGTTAGTGTGAGACATGGACACACATGTGCACACACACACACACACACACTCACACACACACATCAAGCGAACTACATACATGAAAGAGTAAGGGATGTGTATGTGTGCACATGCGTGCGTGTGTGTGTGTGTGTGTGTGTGTGTGTGTGTGTGTGTGTGTGTGTGTGTGTGTGTGTGTGTGTGTGTGTGTGTGTGTGAAAGCAGGTAACATGTGGGAGGTGATGCAGGGTTGAGCGTTAACTGCTAAGGAATGCAGATAGGAATGTTCTCTGACTGCTGCAGTTCCTTCCACCCACCAGACTAGCTGTAGACCAGACGTAAGACAAATATAGTTTTCAATATCCGCTTTCAGAACCAAACTACTTTCAATTAATTAAAATAATATTATTGTAAGATGAATATTTGAATATAATCAACAAATATCTGCTTTAGTTTATCTGAATAGCTAAACTATTTGCAAGGCAGGAACTTAGAAATAAATGTAAAATACAACTATTTTTAGACAAAGATAGTAACCTTGGGACTGGAGTTTGACACCCCCGCTTAACCAATCAGCAGTTTAAAGTCAGTGATTGAAGTGCTGAAGCACCCCCAAACAACAGCTCCTATGCCCACTGACCCCCCTGGAGCAGTGCGTCCCCCCGTCCCTCACCTGCCGCTCGGTCCTCTCGGCCTGGGTGGAGCAGGTCTCATGGCCCTTGTGCTGGTTGCTGGTACAGAGCCAGCAGACGAAGGCCTGGCAGGGCTTGCAGTAGAACTCCTGCAGGTACTTGTGCTGGGCGCAGATCTTCTGCGTCAGCTGACCTGTGGGGCCGATGAGCTCGTGCCGTTTGAGGGCGGCGGCCTGGCGGTGCGGCTTCAGGTGGGTCTCGCAGTACGAGGCCAGGCACACCAGGCAGGTCTTCACCGCGGGCTGCGGGTTTGTCTGGCACACATCGCAGGGGACTGCCCCGGAGGAAGATGAGGAAGAGGAGGAGGTGGGAGCCATGGAGGAGCCAGGGGAGGAAGAGGGCCGGCGGACACTTTTGATGGAGCCCCTATGACAATAACAATAATAATAAGGAGACGATAATGTAATGGTTAATGTAACGGATAAAGCTCCTCTTTATTTTCTGTGGGTAAACTTCTCCATGATTTTTGGGGCCTACACAGAGGTGTACACTCTTCACCACACTATACCTGTCTCACCTTAACGAGCTTCTGAAATCAATTCTTAAACTAAAATGGTGTCTTACGCAGTTGGTAACAGGCAAGGTTTCTCTGTGTATTTTAATGGTTTACCTGTCCTGCAATTGTGTGCCAATTCAGAACAGGGTAAGAACTGTAGTCACAGTTGATGTACAGAAGGAAGCAATGTCATCTCTGTCAGACATGAAGCCCAAGGTGACCAAGGCATAATGTACAATAAAGATTCAATTCCTCCCTAATTTTTATAGAGAGGGTGGCTAGAATTCTTACCGGACCCCTGTTCCCATAGAGGCATGGGGTGTGCTGCTTTTTCCTTCAGCTCAACACTAACAAACCTGATCTAAATGATGTTACTGATGACTGTGTTGTTTAACTGATTCAGATCCACACTCCCTCTGACTCTGTAGAACTTGGTCTTGCCTCAGGCTATACACCCCTATAATCTCATGCAGTTTAGTAGTATATCAAAGCACAACACAGCACTCTACTATGGCACACGCAGAGGGGGGCGCTGTTGAGGCAGGGTACCTGGGGTTGAGGGACGCTCGACGGAGCTGCTCCACAGCCTCGGCCAGCATGGTGTTCCGGCACAGGTGGGGTCGGGGACAGAAGGTCTGCCGGCACTGGGGGCAGCTGTAAATCCCGATGTGGTCGTCCTTCCCCCAGTAGTCATTGATGCACTCCATACAGTAGCTGTGGCCGCAGGGGATGGTGACAGGGTCCAGGGGGAGATCCAGGCACACGGGGCAGTTAAACTGCTCCTCCGTCCAAAGCTTGGAGCTCATTTTGGGGCGCTGAGACACACGGAGAGGAAGAGACGAGAGCAAGGTGTAAAGAGAGAGAGAAACACACAGAATCACAGAATCACAGGGTGACAGAGTCACAGAGCAGAGCTGAATGGCACAGGCAGATAGGCAGGATGACCTGCCCTAAATGTAGGGAGATACTGGGGGTGGAGCTTCACCTAAAGAACAGGTCTGGGAGGAAAAACAGGAGTGGCTGCGCATACAAGTCCCAGGGTTGAGTATGTATTCATGAGTTAGCTCAAAAGTCTCTTACCTGAAACACAGACGCACACGGAAATATGGACATGCACCAGAATACATGAACACAGGTGCACCCATGCTCACACAAACACACATATACCAACACACACACACATATACCAACACATCCACACACATACACACATATACCAACACATACACACACAAACACACATATACCAACACATATATATACACACACACGCACACACACACACGCGTACTCACACACACACACCTCTCAACACAACACTACTGCAAAGAGATGAAGGTGCAAAAGGTCCTTCTCTATGGGGGGTGTATGTGGAAAGTTTGGGAGGGGTTAGCACTTATAGAGAACAATACAGAGGGCTGTGGTGAGGAGGATGTCGCTGGGCAGGATTATTTTTCTCACACTGTTGGTCCAAAATGCTTTAACAATGCAAGTACGCTTTCTGACATCCCAATACACCAATTTACACTGTGAATGCCTGACTGGGGGAAGGTTTCTGTTGAAAAGCCGAGACAAGCAGCGGGTGAAACCGCGTTCACTCCACAGCACCTGAAGAGTCTCTGAGGTTGCTTTGAAAAGAACCATTAAATGCAAACTACATTTATTCATATTCAATGAGCTTCTGGTAATAGAAGTAGAGAGGAGTAACATGAACACAGCTGCACTTTTTAACAAAGATTTTAATATTGTTTCTTTTATTTAGTTAACACATTTTATATAGCTTGTATTGTATTTTTCTTCTGTTGGCTTAAATGTCATCACATCCTTCAAAGTAGGATTACTTTTCCCTTGTGTGTCATTAAGGTAGTCTATTGTGCAAGAAGTGTTGATATTAAGTGAAATAGCTGTTGACAGAGGGGGAACTAATCATTGGAAAACAGGAGCATTCGAGGTGGCGTAACTGGCAGGGAAATTTAGAAGGAGAGGTACCTGGAGAGCAAGGAAAAGGAGAAGGACAAGATAAAGAAGCAAACACAAAATTAACCAAGTTCAGGGCTTTATTATGCGGGTGTGAAATGAGTCTGAACTCATTTACGTTAAGTCAGATGGTCATCCTGAGAGTGTGTTAATAGTGAAGACTTCCCTGTGGGGAAACCCTGGGAAGTGCTGACCTCTGTTGTTTGCGAGGGAAATGCCTGGCCATTTCGTAACGGATGGCATTCTTGTGGTTTGGCAGGAACGCCATGCCAAAACAGCCCGACTCAACAGGAATCGATGTTAAGAGCGCCGCCAACAGGCCACGTTTGCCATACCTGAACAAAGTATTTTGCGTTGGACGACTCTATACTTAAAATATTTTCGAATGCTGATCGTCTTTCAGAGAAATTGGCGAAAGAGAAAACGATTTACATTAGGGTTACAGCAATTTTAGCGCCAGCAGTTTAGTACAAGCCCCTGCAAAGCCGAACTGTAAGCAGCCGATATGCGTCTCACTCAGCGGAGTTCCCATGATTCTTGAAAGCGAAAGTGCAGGATCAGAGAGTGAGACCAAAGCAAACAGCGGCAATGGACTTCAGTCCAGGTACATTTTCAAATATATTCTGCTGGCGTCCAGTCAGTTAACGGCACCAAACAGAAACTTTATCGTTGATAGCTCCTTTTTTGCTCCTTTTTCCTGTTTTGTTCCTATACTGCGTCGCTAGCAAGTTTGGCACCGTTTACGAAATGTATTACCGGTAAGGCGTAGGCTCACCCGTAGGTTACTGTGGAGGCTAACACGGGGGTAGCTAGCAGGCAAGTTTATGACAGGTAGAGGAGATGAACGGAAACCCGAGAGTAAATGAGGCTAAACTGTGAGTGTTTACCTGTCAAACAATCCCAGTATATAGGCTACATACGGTCGTTTGTGAAAATGCTGAACAGACATGGTTTTAATTATCGACAAAGCGATGATTTTGTGCTTTAACAAAACGCTGGTTTTCCATCGCCGTATCAAGTGACTTTTTTACAGGTTCTCACACATTTCGCTACCTTTATACCATAAAATAGTTAGATCATGATCTCTTAACTTAATTTTTCGTGACAGCCGTGGTGTTTTAGTGTCACGCCGTGTGCTGGTTGAAATAGAAATATATAAACATCACCCACTATGATCGATTTTGTCTTTCGTTCCAGCTAGTCGTTCTTCACGAGTATCAGAGTAGCTGTATAAAAATCTACTTCTAAAACTTAATTTGGCCCCCTCTTTATGTCATTTTAAATGGAAAGTTAATGCAGATCACATGGCTGACAAGCTGAGACTGAGATGTCGTCTCAGGGCCAACGCACACGGTGTACCTAAAAGAAACAGGTCTAGAAAGTTTGAAGGAATTGCGACTGAGGGACTGTGTTGCCCACCACCGTGCTAAAGACCTGTTTTATTTATCAATGTAGCAAGAATATTATATCACCTAAATTTGTATTTGCATTTTAGGCGATTGTAGCACCACCTTAAATTGGTTAAGGAAACTTAATTAAAACCATCGCCTCTTCCCCGGTTCCCTCTGACCAGGATGTGGCGCAGAGCGGATGGAGCTGCTTCATGAGATCGATGGCGAGCTGGATTCGGGCGATGTGGCCGCGCTCAAGTTCCTGTGCAGGGACATCGTTCCCCAGAAGAAGCTGGAGCTTGTGCGCAGCGGCCGTGAGCTCTTTCTGCGGCTGGAGGAGCAGGGGCTGCTGGAACACGGCCTCCTCATCGTGGCAGAGCTCCTGGACACGATATCGCGTAAAGATCTGGTGCGACGACTGCAGGGTCGCTGCGCAGAGGTTCAGCAGTTTCTCCAGGACAGAAGGGCCTCCAACTCCGGAATCACTCCTTACCGGTAAACCTTTCTTTCTGTTGTTGTATTTTCACAAGGAATAGATCAGTATATTGTACTAAGAACAATGGAGAGCTGCGGTGCCAGTTCACTGTAGTGCGTAGGTGCCTGGGACAAGCAGTAGCAGCAATGAGGGTTAAAAGTTCAGACATACACTGAGTTAGAATAGTAGCTGGTAAAACCATTATTGAAACCTGTAGCTATCGTGGCAAAGGTAGTATAGTTTGACATTTTGGTTCAAATGCAACCTATGCAGCTGGAGTTTAAAGTGCAGACTTAAACTGTGAGACTACAGAACTGCAGTAGGTGGAACAAATGCATCTGTTCGGTGAGATAGAGATCATCATTTCCTGGTCCAGATGAGGCGGGATTTTTTCATGGTCAGAGCAGGATTTGTGCTCTCGTTAATATTGTTTGTGTTTGTAACCTGTAGGAAGATGCTGTACAGACTGTCTGAGGATGTGACCGAGGAGGACCTGAGCAGGATGAAGCCGCTGTTGCGGCTGCCCCGAAGCAAACTGGAGCCCAGCGTGGTGAGTCTCTGTACCTGAGCCACACCTGGGAGCTGCCCGTACCTGTACCTGAGCCACACCTGGGAGCTGCCCGTACCTGTACCTAGGCACCTTACACACAGGCACTTGTGGCCCGAGGGTTTTAGCAGTCTGTTAATTACTGTGGACTAGGGGTGGGTAAATGAATACACAGATTACATGTGTCAGAATCCAGGTCAGGAGGGCCAGTTTGTCTGCTTGTGTTTGGTGTGTTTTAGCACTTAAGTGTTAATTTATGGAGTACACCAAGGACCACATTAGCTGCTGAATGAAAAGATGCTACATACAAAAACCTAGTGAAACTGTGACCCTCCAGGACTGGAGTTAAACCTGCAGACACTGTGGCCCTCCAGGACTGGAGTTAAACCTGCAGACACTGTGGCCCTCCAGGACTGGAGTTAAACCTGCAGACACTGTGGCCCTCCAGGACTGGAGTTAAACCTGCAGACACTGCGGCCCTCCAGGACTGGAGTTAAACCTGCAGACACTGTGGCCCTCCAGGACTGGAGTTAAACCTGCAGACACTGTGGCCCTCCAGGACTGGAGTTAAACCTGCAGACACTGCGGCCCTCCAGGACTGGAGTTAAACCTGCAGACACTGCGGCCCTCCAGGACTGGAGTTAAACCTGCAGACACTGTGGCCCTCCAGGACTGGAGTTAAACCTGCAGACACTGTGGCCCTCCAGGACTGGAGTTAAACCTGCAGACACTGTGGCCCTCCAGGACTGGAGTTAAACCTGCAGACACTGCGGCCCTCCAGGACTGGAGTTAAACCTGCAGACACTGTGGCCCTCCAGGACTGGAGTTAAACCTGCAGACCCTGCAGTCCTCCAGGACTGGAGTTAAACCTGCAGACACTGTGGCCCTCCAGGACTGGAGTTAAACCTGCAGACACTGCAGCCCACCAGGACTGGAGTTAAACCTGCAGACATTGTAGTGAGGTACTCAACATGAGTAATTTAAGGGAATATGTTATCAATGAAATAAAGATCGAACCAGTTAATAATCTGTATTGAAGTATAGTTTTAGCCTTTCTTTTTCAGTCATTCCAGCTTCCACTGGTCTGCATCCATGTACTGGCTTTATACTCCAGTCTATTTTATGGCTTACAGAAACTGCTTGCTTTCTGTTCCCTTTGCTGCAGAGTTTCCTGGATGTCCTGGTAGCCATGGAGAAACAGGAGCTGTTGAAAGAGGACTCTCTTGGTTTGCTTGAAGAGTTGTGTGCTGCTTGTGACAAACGCCTGGCCGTAAGAGTACGGGAGTTTGCAGGTGAGGAGGAAACCAGGTTGTTGGTTCTAACTGCGTCCCTATACCTTACAACAGGGCTATTCACCTGGTGGCCCCAAGGGGGCAGTGTGGCCCACTATAGACAGTCTTGGAATTTTTTCATTAAATAAGAGTTCATTATTTAGTGGTGCCAAAAGTTGTGACTGTGTCAAGACTGATTATTGTAAGAAGGTGTCTACTTTATTGCATATGTACAATACACCTTGTAATTCATAAAACATACAAAGAACAGTTTTGTCCTGTATGCAGCATTTTTGAAAATATTCTGGCCACCAGCAAAAAGCAGTTATTTTAAGAAATCAGATTTACACTAACATCATTTCTGCTGCTGTGTCAATATGTCATTCCATCCAGCAGGGGGCAATAGCTGAGGCTGTGCCCCAAGTCAAGAACCCTCTTTGGGAACCCTCGCAGGGAGCAGTGTCAGACCCTCTTGCCCCGATGGTGGCAGACAACAAGTGAGTTCTGTCATAAATTTGACATTGCTTTTTAAATTATATTAGTCATTTAAATTACATCATGTCTTTAGGTCAGCAGAGTTAAAGGCCCATGTGATTTAAATGCGTTTCAGGTGACATCCTGTAGATTGAGAACATATCACGTTCTTTAGATTGCCAGTCTTGTTAAACAATAATCCAAGCCTGAAAATTGTTTTGCATAGTAAATTTGATTATTCTATTTCCTCATTTTTACCAAGCAATTTGACGTATGTTCTCACAATATGGCCTCCCTGTGCGTAAAGTGACTTTCCATCTCTATCTACCGGTAGTTCCAAGTCACCATTCTCTGTTATGTTTGTTGGACTACTTAAAGAAATCCAGTTATTGCTTCGGTAATGTTACACATATATTTTAGTTACTAGCCAGGCCCTCACTGTTTCTCATAGAACTCTCATTGTTATTCTGTGTTTATGTATGGATTTTGCTGTTTATTTTGCTTTATTGTATGTTCTACTCTTTCCCAAGCCTCCCAGCTCACTAAATCTACCCCAGAATCCACCTGCCCCAGTATCTGTTTCCAGCCGTAAGTTTATTTCACCGTCTGTTTGAAGCACACTAAAACACGGTGACTGTATATGCATGAACTAATACAAACATAGTGAACGCCCACCAATGTCTTGTCACAGACAAAACTCTTTTCTCTCCTGTTCATTAAAACATACTCTTTCACCTGTTCCATTTGTGCACTAACTGTCCCAGCTGTTTCCTGGTTGTTCTTCCTCTCTCACCTGTTTGGCATGTGCAGCTGTCACCTGTTTAACAGATGTACTGCCTCTCTCCACCATGCCGCAGGTACAGTCATTTCACTTTTCCCCTCAGGTGTGTCTGTGGGTGGCGGTATATCTATGGACACTGGGCCAGAGTCCAGACATGAGGAGGTAACTGGCCATTTTAAATCAATAACTAATTATCATTATGAAATTATATTGAAATGTAACCACACTGAATGTGACCTCTGCATCAGCGGGTTATTCTCTTCTCTGTGTGTCGATGCTGTAGAGTTATGATGTGAGGCGTCGCCCGCGTGGACACTGTGTCATCATCAACAACTACAACTTTGCAAAAGCCATGGCAACAAACCCAATACTGCGTTTGAATAACCGTGAGGGGACAGATGTAGATGCAGGTGAGAGCTCCATGTCTCCAGTATAGTTAGCCACGTTAGCTGCGTTGTCTTATTTCTCCACCAGTCACAGAGAATGTTGTTGGCAACCAATACAGTAATGGTGAATGTGATTTGTGGATACAAAATCAAACTGTGTTTCGCCATTGGTTGCTGAGGTGTTTTGCCATGCTCCATGCAATAATCTCTGGGAAGAAAGAGCACATATAAGCATGTTGATTCTTTCCCACAGTTATTTGGATGCAGTGTGGCGTTCATGCTGTCAACAATTCTTATTTCATTCAAGTGAAATTTCAGGAGCCTCACTAGGTGCTGGCGTAACGATGTACAAGTGATGGTAGGAGCGAAAACTTTTGGGCACAAGTTTCAAAAAGGAGAAAATAATTCTCTCTTCTCTACCTGTCTTTCCCCCTCCCTTCCATCCCTCTCTCCTCAGATGCCCTGTACAGGGTCTTCTCCCGGCTGCACTTCCAGGTGCACCAGCGAAGGGACCTGGATAAGGCTGCCCTGCTGGGTGTGGTGGAAGAGTTCGGCTCCATGTCGCACAGGCACCTGGACGCCTTTGTGTGCTGTGTGCTCTCCCACGGGAAGAAGGGGCACGTGTACGGCACAGACGGCGAGCTGGTGACCATCCGCCAGCTCACCCAGCACTTCACCAGCAGCGGCTGCCCCTCGCTGGCCGGCAAGCCCAAGCTCTTCTTCATCCAGGCCTGCCAGGCCCTGGACCCCGAGGGGCGTTTCGAGGCGGATGGGGAGGGGCCCGGGGACATCGATGATGATGCCGCACCCGACCTTCCAGCACCCGAACCCCCCGTGCCCGAAACCATCCCCAACGACTCCGACTTCCTGGTGGGCATGGCGACGGTGGAGGACCACAAGTCCTACCGCCACACGCACCGAGGCTCTGCCTATGTACAGCAGCTCTGCAGCCAGCTGGAGACGGGCTGTGCCCAGTGAGTGTGCAGCTTATGCTCTTAACTCTCACACCAAACTCATACCTCCTTAGAATCCACCAAATCTCAGCTCACAAACATGCAGGTGCTTGGTTGGCCAGTGGAGGTCGCCAGAGAGCAATGAGCCCGATGAATTTAACTGAATTCATCAACTATTTGCCACAGTGAGTCTAAGCTGTGTATTGACTCACTAATGTGGATCTCCAACTTTAACACAGCTGCACAAACTACCAACAGATTGCAGTACTAGGTAACATGACATAATGGCAAAAACCTTTTACATTAGCTGCATAAATAGATATGATAAGGTGAGATAGGTAGGAAAGATCTGGAGTCTTTCACTATAGAACATGCAAATTAGTCGACCTGATGCCGCTATCTTTTGGTAGGAAAGACGATATCCTGACGATTCTGACCAGAGTGAACCGGGAGGTGAGCGGGCAGGTGTACGGAGGGTTCCGGCAGATGCCTGAGCCCAGGTATACACTGACCAAGAAGCTGATCCTGACCACGGACTGAGAGAGGGAGACCATGCCATCTGCACCCGTCTGGCAGAGACCACAGTCACACAGCTGCCTTCTGCAGATGCTCAAACACGCTGTGAAACGTTGTGCCCACAGTGGTAAACAGCTGTTCAGAAGCCCAAGTATGAACATTATGAAGTATGAACAGGGCCAGTGGGTGTCCACACCTCTCCCAGCATGCTTTGCATTTACAATGTGAACCCTGATTTCAGTCAGGCCTGCTTATCTTCAAAAGGTGCTATCAGCAGCAGCTATGTAAAATACCGTACATGGCTGGCTACTATAATGTCCGTTTCAGCCTGCAGAAAATTCTATGAAATTACTGCGTCTCTCAGGTTTCCAGATATGGGGGGATGGGTAAGAACTTTGTAGCACAGCAAAGGAAGGCAGCTTGTTGAATTATATACCTGATTAGATAATAATCAATGTGATAAACTAAGAAGAATAACATTTTGTGGGTTTGTGCAGTTGATCGTAGCACCATTGTAGTTATAGAAAGATTCCTGAGCTACAGAAGACTCACTTTGAACCGGCTTCTGTGCTTCTGTACTTGCACTTAGATTATGGGAAGCAGGGCCTACATCTGTGCTTTTGTTTGTTGATTTGTTTTTTTCAACTCTGTTATAACCTCTGCATGCTGTTAATGACAGGGCTGGTGCCATGGAATGCACAGCTGAGTCACATGACAGACGGACCATCTCCCTTTATTCCATATGTCAGGTGAAGGGTTACTTTTTAAAGAGTGGGTTGCAGGCTGTATCTAACTATGTCTTAAATGCCATTTACTGATAAAGGCTTGGTGAGTGTAGCTTGATGAGGTCAGTGCGTAATGTTTAGGTGACTGATGGCTATTTCAAGTCCAGCGTTTCAATGTCAAATACATGAGCTTATTATTTAAATTAAAATACATTGTAAGGTACTGGATGTGGAAACCATCTTTTGTACCGACATTTTAAAAATAGAATCAGATAAATTCCCAGATTAAAAAAAAAAACTTTTTTAATGACAGACTGAATGATGAAGTCCTGTGATTCAGAAAAATGATAAGATGTAGTACATCGTACTGGTGCCAGTTTGTTGTCAGTGTTTGAGGTACATTTTTAATTGATGGACTCATTTATTCACTGTTTATGTAAGGGCTTGCCTTCATGTTCATATATCTATTGCTGGAACTGGACCAGATCTCACCGTGATGCTCAGTGTTGCATATTAACCAGACCGGTGACAGAGAGATGCAATTCACATTACTGACACATCACATCTGTTTATGCATTTTTATCCGGATGCAAGCTATTGTATGTTATGGTTGTTGTTGTAATGTTACTCAAACCAAGAATTTAGCGGCCATTTGAGTGCAGTTTTTCTTCTCATGCATTTATGGACAGTTGAGTGAAATTTTGGTTCTCAAATTGAAATATTGATACCTTTTCAACCACACACCTCAGGGTGTTTAAACATTGTAGAGCAATAGAATAAGCACACAACTTTTGTTTCTTCTGATAAATTGTGCAGGGATTAATTGGTGTTGTGGGTGGAAGTGGGTAGCCGATGGAAAACCGTTGTTCCTGAATGCGGTGTCTGTTATTCATGTTCTGAGCTCTGGCTGGTGGGTGGAGCCACCTCACTGGTTATCAGTTAATGAGCTAAGCCTGGTTGATTTGGGCCACCTGTGGCCAATCAGCCACAGGGTATACAAGCATGCGTGTGCGCTGGTTTGTTTGTACTGAGAATGGTAAGGTAGGGAGCGTAGCTCCTGGTAATTTGGTGGTTCTCAGTACCAGAAGAATGGTAAGCGTTTGTAGAAAGGTCCATGGTAGCTTTTGTAGTGTGAAGTTCAGATAGACACACCAAAGTGGGAGAACTGTAATGCTCAGTGAAGAATCCTGAGTGGGATTTTTAATTGAGTAGAATTCAAACATGAATTAAGGAGAAAACTTGGAAAGCTTTCTCTGAGTGCTTTCCCCCACCCCCTCCCTGACCATCTCTAATTGGTGGTCCTTTAGAACCCCTTTCCTTGTGCAATCCCAGTTTACTGGTTATTTTTTTCTTTTTATTCAATTCCCTTTTGGGCACACATGGTGTGGATTGGGAATATAAACTCAGGAATGAAATGCAGTATCCCAAAGAGTGCTGCAGTACAACTTGAGGTGAAATTTTGCACATTGAAATGTTGATGGCTTTTCAACCACATCACTCAGGGAGATGAAACTGATTCAAGTAAAATTGATATAAGGGCACAACTCCTGTAATCTTTTTTTTTTTTTTTCAAGTATTTGAATTTAAATGTCAATGGCTTGATTGTATAATCTAGGCTACTCAATCTCTGTAATGATCCAGATTGTGTGTACCCAGGCCCCCCTCCAAGACACACTGGATAAAGGAGCTCCAATTTCTTGTAACTACAGGGGTCATTTTATTAGGAAGTAAATAGCCTTTCTATACCAGTGCTGCAACAGGAACTGACATTTTCTTACTTTTCCATGTCAACGTTTTGGGGGAGGGGGGGGTGGGTGAGTTCCTGTAGTTGATTAAATTCATGCAACTTAAAATGCCAGATTTGCATGTTTGTGTGTTCTCTTTAGAGGTGAATGGAGGAAGCATTCAATATTCTGTCATTCTCTGTAGGTCTTCCAGCTGTTGTAGTTGCCTTCTCATGCATTCATGTTTCAAAGTGAATTTTTTCCTTTTCCAGCTTATTGATTGTAAAATAAAAAGCACTTTGTGTAATGTCTTTCAAGCAATATTTTAATTTGCAATTTCTCAAAGTTTTAACACTTCCAGGGAAGATGTCCTGTGTTTGGTCATGTCTATGCAATTATG
Organism: Albula goreensis; assembly: GCA_022829145.1. Taxonomy (NCBI): domain Eukaryota; kingdom Metazoa; phylum Chordata; class Actinopteri; order Albuliformes; family Albulidae; genus Albula; species Albula goreensis. The sequence goes on along the minus strand of CM040746.1, from coordinate 39,997,706 downwards.
TATTTGTGACCAAGAACTAAATATGACAACTTTAATTTTTCCAATTACCTTTGGTGCCATGAAATTGGGGAGCCTTTGTATAAAAAGGGCTAATGTTCACCCAGTATGGATGTAAACACCCTCAAATTAAAGCTAAAGGGCTAACGTTCACCCAGTATGGATGTAAACACCCTCAAATTAAAGCTAAAGGGCTAACGTTCACCCAGTATGGATGTAAACACCCTCAAATTAAAGCTAAAGGGCTAGCGTTCACCCAGTATGGATGTAAACACCCTCAAATTAAAGCTAAAGGGCTAACGTTCACCCAGTATGGATGTAAACACCCTCAAATTAAAGCTAAAGGGCTAACGTTCACCCAGTATGGATGTAAACACCCTCAAATTAAAGCTAAAGGGCTAACGTTCACCCAGTATGGATGTAACACCCTCAAATTAAAGCTAAAGGGCTAACGTTCACCCAGTATGGATGTAAACGCCCTCAAATTAAAGCTAAAGGGCTAAGCGTTCACCCAGTATGGATGTAAACGCCCTCAAATTAAAGCTAAAGGGCTAACGTTCACCCAGTATGGATGTAAACACCCTCAAATTAAAGCTAAAGGGCTAACGTTCACCCAGTATGGATGTAAACACCCTCAAATTAAAGCTAAAGGGCTAACGTTCACCCAGTATGGATGTAAACACCCTCAAATTAAAGCTGAAACTCAGCACTTTAACTTCCCATTATTTCCCTTCAGATTCAATGTGCAGGAGAAACGAGCTAAAATGTGTCACTGTGTGAAACTTGTGCACTGGACTGGATATCTGTATGGGGGGTCCCAATATGGTTTGAATGAGTAATTCATAACTGATGTAAATTTGTGTTTCTATAAGCCATGCCTAATGAAAGAATATAAACATGCATTAAGATGAATGGAAAGCAGTGTTGCTGTAGCAGCAATTCTCAGTTTCCCATAACAGATCAGCACTACCTCAGCTAAAAGGCTTTCTTGCATCATGTGATTCTGACAGCCAATCAGACTGAAAACCATTTTTGGTGGCTGCATAAAGGTTGAAGTAATTGCAGTAATTCCAGGTTAAAATCGCTTTGCTGTTCAGGAGTAAGCACTGACACGCAGCAGGTTACCGTGGTAATGCCGAGCATCTCCATGCCTGAACGGCTCTCTGCAGGTGACCGCTAATGACTGCTTACTCTTCTCAGCTGAAGGCAACAAAAGCAGGTTTATCTCAGGTAATCTGGGTGAATTTTGTATGAAGTTCATATAAAATAAGCATTTCATTCATTTAATCAAAATATTTTTAATTGGCTCATTAAAAATTCATCATACATCTCTGATATAAATCTGCCTGTTTTTTATGATCAATAAAAAGTGTTAAATACATTTCAACAGAAAATAATTTCTCCTTGTTTAAAAACTGTACTGAAAAAATACTCCAGTGATGTAAAACATTGACAGTAAAACTATAACTGGTGGCTGAAGCAGTGGAAAGCAGCTGCTGTATTACACTGACAATACAGGTGGGGTTTGCAGCATTCCTGCATTTTCCGTGACATTCCGAATTTCATTCATAAACAGCATTCCCTTCATCCCGTATCCTGCGCTGTTGTGAGAAATCCTGCCATTTTCAGGTTGGTTTACTGCTACCACAGATACACCTGTGTAACTGATTAACAGAACGAGGAGTAAAACAAAGTAAAACCTCGTTTGCAAAGTAACTTCATTAACTGCATCTGTCGTACATTCAAGAACAAGCAGCAAAGCACTCGCCCAATCATTTAAGAGGGTTGAAAACTTGCTCCCATGGCTGAAATGCTCCTGCTCTCAGCGACGTCAACTTCCTGACCCAGATCATTGCACAGCGTCATTCGATTTGATATGTAGCTGAAAAATTTCAGTTTGAACTCAGATGAGCCTTTAAAAACAACCTGTAAATAAGAGCAGCGCTGTACTGTACTGTGTCCCACATTCTGCAACGTAGTATTGACAGCCTTCACAGGGGGGTACCCCTTCCCAGGTTGGATGCCTCATAGTGTGAATTCAGGTTGTCCGTCTGGCTGATGACAGCGGTTAGCGCCTTTAGCATGGGCGGCTGTGTTTTTGGCACCGGGAACACAACGACCTTCCGCAGCGTGAATGACGGCTGGGGCATCTGCTTCCTGGTGCCTGCCCTGTCCGTCATGAGGCTCACATGATTGTTGACTTTGGTCAGGATGGTGACCAGGTCATGCCCTCTGTCCCAAAAAAAACAAAAAAGAAATATACAAGATGAGAGGACAAGACAAACTGGTTCCGAAACGGGCATACTAAAATCAAGAGGTGCGTTCTGAGTGAACGTCCCAGTCATTTAAACTGAATGAAATGGCCAGTAATGCTTCAGCTTGGACTGAAGCACCCAGTCACGCGGCTCACACCTGGGTCTTACCGTGTGAGCCACCTGTATGCCCTATGTATTACTCTAACGCTCAGAATTCTCTGCACAAATATGTAAATATGTCCCCCCCATATCCGTGGTTTACTCACGATGGCACCATTTCCAGAAGGTTCTGGCACAGAGACTGGATGAACCAGGTGCCCTGCTTCCTGTCTCTGAAGGAGGCGAAGTTCGGCACGGTGGCCATCCCCAGCAGGAAGTCCGCATCGTCGGGGATGGAGCCTTGGGGCACGATGGCGTCGGTGGAGAGGTCTGGACTGTCGGCCTCGATGTGCACAGGAAGCTGCTCTGCCTGGCCCTGGCAGGCCTGGATGAAGAACAGCTTGGGCTTCCCCACCAGAGAACGGCACCTGGCCCCCGAAAAGGGCTTCTTGAGCTCTCCGAGGTTCACCTTGCGCCCATCCACCCCGTACACCAGGTCCCGATCACCGTGGCTCAGCACGCAGACCACCAGGCAGTCCATCCCGCTGTGGTCTTTCCTGCTCAGCTCCTCCACCAGATAGAGCATACGCTGCACACTGCAGTCTGGCTCGATCTGCGTCTCAAAGCCCAGCCAATCAAACACCAGCTTCAGGCTCTCTGAAAACACACACACAGACAAGTGTAGTACTCTAGCAGACCATTCAATTACTCCATGGTATTTTAGTAATATACTGAACTGCTGAAATGGTACTAAACCACAGAGGGTCTAGTAAACCACTATAGTAAAACCTCTCACTGTAATGTTGGCCTAAACAAGTTTCTTAATCTCTTTGTCTGCATTCTGCACTGTAGGAAAGTGACAGCCATGGAGCCTGATAGGGCCAGAGAGGACTAACTGCCAGGTCAGGGCCAGAGAGGAGTCCCGCTCTGTGCCATGGAGCCTGATAGGGCCAGACAGGAGTCTTGCTTTAAAGCCTGGCTCTGATTTGACTGGCTCTTTTGTTTTTTTTTTTTTTGTAACTTACTCTCATCTACCTCCGTTCCATCACGGTTCTTCAAACATTTGGTTGACTTTGTGAAGTCATGGTTATTTATGATCAGGCAGTATCCTCTCCTCCTGTCGTCTTTCATCTGATAGGCATCTATTTTCTGCAAAAGAACACATGATCAACTGTGAGAGATGGTGATTTGTTTTTGTTTTTTGTTTTTTGCGGTGCCACGGCGGAATTGTTCTGATGAACAACTTTGGACAAATGAAGGTGTGTGTGTGTGTGTGTGTGTGTGTGTGTGTGTGTGTGTGTGTGTGTGTGTGTGTGTGTGTATTTTGTACCGATTTTCTCTCAGGTGAAGGCTCTGTTTGGTTCTGGTTCTTCTCCTCACATGCTGAGGTGAAATGTAAATTGTGGCTTTGCACTGAAAGACAGAATCAGTAGATTAGGGCATTAAAACAACAGAGAACTGCAGAGGGACAGAGAAAAAGAGAGTGACAGCAGAGCGGGAACAAGACAGACACTGAGGAAGAGAAACAGGAACAGGATACAGAGAGACACCCAATCGGAATGCATGTCTCTACTACTATAGCATATGCTACTATAGCATCCCCAAGTAGTGAAATGAGCTCCCCACTATCATAAGAACGGTCACAGTATTGTCCATCTGCTGCTGACTAAATTCACCTGTATAACCTGTATAATGTGTGCTATGGTTCAACAAACCATGAACTTAGTGAATACTCCTACTTATGCTAACATTAAGTCCTTACAATCCCTGATAGCATTATATCCTAAATATCCTGCATATATTGAAATAAAATAAATAATGAAATTCAGCACAGGTAGCTTAAAATGATTAACAATATATGGCCAAATATACAAACAACTATTTATCTGGTACTGTATGATACCAGATATTACAAATTAAAAACACTGCTGTGAAATATACATAATTTATCATTATACTTTCCAAAAAAATCAATGTATTTACAATATATTGCTGGTATCCTGCATTACAGGGGTAAAGGCCTGAGTGAATGGAACAGGAGACAGTGGACAGTGGGAGGCGTTGGGAAGGGAGTGATTCTGGTCAGTAACTGACCGACTGACCTGAGGAGAATTGGTCAGTTACTCCACTGCTGCAGGTCTGACTCAGGCTGAGTGATGGAGCCACTGTACCAGCATCCGGAGTTTCTGCAACACACATTTACACTCACACCAACCACAGAACCTCCAGTAAACGCACTTACTCTCACAGCAGCCTGCTAATAAATGTGCCTTTAGTCTGCCATAGTTAACACACATACTATGGCCACAAGCCCAAACTCAGGCCAGCTGCATTTTCAGTGCGTGCCTCCGCTGCAGTTTGGTGGGGTGGAGGGGACAGGAAATGGTCATTATCAGTGGCTGATAAGGGGTGAAAACGGAAGCACAAAGGTACATTTAAGGTTTAACAGAATAATTGTTTAATAAAAGAACAAAGGTAAAAAAGAACAAAAGCCCTTTGAGCCCAAAGATAGCAGTGTGAAAAAAACTTGACAGTGTGGACTCCAGCAGGGGAATCAACACTCCTGATGGCAGTGACATCACACTATGACATCACTGGATCAGCTTGGTTACAGTTCCAAAGGTTAGAGGACAAGAGAAATTCTTTGTGAGACTCACCTAAACCCAAACTGGCAGAGAACTGTTCATGCAGGGAAGCGTGATCCTGTGATCGGATGAGAAGAGCTGATGAGAACGGGCGTGAGGGGAATGCTCATGACATTACACTCTACATTACAGCATTACAAAAGCTGTCATCCAAGTGCCATGTGCAGAACACTTACAAAGGTGGATATTCAAGGAGTTCAGGTTAAGTAGTTTACTCAAAGGCTGTGCCCTGCCTGGGCATTGAACCTGAAACCTCTGAGTAATGAGCACAGTTACCACACTGCCCATCAGATTCTGAGGTTGTAAGGAAAAAGCAGAGCAGTACAGCAGGTAAAAGGTCTGGTTTTCCAGCAACGCAGGTGTGCGTGCGTGCATGTGTGCGTGCTCATGCCTACCTGCATTCATGCGTGTGTGTGTGTGTACTGTGTGTGTGTGTGTGTGTGTGCTCGTGCATGCTTCAGGTGATCTGCAGCAACTCACCTGAGATGAGGCAGATGGCTGCTGATTGCAATACTGACTGATGAGGACGTCGTCTCGACTACCTGTCTCACACTGCATCTCTTCATTTGCATTCTCCTGCTGTGAAAAACCTGCAGCAAGCAGAAAAAACCAACGACAGCGACCACATGACCACCTGAGAGGCCGTGGTTTCTTGTTATCAAACTATTTATTAGTATTTCAGATCACGCTTTAAAACCATCAAAGCTCTGTGAATTTCAGGAATGCATGAATGGCCAAACACTGCCGCACTGCCCTCCCTTGTACCCGTAAAAAGAAAAGGTAAAAGAGTAGAACACACCTGCTGGGAAGATATGAAGTGAGGCAAGGATTCAGGCTGCAGAAGAACAAAATCAAATAAAAACAAAAAAATGATTAACATGACACGATAAATGAAATTATTTATTTATTTATTGACCCAGTGTTACACGCAAACAACAATAACAACCATGAGACAGAAGGGAAACCCGAGAGCGCCCCTCGCAGGTGTACCTGGTAGGAAGGAGACTGCTCCTGTTGTGCCGGCCGCACACTCATGTACGAGCTTCCTGTGCTCTGGACGCCTGGCCCTACAACAACACACCTGTCAGCAGCAGTCTCAGGGCCTACCCCCACACTACCACTTTGCACCAAGTCGGTTGGTTTGTTTGCCAGTTTTTGTGCTTTTCATCCATGCACTTAACAGACACAGTCCTAGTCTTCAATTAAACCAAGATCAGTCCAGCTTCATTTGGATACTGCTTTGTACAAAACAAAATAGTCACAGAGCAACTTTACATAGATCCCTGGCGTGAGACTCGGAGCTAGCCCCAGGCACAGTGGCAACAGGGAAACTCCTCACTGACAGGGAGAATCACTGAGCAGAAACCACAGAGGGGGAGGTCATCGACAGCAATTAAGACCAAACAAGACAAGACATGACACGCACATCGAGATGTAACCCAACCCTTAAACCTACCATTTTTTTCTTTAAACTGGGTGATTTTCCTCCTCAGACTGGGGCAGACGGATGTAACGATTTGCTCTAGTGTTTCCAGCTTCGTTTGGCTCAGTTTGTCCATCCTCTCCAATTCCAGAAAGAGGCCTAGTGTCGTCTGGAAACAACAAACAACAATGGCTAAAGAAGTCCTATTACAGCCAAGCTTGCTTCCTGGTTTTACTCTGAGAGAAGCAGAAACGGAATCAGAGCGAAGTGAGGTAGGGGCAGAAACGGAATCAGAGCGAGGTGAGGCAGGGGCAGAAACAGAGAGAGGTGAGGTAAGGGCAGAAACGGAATCAGAGAGAGGTGAGACAGGGAAGACTTCTGGAATAATATTCCCCTCTCCTGAAGTAAGATCTTATCATTTTATCACCCTTTTTGGGGGACAGGGGGAGTCGTCATCTTCACACTCACAATGTTGTCCTCTAGTTTTCTGCGGGGTAGATGCTGGCTCAGCAGGAACTTGATGCTCTTCAGATCCTCGGTGGTGATGTTCTCTGCCAGGCTGAACAGCATCTTCCTGCCAGTGTTGAAACATTAAAATGTCAAACTCTTACAGCAGAACTACTGACTCCCACAGAGGTATACAGCAGCGATGGGAGGAGACAGTTTGATGATGCTACCAGTGGGCGGAGCTACCATATGATACTCATGCCTTAGCCAAGCTATTCAGTGGGCATCATGCTTTTGTACTTTCACTGTAATTCATAACTGCAGACATGAGTACTTTATGTATTTAAAAGCAGCTACAATCAAGTCTAAAAGGGTCTTTAAAGAGAGTTAACCTCTCTAACAGCCTTGGGTAAGCCATTCTCAGGTGTAGGAGCTGGTAAAGCCAAGGCTGGATCTCCTTTTGTTCTGAGCTTTTTCTGCTGATAAACAGGAAACCACAAAGCCCCTCTTCTACCAGACTGGACCCACCGGGGGAGCTCGAGTTCCTGAGTGCTGAAAGACCGTGACCGTGCACCAGAATGGGTCTCTTATTTTCACTGCCCTCAGTTTCCTGCACACTGATTGACTTGTAATGGTGAATTTTGTCGTTTCCGGAAATTGACCATTTCTCACACACACTCGTGTTGTGGGATTCTTATTGTTTAGATCCTGACAGCTTTCTGACGTTGTTGTGCACCTCTGCCCCGATTTCATGGGTGTGCTTTTCTTACCACACTTCTGACAATGATGAGTGAAATGAGAAACTGGCTAAGCCAATCAAATCCCACAACCAAAATCTGCTGGAGCCAATCAGATAACAGAAGTCCTGAGCTTGTAAACGAGGTTTCCCCACACCCTATCACAGATCGAGCGTCTGGAGACCAAATACTGTTAATGATCTTATGTTTAACAAAGAACAGAGATGATGTATTTAAAATGTCAGTAATATAAGCGTTTCAGCCATCGCGAGGGACTGTGTTACACGGGCGCAAGGGGAAACTAGGGCAAAAAACAAAACGAGGAAGTTTAGTTTAGTTTACTAGTGTTTTCAGCGAAGGTAGAGGCTTTCAATGAACTGACCTATAGGGGGACACGAGGCACTGTGAAGTCTGACAAAGGCTCAGCTGTCGAACCAGGTCGTTGCGTTTTGCAACGATTAGCAGCTCAGCGAGGAGGGACTGACAATCTTCGGCCAGGTAATCAAGCTCTTCCAGTTGCTTGAAGAGGTCCTGCGCGGTAGCAATGCGGCTCACATCTTTGCCCAGAAGATCTGCACACAGGAACACAATTGCCTGCACGTCTTCGGTACTGAGAGCGTGGTCTACCTTCAGCAGCATCTGTTTGAACTGGAACGCCATCACCTGCGCGTATAAAGTTAACACGTATTTATTTTATTGAGTTTGGCAATCTATACAACAGCCCGGTTTGAAATGCAGATTCTTATAACATTAGGATAGGTCGGGTTATGCACAACTGAAGAATTTCTCAGGATGTTCAAATTTAAGTATCATAACAGTTATACAAACTGCTGGTGACTTGTTGAGACATGTTTTTTAGCTTTACAAGTTCCTATGTCATAGTTACGCGACAGTGCAGACAATTCACTTTCACTTTCGATTATCTTACAGCAGCGATGGCACAATACTGCTTTTAAAAATGCTTTATTTTTGTCCCATTAGATATACGAATGCTTTGAAAGTACATAAAAACAGCATTAACTTTTGATTTTGTCTATAACGTCCGATACATTCTGTGCTAGCTATATACCCTGAAGACCAGCGAGAGCTTACCTTTTTTACTTATGCGTGATTCCAATTCCCAAGTACCCCGCCACCTCAGCAGGTGTTTTTCGTTACCCCGGTCCTCTTGTTTATGCTCACTTTACGAATCTAACCCAAAGCAAAAGCCGCGGAACAGGGCGCTCGGACCATGGCGTAGCAGCAACTTCACTTTTTCTGCCCGGCTTCCGGGAAGGGTGGCCACCTGTTGGTTGCCGAAAAATACTCATAAAATCGAATGCGGAAAACAACTCAACATCAAATAAATTGGGGTTATAATAATAATAATAATAATAATAATAATCGATATGACTGTACCATTTTCTCTCGTAAAAAGTAATGGTATTTTTTCATTTTGGTAAGTAATGGTACATGTTTATGACTCCTTGGTCAGGTCTCTTTCCAGTGTTGTGCGGTGAGACGCAGTAGATTTAAGATCCTATTATCAGAACCAAGGAGCTAAAACAGTTTCATCACTAACATCGTGTATGTAGTGGTAGGACAAGTGGGCGTGTGAGTGCGTGGTTGCGGGTTTAATTCCCAGCTAGGGCACTGCTGCCGTACCCTCGAGCAAGGGAGGCCACCTCACATCAATTGCTTCAGTAAAAATATCTGCATATAAATGGATAGTTTTAGCTGCCAAAAATAAGGCTGCCTGCTAAATGCTTAAATGTAAGTCACTTGCACCCGTCAGAGGCAGAATCTTAAGGTCGCGAGTCAACCAAAGCTGAAAACATTGAGCTCAGATGAAAATACGCTCAGCCCCAGATACGCTCCCGGCTTATTTTATAGGCGCGCAGAAACACTCAGTCCCTATTGAAAACACTGAGGGAAAATACGCCGGCCGAAGAAAAATCAGCTTTGGTGAACACGGCCTCTAACTCCCCAAGAAGTTAACTGATGTTGCTGCATTACTCAAAGAGAAAAAACAAATAGCTGTTCCTTGTAAAGGTAACAGATCAATTCAAAGAAAGGTCCTCTTCTCTCCAACTCTTTGTGGCTCCTCAGCCATCAGGAGTTCTGTGTAGCACATTGGTGGTAAAAAGCTTCAGTACAAAATTCTGCATTTTATTACAATACAAAATAAATTTAGAAAAAAAAAAACAACAACAATTGTATGTGATTTGGTGTATTATCTGGTAGTTGTAGCAGCCCCATTCATAGAGTTCCATACAGAATCATTTCAGAAAGGTAAACTGCATTCAGAAAAACAAATATAATAAACACCAACAACTAATGCAAAAATAACTGTCTCCGTAGCGCATCCTAACCTAATTTTTCTAAGCGCTAATAACGCTTGCTGTGGGTGACTGTTTTCACACCACGGATGCCCGCTAACTGTCCAATTCGTGGCTCACCTCACTGTTATTGTTCGACCTCAATATACTCCAGCTGGCCGGGTCTGTAATTATGGATCAACTAGCGGAATTTAAAAACCGCTAATACTAATGACACTGGTTCTAATGCAGTGAAATTGCACAGCGATAGTGGCTCCTATGAGAGCAGGACCCCCTGCAGTGCTGTGCCGCACGGCGCTGGCCTACATCTGCGGCTCTGACGTTTCTGCCATGACCTTTTTCTGCCAGGGTTCAAATACGTCGCCAAATAATGGCGAAATGTGTGACATTTGTCATGCTAGATTTTAAAAGCAAGAGGTGGAATTTTTTTTTTTTTTTAAATGGAAGGAGGTATATTCGGACTGTTCCCTGCCATCCCCTTCAGGTAGCATTCAAGGAAGCAGAGGGGACTGACATTATGCTTTCTGCTTTCTCATCAGGGTAAAAGTGATGAGATTGGCTTGTGAAAAGAATTCAAAATTGTTAGAGAGCATTCTCTGAAAAGTTTCAACATTACAGGCAGCGAACATACAGCTTTGACACACAGTCAGAACCAAGAGTGTATAGAACGGTGAGATGGTTAAACCAAGGTCCTAACTTGCTGATCTCATGGTGCTTGTTAAAAGATTATGGGTCTGATTTACCAAAGGATTTAGTATGTGCAAAAAAGAGAGCATGCGTTTTTGAGGTAGTTAATTTCATCCAATCACAAATCATGTTATTGAAATTGCATGTCCAAAAAATGTATCCACAGGCTGTCACAGTAAAAAGAACCGAGTTTTCAGTTGTCCTACCTGGGAAAATGAAATGTAAGAAAAAAACCACACACACACCACAGGAGCCAAGTAAGAGTGTTCTGCATTTTTTATTAAACACATAAAAAGTTGGAAAAATATGAGAAGGCTGTCGGTGGCTATGTGCTGGAGGTGGTGCCGGTGCCCAGGGCCTGGCGGATGTGTCCTAAGAGGTCCGGTCTGATCAGATGAAACCGGATCCTGACCCAGTCCTGGATGAACTCCTTCCTCCGGGCGATGTTTGTCTGTGAGCCTCGGACATAGGTCTCTGCAGGAAGAGCCAGAGCGGCACGAGATTCAGCGAGGCATGTGCAGACCTGACTTTTACTTTACATTACATTAAATTAAAGGCATTTGTTAGACGCTCTTATCCAGAGCGACATACAAGGCAAAGTGCATAAGAATGGTACAAAAAGTGCAAAGGTAACCCTAGAGACGGGTAAAGTCCCAAGTGCCAAAGGTGATCGAATAGATCAGGACTCCCCTACAGACTATCTAAGGAGAAAACTAACAACAACAACCTAAATTAAAAATGAATAACAGTTAAAAACAGTGCAGATAAGTGCAGAGACATTACATCTCTCTTTTACTTGTTGTCAAAATGTATGTATTGGACACTGCCTCTCAGCCCAGATGGTCTTGAAAAGGAGATTCATTTCAATGGGCGTTCAAAATAAAAACAAGTGAATGGAGACTCAGATCACGGCCTCATTTTCAGTCGTGGAGATTCAGATTACGGCCACATTTTGTGCTGCAGGGGTGGAGTGGAGATGGTTGCTGTTTGCCGTATGAATGGAGGAGGAGACTGAAGGTAGAGCAGCGATTATACTGCCTCTCAGACATACATAAAGATGCATTTGTGTGGGTGTGATAACTCATGGATATCCTGCGACTGGACTCCATTTTTAGAGGAGATTCTTTCCCTGTAAGCGGCTTGGAAAAGAGTCTGGGTAAAATGTGAATGAGAGCGCCCTGAGAGAGAGAGAGACAGAGAGTCCGGTACGTACTATTAGCGATGAGAGAATGCAGTACTGTGATGGCGGCAGGCTGGGGGGGCGGGCGTCGGGTCAGGTGGCGCCGGCCGAGGCCGTGGGTCCGGGACAGGACACAGTCCACGTAGATGTCCCAGAAAAGCTGGGCCAGGTCCCAGAACAGCGCCCCGTGCTTGAGGTTGTCGGAGGACTTGAGGAAGATCATCAGGTCCCAGAAGGCGGGGACGCTGTCGGCGATGCGCGGAGTGCGCAGCTCCAGCAGCAGGGCGGAGGAGGACTCCCAGCACTGCGCGTCCACGCGCCGCAGCGCCAGGGGGTCCACCTGCCCCGCCGTCTGGCTGCGGAGTGGAGCTACGCACACGCAGCCCAGCAGAAGCACCCGGGCCAGACGCGCATTCAGCCAGAATCTCTCCATCTGCAGGGGAGAGAGAGAGAGTCACTCCCCATACGGACTCACACACTCCCCATACGGTCTCACACACTCCCCACACGGTCTCACACACACCCCATACGGTCTCGCACACACCCCACACGGTCTCACACACACCCCATACGGTCTCACACACTCCCCACACGGTCTCACACACTCCCCACACGGTCTCACACACTCCCCACACGGTCTCACACACACAAACACACACCCCATACGGTCTCACACGCTCAAACACACACACCCCATACGGTCTCACACGCTCAAACACACACCCCATACGGTCTCACACACACAAACACACACCCCATACGGTCTCGCACGCTCAAACACACACACCCCATACGGTCTCACACGCTCAAACACACACCCCATACGGTCTCACACACACAAACACACACACCCCATACGGTCTCGCACGCTCAAACACACACACCCCATACGGTCTCACACACACAAACACACACACCATACGGTCTCGAACGCACAAACACACACCCCATACGGTCTTGCACACAAACACACACCCCATACGGTCTCACACACACAAACACACACCCCATACGGTCTCACACACACAAACACACACCCCATACGGTCTCGAACGCACAAACACACACCCCATACGGTCTTGCACACACACCCCATACGGTCTCGAACGCACAAACACACACCCCATACGGTCTTGCACACACACCCCATACGGTCTCGAACGCACAAACACACACCCCATACGGTCTTGCACACACACCCCATACGGTCTCGCACACACAAACACACACCCCATACGGTCTTGCACACACACCCCATACGGTCTCGCACACACAAACACACACCCCCACACACCCCATACGGTCTCGCACACACAAACACACACCCCATACGGTCTCACACACTCCCCACACGGTCTCACACACTCCCCATACGGTCTCACACACACCCCATACGGTCTCGCACGCACAAACACACACCCCATACGGTCTCACACGCACAAACACACACCCCATACGGTCTTGCACACACACCCCATACGGTCTTGCACACAAACACACACCCCATACGGTCTCACACACACAAACACACACCCCATACGGTCTCACACACAGCCCAGCTCTGGTCCAGTGCACCCTTATCCTAAAACTTATCATAAGAAGAAATGAGAGAGAGAGGGGTCAGGATTCACATAACTTTTGGCTCAAAATGAAATGCCAGTGTTCAACTCCTAAATGGTGTGTGCTTTAGTTCAGAGACAGGTTTGCATATAGTGCTGACATTTTTCAGATGGAATCAAAATCATTGACTGACTTTGGGGGGAAACTAAAAAGGTTTGAGTTGCTAACCCTTTAAAAGGCATGAAGATGGGCTGTCATAAGGTACTTAACCAGCAGAATGGCTGGCTGTGTTTAAATAAAACACTAATGTATTGGTTAAAAAGTTTTCAGTAGTGTTATGGCAATCCAGGTTCAATTACATTCTTAAGTTTAAACAAAATATATAATAACAGTATTTCTCTCTGGGCTAATCAATGTGTTAATAAACAAATTAAGAATGCAATATTCAGACTTCAGGTACACACACTGACTGAATACAGTAAAATATCTATGTATCTAATGTAAAATCCATTGTGTCAATATAATCTTTTCATATAGTCTTGTAAAATATTTTTAGAGAAATGGAAACTATTAAATTATTTGCGTCCTTTATGATTATCGCTCACAATAGACCGTTGTCAAAACAATGCCAGCCGCGTTCTCACTGCAGCTTTCATATGTGAAATACCTGTGCCCATATACCACAAGTGTTTCTGGCGTTCAGAAAAACAGAACAAAAACAGCTAAGCTCATTAATCACATTCACTTATAATACATTCTTAGTATTGCACCAATTAACAGATCATCATATATTTGCATTATATCGTTATTAGGACTAACTTTATATAAATTTCAGATTGTAAAAAGAGCGATGGAATCAGATACATCGTTTGGAAAAGACAAAATAGACAAAATGCACACAAGATAATTGGCCTTGGATTTCTTCAGCAAATAAATTATAATGATGACTAAAAATATAATATTGAACAGCGCCATAAAACCAAAAAAATCCATAAAACTATTAATACCTGTCCTATTTGCATTAAGTTAATATTGTGTTGGTTTATGCAAAGTTTATCCATTCGTAAGATAAATGACATTCTTTAACACTGTAGCTTTGAATTTTAAATCATTATTAGGTTTTTTTTAATATAAAAGCAATACAGTTCTAAAACACAAAGTCTTACCTTGAGAGTTGTGCGATGCTGGTGAGTGAGATCGGTGCTGTTGTGTGCGGCGCGGAGGGGAGGCGGTTTGTGAGGTCTCCCGTGCCACATCGCTCATTGGACGGAGGTTTGGGCATCCGCGCGGTATTCCACGCGACACCTTTCACCTGGGACTCCTGCTGGCTTTTTGCATCACACACTAGTAATCATGGCCCTAGAGGACCTCAATTTCCTGTCATCTCGCTAATGGTCTGCCCCTTTCATGCAGCCGTGTATAAAACTATTTTAGTTGTTCTGTTATTTTAATTAATGTATTGTACATACATTTTTATTGAGTATTGGGTTTCATAGTGCATGTTCGTTTGTGGTAACGTATGTTGTCCTTAGCTTGTCCCCCTGAGGTGTCCAGAGTGGATTTCCATCATTGTCATTTTCGAGTAATTCAGGTTTATCGTCACTCTTTCTACAGAACAGAAGCTAAAGGTGTGTCATCATAATACATATATATATACTGTATGCATTCTTGAAAAGGAGCTTCACTGAATGTCCAGGGGGTTTGCTTTACGCATGAGAATTGTATTAGTGATATCTGCAATGCTATTCATTGAATAATTCACATCCGCAAGCAGTCCGTCCATCCAAAATGATATTTGGGATACGTTCCAGAAATTTTGACGATCCAATGAAGTTATAATATGGTCACTGAAGTTTTTTTTAAAAACTTTCAAATATATAATGAATGAAAAATGTAATATCTGCCTTCAACTTTGTCCACAGAGAATCTGTCAGTTTATCCAGTGTTAATAATACTCTTGTCTTGCCTTGTCTTAATTGCATTAAAGCCAGTGGCATTTACTTTGATATAGATCAACTGTAGCTTCTAGAGAGGGTGCTGTCTCGCCATGAATGTCGGCCTTCTTGAACAATATTCTGGTTCCTGAACTCGACGCTGAGCGGGCACGTGCAGCAGTGTCTGAACTCGACGCTGAGCGGGCACGTGCAGCAGTTTCTTGTTTGCATTTTGCATGCCGACGCTTTTAGAGAAAATGCCACATGAGTCAGGATACTCAGAGTTAATCGCAGCTTCAGGGAGGGGTGATAGTTAAGTGTGTGCTGCCCCGCACACTGAGCCGGGAGCCTTCCAGACATCCCTCTAATGGCACATAAAAAGGGGCCGTGTGACTCAAAAGTTCAGCCTCTCACGTCACAGGTGTTTAAAACACGTAAAAAAACCTTGTGCTTTTATGTTTTGCAAGAGCAGCCCCCCGCGTCTCCTCAACTAAGTGCATGATATTAAAAGAGCAATCACACTATTAAAAATGAATCTGAACAGGAAGTACAAAACATAAAATTCACAGATGGTACAAACATAACATTAAATGGCCGAATACAATAAAGTATTTGTCATGAGATGTTGGCGTCAGCAAAACAAAAAGTCTCAAACTATCTGTAAAGAGGTGCATTATGGCTGTACAAGTACACTATACTGAGGATATATGTTATGTACATTTTTAGTAATATAATATAAAGGATTCTCCAGGTGGCGTTTGTGGTGCAGATGTACATATCATTATCTGCCATTGGCCAGAGATCTGTATTGACCAGCCAATAACCGGCCCAGCCTTGCCAAGCCAGAGAAGGAGTTGCACCAGTTAAACACCCCAGTCTCATTGCTCACAAGTGGCCTCTCGTGACCAGATGCCCTCAAGATTTGTGAACGGTTCATACATTTTATGCTCCACTGACACAATAAGAAGTATGTGATTGGTGTAAAAGCTGCAGTGTAGAGAGAGGCGAAGGCTCCTCGTCCAATCACTTTGCGTTGTCATGAGCACAGTGTACCCCAGAGTCTGTGGGAGACAGATGGTGTGTGGTGCTGGAAGAACAAAAGCTCAGTTCAGGAAAAAGGGGGGAAAATACAAAAAAGGTAAAGAGAGGTAAAGAATTTTGTGTATGGCTGACCCATAGATTATCCTACAATAACGGTTTCTTGAACGCATATTAGGGTGCAGCCACACTTGGCTGTCAATCAATGACTTGTTGGAACCAATTAAACGTTTTTCTCTCTACAGCCATTGCAGTCACTGGTCTAAATTAACGAGTCACTGATACTATATGGTAGTCCTCTCATTAGTGGTTCAATGAAACTTCACTCTCTCATAACGGAGTTAAATTTTACATTACATTAAAGGGATTAATTAGATGCAGAAGTGCAAAGATAACCCTAGAGAAAGGTAAAGTCCCAAGTGCCAAAGGTGACAGAATAAATCAAGACCCCCCTATAGACTAATCTAGTAAAGGAGAAACTCAAATGAACAAATTACAGTTAGAAACGAGTACAGATAAGTACAGCAAACATTACGAAGAGCAAGGGAGGGGAGGGGAGAGGTGCAGCCTGAAGAGGTGAGTCTTCAGTCTGAGCTTGAAGGTGGCCAGTGTCCACCACAGGAAGGTCATTCCACCACCGGGGGGCCAGGACAGACAGCGGACGTGACCTGGAAGTGCAGGAGCAGAGAGGGGGCGACATCAGGCGTTCAGAGGTGGTAGGAGGGGTCTGGCAGGTGTGTAGGGTAACGTGAAACGTGACGCTCTCCTAACTGGATGAAATGTTTCGATGTTGGAAGAGCAGACTGCAGCTGTCACTCATGAGCTTTTCAGTGAATGTAGTTAAACTGTGAAATGATTGGGCTGATTAAACAAGACCAGACGTTGCCATGGAATCGAGAAATAGACGTGACCTTCCAGGAAGTGTGTTTCCGCTGGTTGCAGTTTGTGTGTAGGAACCCTCCACCAGGAGCAGAGCAGACCCTCTGCCTTTACAGCATTTATCAGGTAAATGGTTACCATTGAGGTAAATGAGCCTAAATGGACTGGATGGCTCGCTCTCTTCATTGCATGTTGTGCTGTAGATCCGCTAATTCTTAAGTGTCAGATGCCACAGTTTATTCTGGTTCTTGGTGTTTTTCAGCAATTCTGATGAAATCAATTTAAATCATTTAAAATTTTAATTACTGACTAGCTTTCACAGTTTAATTTTCTTTAGTTTGAAAGGAAAGCACAGAAATCTGCAGACACGGACAGCCTTCCAGAATATGTGATGAACACCCCTATATTAATTTGTTGAGGCCGGTCCATGAAACTGGGACTCAGAATGAGGCCCAAATGGACCATCAAAAGATTCAGCTCATTCAGTTCACAGGGTAAACAGAAAACGGTAAGAGTCTTACCAAAGTCTTACCCCTTTAACGACAGAGAAAACAACCAACCAGCTCAAGAGGTTTTGACCACACGTTATGTGTTTGGCTCTGAACAGCAAAAAAAAAAAAAAAAAAATAAAATAAAACATACCAAATAAATACACCAATCAGCCGCCAGCGTAAAATAGTTCAGTAATTTTATTTATCAATGTCTTCCATCTGGACACGAAGCAGTGTAGAAGCACACAGGATGAGGAGTTTACAGAGTGGCCGCCAGGTGCCCGCCACTGCGGCACGTGGAACGCCGTCTGTCCGCTCCGCCGCATAGCAGAGCTTCCAAAACTCATGTTTCTACCACAGTGAAAAAAGTCTTAAATATGAAAACCCTAGCTGTTGCTGACGAGTGCAAAAAAAGCATGTATGTTTTTTCCTTTTTTTCCTCTTCTCTGCTCCACAGATGAAAATGATTTTCTTTTCTTCGGTTGTAAGACGATTTTGATCGTTTCCGTTAAATAAAAACGATGGTTGACTGTTGTGTCAGAGTGAGTGGCCAAGCATATAAAAGATTGCCTAACTGGTAGTAGGAGTAGTAGTAGTAGTAGTAGTAGTAATAGTAGTCATATTATCGCTGTTTGTCAGTATTATATTTATTAATAACCCATAAACGTTTGTTTGTGCAATACCTTTCTTTGCATAGTAAATAAAGTTAAATTGTACGGTTGACATGCACCTATCTCTGTAACCGTGGGCTTGCAGATTTGGGCCTCCCTTGGTAAAGTGTTGAAGCCCAGTATCTGTGCTAAACATGCAGGAAATCAGCAAGGGCTCTTCTCCCCTCCTAATAAAGCAGCTGACGAGCTCAGCAAGGCCTAGCCAGCATAGAGGGTGTTAATGAAGACTGTTAGTGAGACCTGATCCGGGAGGTGGTCCCTCTGCACTGGGCCGCGGCACCACGCGACCAGCGACCGCCGCCCCACTTCACCGTGACTGATAGTCCAGCAGCAGCAGCACAGACTGCAGGGCAACCGGAGAGGACTCTGGGTAGAGCCACACTCGCACCATCTGATTGGTTAATTCTTTGGCTTTGCATCGCTGCTGGGAGGCGTTTAGGAGACCTTGCGTGGCATGGTTCATACTCTACCTGTCCCAGTACTTGACCCTTGACCCCTGGATGTGACCTTGAATGACCCCCCCACCCTGAACTCCTGACCTTGTTTTCTGAATGTACGATCCACCACGTTAGGCCTAAAATACTGCAGAGCATAGTAACAGGTCGCCTGTTTCCATGGATATGGACTATTCCATGACTATTTGGTCGAAACAGTTCCCTTTTGTTGATGCTTTTCATTAACATGGCCAAAAACACCCGCTATACTACATGCTTAAAACTTAAGAATTCATGATTATTTTGGCCAAGATCTCAAAAGTTTTTTTTTTTTTTTTTGTTTTGTTTCAATAACATACCCAAAAAGAAAACCTTTATACAACATGCTAAAAAGTAAAAAGCTTTTTTTTATGTTGGTGTAAAATGATATGTTAAAATTCAGTAACGGAACTATTCGTTCACCTTTTTATATACAGTCCTATGCATAATCCTCTACTGTATACTCAGACCCTGGAGTCCTAGGTGAGCAGCCTCACCCCCTACCTTCTCCTTTGCCCCCCCCGCCCCCTGCTTCCAAGCGGGGAGTGGGAGGGTCTAATGACAAAGAATGGGAGGTCTTCCCGGGAACAACTTTTTTTTTTTTTTTTTTTCTTTGCGTTTTTTTTTTATGAGGTTTTCTCCTCTTTTTGAAGAAGCATTAAAAAAAAAACTAAAAATAAAAACCCATGTTTGATTGGGTTTGATTGATTGGCTCTGAGTTCTCTGTTTGTTAACGCAGTCATGCAGGGTCCATCTGTGGGGGCCTGATCATGCTGGGGGCCGGAGCTCTGTACAGGTGACATGCCTGGGGGGGAGGGTGTCATGGAGTCCTGCCAAACCCCCACTATGATACTGGGTCTCTCTGAGAAGGGGGCTCCATCACTCACTCCAGACAAGCGGAGGGGGTTCAATAGCATTTCATATGGAGTCGGGGAAGCGAGTGGAAATACAGTCTACCAAGATGGAAGATGTTTGTTCAGTTTAAAATGTCTTTTGTTTTCAAGTAAAAGAAATGGCAAAAAAAAAAACAGCAGGAGGAAGAGTTCGGTCCAGCTGCCGGTTTGCTAAGGAAACGATTCTGCCCGTGATCGCCTTCTTCGCCCGTCCCTTTATATAGCACTGGCATTGGGGTCATACCTTCGCTTCTTGACATTTCTTGGCGTGGCAGGCGAAGGGGGGGAGGAGCAGAGAGAGAGGAGTTAGAGCAGGTCAGAACGCCAGGTGACACAGACTGCGACACGGCGGAGATGCCACTCACTGCCCCCTAGCCCCAGCTCCCGGGTGACAACAAACACACTTCATCAAAGCAGGGCTGAGCGGAAAAAATCACATTCTTTACTGTATTTCATTCTGATCTCATCACGATGATGCGTTTATATGGCGATATCAAATTTTGCTGCCTTGACAAAATCAGGTTAACGAATAAAATCTTCTCTTCAAAACTAGTTTTGAGACTTGAAAATGGGTATTGAAAATGACTGAATTTCAGAATTGTTTCTTCACATCAGTGAGCAACATTGCATTATTCAACATAAACGTGTAATTACAGAATAGCAGAAAAAACTACTTTAACATACATACATATTTTGCCATATTTATAGATATTGATAAAAGCCCTGATGATTTTAATCATATGAAATTGTCATATCACCCAGCCCTGCTTCAAAGAGAAGCCCTTACGGAAAAGAAATGTAGAAAAAATACTAAAATAATATATATTATCAGGTCAGAACAGACAGTGCAACACTCAAGTATCTGAGTCAATATACAGATTACTGGTTTGTAAGATGTTGCAGTATTTGGAATTTGTGGTATTTCGTGAAATATGTTTTGAAAAGTTCTATAAACTTACTGTAGTATATTCCATTTCCGTAATAAGGGACAGACTAACGGACTAGGCTTACTCACACTTCGAGGTCAGTTATAAACTGACTTCACCTCATAAATGTTTGATTTATTGGTTTAATAACAAAAATGAATTTGATGGCTGGAATCAACATGGTGATTTAAGTGGAATTCCAAAAGAGAATCCCATTGAACTGTTTAAATAAAATTTTGTGAACTCACTCCCACTGCATTGTGGGTAATGTATGCTCACTGGAGCTGGGCTAATTGGGACATGGGTAGCATTCTCCCCCGGCTGCCTGCGCTCGTTCAACATAAAGGCTGAGGAAAGGGGATGTTTCTCTTTTAACTACAATGTTTCTGTATCTTCTAACAAAGAAGACATGGTAACAAAAAATACTCCCTGATAATAACCAAAAAATAAATAAATAAAATAAAGGAAAAACAAGTTCAAACACAAAACAGGAAATGTGTAATCCATAGAAGAAGAAGAAGAAAAGGGGAAGGAGTAAGGACGATGCACACCAACATCAATGACAAGGAGAAAACAACAGAGCAACAACAAACCACCACCACAACAACCACAGCGGTTTTTTGTTTTTTCCACACAACCACCTCCCCGTAATGTGGCTTTATGTGGGGCATCCAGCAGGCCTACTTCCATGCACCTGAGCTCCAACACTGAGGCCGAGCGTGACCTTTACACAACAAACCACTATCGCATTTATTACTTCTTATTTTTTCTCTCGCTGTGTTGTGGGCATGCAGTGCAGTGCACCGTGTCGGTACCAGGGTCTGTGAAGCAGGCAGCAATGGCAGCTGGCGGGCGGCTTTTCCGGAACCTTCCGCCTCTGCGTTAAGGGGCGGAGCTTGGGCCAATCCGGATGTAGGCGTGGTCGGCCAGCCATGGCACAAAGGCTGCAGCCAACCAAACGTGTGGGGGGGGCGTGGCTTCTCTCACCACCGCTCCGTATAAATCTCTCTCTCACCCTCTAACGATAATAATCGGACCAAGAAAAAGATCATGGCAATTATAGCAGTAACTGTTACGGTAAGAAAAGCTGCTACCCCCCCCCCCCCACCCCCAACCCCTCCAGTGTTCTGTCTGTCTTCTGTTTTCCTCCGTGGTTCGGACCAGCCTTTGTGCAATGCACCGGCCCGTGAATCTGCGTTTTAAGGTCCCAGCTTTGGTCCAATCAGCATGCAGAAAGTTTCTCATTGGTGAAAAGTCACAATGCTGAGCTGACCCACATGCTTTAGAGACAGCACAATTTTTTAGAAGCTTCTAGAAAAATTTAGTAAATACCCCCCCCCCCCCCCCCCACCTCTTCCCCAAGATATAGAAAGCCACAATGCAAGCATAGTCTGTGTGAGACTAGGCCTTGAGTTTGCAAGTTCATGCAAATGTTTGCATTGGAAGCTGTTTGGAGACTCCCTCTCCTGTCTTGTAGTTCTGTCTTAAAGCCAGACCAAATGCTGACTTAGGTGCAGTATGTCAGACTGGCCATCGGGGGCAGTGTTGTGATCACAGTGTATGTGCTCTTGAGAAGTTTAGATGAGCAGGGATCACATGGCGTATGCATTTGTATGCCAGAGACTGGGCAGTGATCTGAATTGGTGAGAGATTCAGGGGCCATTTCAACCTTCAAACTCCTTATGTACACATCATCACCTGATATAGACTAACACCACTCCCTTGTTCCTTTTCTAGGCCATGCTGGATCACTAGTTTATCTAATGTCCACTATTGCCTCAAACCTCTCAAATGGCCTTACTTCCTGTGTAGCACCTAAAAATTACCTAGCAGAATTATTTCCTCCAGGACATTCCTGAAGGCCTTACAGTCCATGATCTTTGTGAATCTTTGTGCAATAGGATGCATTGAGACAGGACGTCACAGCTTTCTATAACCCCTCCCATGCAACCCATTCTGTCAGGATCTGCATTTTAGCCAAATTGACACCTTAAAACAACCTGCCCCCTCTTTTGGCTTCTGGTCACTCTTTTAAGCTTGAAGATGCTGATATTTTCGAAGTTGATGAAGAAACTATTTTTTATTTTTTTAACACACATGCACGTCAAGCTTTGAGCTGGGCCAGACCAGGTATTGGAGGTTCTGCTGCAGGTGCACAGCTTCTCTTCTGTGTAAAGTGAAATATACCTGCTCACCTGTACCTGTCCCCAGGTGTGTTACTCTAAACCCATCACAGGAGGCCTGCAGCCCTGTGTCCATATTCCCTGTGACATGATGCCTCTCCTGGAACCTGTCCTAAACATTAAGCTCCTGGTTTGTGCTCTTTTGCTGTGTGTGTGTGTGTGTGTGTGTGTGTGTGTGTGTGTGTGTGTGTGTGTGTGTGTGTGTGTGTGTGTGTGTAGGTGTGTGTGTGTGTGTGTGTGTGTGTGTGTGTGTGTGTGTCTGTGTCTATGGCAGTTTTGCTCTTTCAGTGAACATAATGCAAGAGACGGGTGTGTCCTCTCACCCTATAGAAACTGTGCCAGTGCAGGCTCTTTTGTTACGTAGTTGGCCTGTGGTCCCTGTACACACACAGCGAGTGCAGTGCATTCTAAGCGTCTCTCGAGTGGCTATTTCCTGCAGCAGAAGCTCAAAGCCTGGTGTCTGTTAGCAGCAGAGGTGCCAGAGTAATGGGAGCAGAAACATGCAGCGTGTTGCTTACTTAAAGCCCCATCCTGTCCCCCCCAGCACAATGGCCGCCACCAGGATGGCCCCGGCGATGGAGCCTATTATAAGATTGGTGGCACTAGGACCTGTGGAGGGGTATGGAGGAGAAACACGGTGACAAGTGGGTTCTCTTCGCATGACAGATCATACACAAATTCTCAATGTGAAAAAACACAAGAGATGACTACACCAAATGAATTCAGTGGGCAAAACTTTTTAAGATGGTTGATTTCTGTGAATAGTTGCATCTTCACAGGCTATAGATGCATCTGGTAATACTGAACTCTGTCCCTGCCAGTTAAAGTTACAGCTCCTGTTTTAACCCTGAAGAGATATCTTAGGCTGCTCCTTATTGTGCAGGTTCTGCCCCTGAACAATGAGTAGCAACCTGTCTGCAGCTATGTTGCATCACTGTTGCCTGGGCAACCTTGCTGCAGCATTGCTGCATCACTGTTGCCATGGTAACTGGTCTGTAACATTGTTGCATTGATGTTGCCTGGGTAACCAGTTTGCAGCATTGTTGCATTGCTATTGCCTTGCACAGTGAGGGGCAACCTTACTGCAGGACCACTGCATCACTGTTGCTAGGGTAATCGGTCTACAGCATTGCTTGCGTCACCGTTGCCCAGCACAATGAGTAGCAAACTGCCTGCAGCATTGTTGCATCATTGTTGCTTAGGAAACCTGTATGCAGCATTGTTGCATCACTGGCTCCCTGCACAATGAGAGTACAGATTTCAACAGCTGTGCCATCCTGCAGCACTGGAGATACCTGCTCCGGGGTACTCCTGTCTTACTGTGAATGAACATGGTCTCTGCACCAACAACACTCAGGGGAAGGTTTTGGTGTGACACAGAAGATACCATGCTTATACAAAACTATGCTGGTACACTACAACAGAACAACAAAGCATGTGTCCACCTCCACAGGCAGAGATCTGGAAAGGTGAGGGAGATTGATGAACAGGTTTTCACACACAAAACTGTCTCGATCAAAATTCCCCCATGAAGGAGACAAAGGGAAAAGCAGGGCAGAGGTTTTCACAGACAGAGAGATCAGCCATACAGCACGCCTTGGGCACGGAATAACCTTTTTGCAGCAGCTCTCTCAAACCTGTCTTCATTTGTTACTGATTAATAATTACTCATTTAATTGGTTACTGTAAGAACATTTTACAGTCCTCATCACCATCTACCTGATGTAAGAAATGAGCACTAGGTGACCTCCCCACAGATAAGGGGCGCCATATCTGTTCAACACTCTTTTTGAAACAATGTTTTCAGTGGATATGCCCCACATGCCCCAAAAAGGAGAGGGTTAAACACTTCATCACAGGTAATAATAACACCAATAATAATAATAAGAACAATAACAAGAAGAATACAAAAAAATCTGTAAAAATCCAACCAACTGATCACATCGACACCAACACATCCAATCACATGACACAATCAGTACGGTCACCAATCACGAGACAGGAGGAGGAGTTACGGACACACAACAGGGCACAGGCTGGGTCGTGCGACCCCCCCCACCACCACCAAACACTGAGGCGTCACTACAAGGGGAAGGAGCTGTGAAAGGAAGAACGAGTGCTTACTCTATGCCCCACCCTGTGCCTCCAAAAATCACCCCCAGGGCCAGAATGGTCCCTGCTACTGCCCCTATGAGCCTGTTAGTGGCCATGCTCACTGCGCAGAAGGAAAAGCCGTCATTCAACACAGAACATTATCACCACAGGTTATCTTCACAAAATAAATGCTGTTAATTATTTTTCTTTTTTTTTTCTGCTCAGTCACAAATGCATAACATGTTACATCACAAATACATAGCGAAACCCAGCAGGAGACCCATCTTTCAAGTTTACTCTGATTAAATGGTGAACAGCCCTGTTAAAGATAAAAAAAAAAAAAAAAGGTGAGACTAAGAACATGATGATGGGAGGGGCCTACTCAGATTCATTATAGCTATGCATTGGGATTGGGCGTTATTTTCTTCTTGAGAGCTGCCAATCACACCCTCCTCCCCCACACTGGTTCTGATCCCTCCCCCTCCTCATCCCTCCCATTCTGAAGTGATTCTGTGACGAGTTCACAGTCCAGGCACCTCCCCCCACTTCCTGTGAAACATCACTGCAAATACATAAATACAGAAAAACACTGCATTATCAAGTGAACGTAGGAGACTGGCTTCATTCTGACTGAGTGAGGTGATGTGAGCTCAAACACGCTGTGTGCTGAGGGGGCTGGTGTACTCAGTGTTCTGGAGTTTGTGGCAAATCAGAAAAGCTTGGAGTACATTGTTTACTCGCTTGAACTGTGGCAGCAATAAACAGTCATGTGACTGAGTATCAGCAGTTCCGGCTCTCCCATTTCATTGTGTAGCAAAATCTAGACCATTTTCTTCCATAATGTTTCATTGGCTGTAACTAACTGGACTGTTACACTGTGATCAATACTTTTTTAATTGTTCATGTTATAGACCTTCTGTTAGATGTAAAGGTAGAAAGGGCTCAAACAGAAGGTGTATGAAACTGTCCATATTAAGCCCATGAAGGCCACAGCATCTAAAGGGGTTTAACTTCCAATCAGTCCTATCCTATCACTGAATTCAGTTACTTAATTAAGAGCGAAACACACCAAAACCCAAAACCAGCAGCAACTGAAGCTGCTGGGCCCCATATTGTGAATGTGAACAGGGAGTGATTAGGCCAAAACAATGAGTAGATCTGATTGGCTGTGTCAGTGAATGTGAGGGGATGTGATTGGCTGGGTCTATAGATCTGAGCGCTGGTGGGAACGAATGGTGACAAACCCTTGGGTCCTTCTTCCTCTGCAGGGGCGGGCTCCTTCGGAGGGTCCGGCATGCTACAGTCCGTTCCCGCCCAGGTAGTGTCACAGGTGCACGTGGCCTCATTATTGCACACCTGGCAGGAAGTGATGCAATAAAAGAGTGAGGGAGGAGTTCACTTCCTATACATCATCCTTAGCAACAGGAATTAATATATTTTTTTTCCCTCAATTCACAAAAAAAAGGTTTCAGAAACAGATTTGTTCAGCTTGGGGTTGCTCCTGTCCTGAGCGAGTCTGGAGTCTGGACGTTGGGCGTGGCTAACTGAGTGGAGGGAACGTGGGCGACGCCTGGACTCACCCCGTGGGCGGAGCACACCTGGCCATTGGAGCCGCTGGGGCAGGCGCTTATGTTGAGGGAGGGGATTGGGAGACATCGGCGGTCAAGGCACATCATGGAGGGTCCGCACGGCGTCCCGTCCTCCACGTAGCCCAGGTCCGTCTCGTCATCCAGCAGCACGTGGCCCCCGCTGCGGCCGTGAGGGGGAGGAGAGACATGGGGGGGTTAGGGTAAGGGTTAGTGAAACTCGAAAATCAAACGCTGAGTTCCCCCATCAAGGTTTTATCTCCCAAACAAGAGATGCATGACCGACACAACCTCTCAACATCCATCTGTATACATTTGCAAGCAATGAAAACCGTTTTTTGCTCATATTCTTCCCTCTGTCACAGAGGCTAATAACCTCCCATCACCCCCTGCACAGGCTCCACTGCGCTCAGAGAGAGACGCAGGGCACTAGGCCTCACCTGCAGTCCACCAGCCTGCCCTGATGGTTGAAGGAAGTGGGCGTGATGTCGCCCTTCATCAGACCGATTCGAGGGGCTCGGCCGATGTTGGCACAGAGCAGGTACCCACAGAACACATCGCTGCAGAGCAGGGGAGAGAGAGCGGGGCAGAGTTTATGTTAACCCATGCTTTTGTGTGTATGAGCATGTTTCTATGTGTTTGTGAAAGAGATCCAGTGATTCTGAATTACATTGATATGGGAAGCAAAGCTGGGGGGTGGTTGCTTTAGTCTTTGGGGTAAGATAGTGAATGAATAGACTCTGAGTAAGACTGCTGAGGTGGGGCAAGGTAACGGTTTGGGATCCGCCAAAAACAGCAGAGGAGCTGCAGGTGCAAGGTAAGGCTGTGGGCCGTCATCAAAGACGCAAGACGTGCGCTAATTATAAGGCTCTTGCCGCTTTGATTGGGAAATAACTCGAGACCGAAGAGGCGCTTCAAAGAGTCAGGCACAGACTGGGCAGCCCCTCACTGTCAAGGACCCTCGAGATAAACGGAGCTCAATCAAACCCCAGCATCAACTCTGTCCTACGCCGTTCCTCCATGTTTCACAACTCCTTGTGTTTTTGACCTTTTGACTAACTTCGTAGTCAGTGATGTTCCATGTCATTTCAGAACACAAGCCTTTGTTTTTGCTTGTACACAACATTTCACAAAATACTCTTCATTTCTAATCTGAACCCATTTCTGCAGACCCACTGTCAATTTAAACCATCACTTTGCTGGGGGGGTATTACAGGTTTCTTAGGGAAGGACAGAAGAGTGCCCCCTACTGGCCAACCAACATCTCTTCCAACACCAAGGAGGTTTTCCCAAGAGGTCTCCCATTCAGGTGCTAACCAAGCTTACACCAGCTTAGCTTCAGTAGTATGATTGTTCTCATAAATGAATGTTTTACATATGTTCTTACACAGAGATAAACAGGCACAAAATGGCCACCGCAGAGTGGGTGGGTTAAACTCACTGCTTGCTGCACTGGATCCACTTGTCTCCATCCTTCCCACAGTTCCCTTCTCCGTGCCCTCTGTGTTCAGCTTCTCATAGCAGAACTTCTCAGAGGCTAAAGCCTCTGCAAAGACAGACAGAGCGCATACAGACACAGTCAGGGCAGCCAATGACCGGACAGCAGTGCGGTGTAATGGTTAGGAATCACACCTGTTCACACCTCTTCATTCTCCCATCTGCACTTAACTTCACCCATCCACACCAAACCTCATCATCTCACCAATTCACTCTTTGATCCACATAAAACATCACCCTCTCACATCATCTCTCTCATCTACATAAAACTGCACCCTCTCACCTGTTCAACTCCTATCTGCACCAAAATTCACCCTCTCATCTCCTCACGCTTTCATCTCCTCTCTCACGTACACCAAACCTCACCCTCTCATGTATTCACTCTCTCACCTACATCAAACCTCACCCTCTCATGTATTCACTCTCTCACCTACACCAAACCTCACCCTCTCATGTATTCACTCTCTCTCCTGCACCAAACCGCACCCTCTCACCTCCTCCCCCAGCTCTGCAGTGCCCCCTGTGGCTGTGGAAGGAGGAGCGCTCTACTCACTTGATCCCCAGATGTGCTTGCACTGGTTCTCTCTGGTCTTGCACTCTCCAGCATAGCAGCGACCCTGAAATGACCACAGCACAGGCAGCCCTCAGAACGGTCTGTCACTTACCTTTTTAAACCAATTAAAAAAATCTCCTCCACAACAAAAACTCAATGACTGGTCCAACTCAGCCAGGTACTAGTGTCATATGGCCACTCTGATGATGTCATAGTGCTGTGAAACCTCATTCATTTTCGCTTTGGGCATCTGTTCTGTCTGGCCCTTTAGACAGCTGGACTCAGGTGTGTTCACACCTACCTGATTGAGGTTGCAGGAGTAGCCATCTTGCTTATGCAGGTTGGGAGGACACTACAGAAGGTAAATACAAACACATCGGTTTTCACACATATATATACAAACTTACTCTGACGCTGTAAAACTGAGGCCTTACAGTAACAGTGAATGTGAAAGCTGGTAAACAAATGAAGAGCAGCTGAGCAGGATGGGTTTGCCGCGTGACTCACCTGCCCTGAATCACCCGAGCACGTTTCAGAGATATCACAGTCATTTACCGCGTAACGGCAGCTGTAGCCCCGTGGGTAGAACTACAGGAGCGAGAGAGGGAGAGAAAGGTAAGAGAGACAGCATTACTGTACCTATTTTCATACCCAGATACTGTGCTGGAGCACACACACACTGACCCATTGACACACTGATCTTTCACGGAAAACCACACACATGAACTTTAATGTAGTCAAACACACACACACGTATATGCACACAAACAGGTACGGCCGCATATACGCAGGAATTCATATGTAAATGCACAAAAACACACACACACACACACACACACACATATGGAAGAACTGCTCTTACCAGACAGGTGTTGTTGCAGCAGGGGCCGTCACTG
Organism: Albula goreensis; assembly: GCA_022829145.1. Taxonomy (NCBI): domain Eukaryota; kingdom Metazoa; phylum Chordata; class Actinopteri; order Albuliformes; family Albulidae; genus Albula; species Albula goreensis. Next base: position 39,968,244 of record CM040746.1, on the reverse strand, counting down.
CAGTGAGCGCCATTTGACAGAGAGCACTTTTTACAGCACTCCTTATAGCACTCCTGAAAAACACACACACACACACACACACACAGGTATTAAAAGCTGTCTTAAATACTCAGGTAGAACTGATGCTTGTATTCATATTTGACGCGGCTTACCACTTTAGCCCCGCAGTCACACTCCTCCCCCACCTCCACATAGCCATTCCCACACTCCGTGGCCTCGAGCAGCTGTCAACACACACACACACACATACACACACACAAAACATAGTCAATGCAGTGTCCATCAGTACCAGCTAGCCCTGGAGAAATTTACTGATGAGGACCAAGGTGCTCAACGGGAAGAACTGTGGTCATTCAGGAGATACAATAGTTTGTACATACAATCAAAATGGATATAACTGATTTCATACACTGAGTGTTTCAAGTGGAAAAGGAGTCCAACCTTGTGTGTCACAGAGACACAAACAAGAAATTATAGCGTGTTATCCAGAGGACTCCAAGTATAATGCCTGTCTGAAATTATCTATGGATTTAATGTTTTTAGCAGCATGAACATGGTCATGAACATCGCGCAGGCCGAGGGCTCACGCAGGCTCACCTTAGACGGCCTGTTGAACAGACAGGACCCGCCTCCTTTCAGCAGGAAGTCCTTGTAGTCGGAGATGCTGCAGCGGGAAAACTTGCGTGGGTGGAGCACTCTGGGAGAGAAGAGCGGAGACACACACTGATCACACACCTCGGGCAGAGACACAGAAGGACAGTGATACTGTAACTACAGTGCACAGCGTCACAGAGAGAAGGACAGTGATACTGTAACTACAATGCAGAGCTTCACAGAGAGAAGGACAGTGATACTGTAACTACAGTGCACAGCGTCACAGAGAGAAGGAGAGTAAAGGACAGTGCACATACAGTGCACAGCTTCACAGAGAGAAGGACAGTGATACTGTAACTACAGTGCACAGCGTCACAGAGAGAAGGACAGTGATACTGTAACTACAGTGCACAGCTTCACACAGAAGGACAGTGATACTGTAACTACAGTGCACAGCTTCACACAGATACTGTAACTCAGTGCACAGAGAGGAAGGACAGTGATACTGTAACTACAGTGCACAGCGTCACAGAGAGAAGGACAGTGATACTGTAACTACAGTGCACAGCTTCACACAGAAGGACAGTGATACTGTAACTACAGTGCACAGCTTCACAGAGAGAAGGACAGTGATACTGTAACTACAGTGCACAGCGTCACAGAGAGAAGGACAGTGATACTGTAACTACAGTGCACAGCTTCACACAGAAGGACAGTGATACTGTAACTACAGTGCACAGCTTCACACAGAAGGACAGTGATACTGTAACTACAGTGCACAGCTTCACAGAGAGAAGGACAGTGATACTGTAACTACAGTGCACAGCTTCACAGAGAGAAGGACAGTGATACTGTAACTACAGTGCACAGCTTCACAGAGAGAACGACAGTGATACTGTAACTACAGTGCACAGCTTCACAGAGAGAAGGACACCATTCTGTGCAGGTCTGGAGAAGGAAGCTGACATGTTCCAGTAGTAGATCTGATTTAAACAGGGAGTTAGCAGTGTAGAAATGTTTAAAAATCTCTTAAGAGCACATCAATTGAGAGAAAAAAATGAATGAACGGATGAATGAATGAACGCCATGAATGGAGGCAATTGTAGTGAAGGATACATTTACTATGATGTGGTGCTCCCATGGTGTTCTCGTAACCGTGGAAATACAGGCAAAATCACAATGGCGTCAGAGGCTCTTTGTCATGCAAATGGCGGTCGCGAACCTTCAGTGAAACAGCTGCCACTTATGGGCCAGACCCCACAAACCCTGTCATTAAGGCTGGGGCAGGGGGGTACTTCATGATGTGGGGGGGCACATCTAAGTATCCTCTCTTTCCCTACCCTGCCATTACAGCTCAGCGTTACTGTGTGCACGCGCATGTGTGTGTGCGCGCGAGTGCATGTGTGTGCGCATGGAAAAGTGTGTGCATGTATTTGTTTGAGGTGTAAGATAGTTCTTATGGGTGCTTCAATTCATGCTTACATGCTTGTGTACATGTATGTACGTGTATGTGTAGATTGTATGAGTGTGATTTTGCATGTGTGTGCGCATGTTTATGTGTGTTTAAATGTGTTTGCCTGTATGTGCGTGCAAATGACTTTCTATGTGTGCAGTGCATGTATGTGCATGTGTATGTGTTTATATGTGCCTGCGCGTGAGCTGGCATTCAGAAAGACTTCATTACCCATTGTCCTCCATTATGCAGCCTTCCCATGATTCCAGGCAGGTGCACTCCTCTGTGTGAGAGAGAGAAAGCAACACAAATTAACACGTTTACACAGGAACACTCTCATTGTCCTCACACATACTTCTGTATGTGTGTGTAAGTGTGAGAGGAGCATTTCTGCATTCAGCTGCACATTGATGTTACCAGGCACAAGCAACAGAGAACATGGATTTGTGAGTGTGATATGCGTAACTGTGATTATGTTTTGTGCCGATATATACAGACACAATGATATATACAGCAATAAAAGAATTACATCTTTATCGAATTTCATTTTAATCATATGATTATTTTACATTGTGAAATCATGTCAATTTTTCTCTCAAAAGGATTACTTCCTGACAACTTCAAAAGATATTGAGTTCTGAATGAAGTTAAAAAATGTTTAGTTGATGGTCGATTGCTGACTGGTGATTTCTTTAAGTGTGTTATTTTCGTTTTTGCCTGTTTTGAGGTTTTATTCCTCAAATTTGTTTCGTAGCTTGCTCTGCATTCCTTTGGCTCAGTACTGTGATTGGAGGGTTATTTGGATCAGCTGTGCTCAGCAGTGGGGGGGACTGGCTCCTGATTGGATCATCTGTGTTTAGCAGTGTGGGGACTGGCTCCTGATTGGTAATTGAGAGCAGGTGTGGTGCATTCCCCTGTGGCCAATCAGGGAGTGACTACGCCCCTTCCTGCTGGGCTTTTAAGAGGCATGAGTTTACATGCACAGAGATTGCTCTGATCCCTCTCTGATCATCTTCATGGTGCAGGCAAAACAAAAAAAAAAAAAAAAAAAAAAAACACATTACTTAAACTTATGTTGCTGAAAGACCTTTGGCTTGCCTCCATAATGGCCTGGCCCAGCAGGGTTTGATTTTGTTTGTTTCATTTAAACAAATATTCATTCTACCTGATCAGCTGAAGTTTGAGATATCAGCATCACTATAAATCATTACATAATTTGATGAACAATCATAATTAGCAGTCCAAATAATTAAAAAACTGAATATTTCCCTATTTATTCTTATGTTGATTTTATCACTACTGAGTAAAAGATGATTATTGTTATGTACATTTATTTCATATAGTCCAGTTCTGTATTTAGATGTCAAAGCTGTGTCTGAATGTGCTCAGATTTGATGGTGAACAGATGGGGGGGCAGGTGTATCTCAGCAGGTCCTACACTTCTGGGCAAATCAACATTATGTCACAAATACACTGATCACCCTGACCACTAGGGGGCACTAAGGCACAGGCCGGCTGTGCTGGAAGTGTGGTGTGCATATGGCTGTGTGTGGATGTTTAAGTGTTTCTGGGTGTGTACTTCTCCTGGGTGAAGGGTCCCATTGAATCCCTAGATTCTGTGCCAGACTCTGAGAGAGAAAGGAAGCCATGATCCAGGTGGAGCCATACTGTAAGGGGAAAAGAGGAACATAATGCCTTAACAACCATCCTGGGGCACCCTGACACAACTCAACTTGAATAATCTTTTGCAATTCATTTTTCTCTTTATAAAAATTTAAAATTCCCCTTTAGAATCATTTTGCCAAGCTTCTTTCTAAGTTCTAAGTCTTCCCCAGTTTTTATATTTTATAGCAAGAAACTAGTTTAGTTGCCCTTCTTTGTACTTTATCAAAAGCCTCTACCTCTTTCTAACAGTGTGACACCCAGAACTGCACACAGTGCCCTTAAGCTGGTCTAAGTAGAATGTGCAAACACACTTACACGCATCTGCTGGGGATCCTACAGTAGTGCTTATCAGTTAAGAGATTACACCAATACACTGGCTGTATTTTTGAGAAACCACTCCACAGTCTCACCTCGTTGACCCCGACTCCACGGCTGAGGGAGCACACGCCCCCGAAATAAGCCACACTGCTTCTGTGGTAACGAAACGTCACGTTCCTGCAAAAACAGCGACAACAATTTGGCAACAGCATTTGGGGCTATAACGCTGAGCTATTTCTTAGGGAAGATGGGCAAAAACCGCATCACCAAAAGGGGTGTGACCGGAGCGTAACCTACGAGAAGAGGTGCACAGCGTCCGCGCGCTGTTTGATGTTGTGCTGGCGGTACTTGGAGAAGTCGCGCAGCATCTCAAGTGGCATCACACTGAGAGGGATGCGGTTCCTGTCCGTCCAGATCTCCATGGCGACCAGGACAACCCGTGTGTACAGCTGATCTTTGAACACCTGGAAACGGGAGAGTGGGGGGGTGATGGAGAGAATATTGATAATGATGATCATCGCTGTTTTCAATATTATGAGGATTATATATTAGTATTACAGCAGTTCTTGGTGGTCTTCCATCTATCTTTTTTTTGGTCATTATTGTTTCTTTCATGAAATAGTTTACGTTTTGGTTTCCAAAGCTCATTGCAGAGGACAACCGAGTATGCAGATTTTTGTTCCCGCCGCACCGTCGGCAAATGAACACCTCTATTGTTCATGATCAGGTGAAGGTTGTGACGTCAAACTGCACACCTAGGTGTTCCACAGGAGGGGCTATATTCCCTATAGAACTGCTTTCTGCAGAGACAGTTTCTTTGTGTCCTTTTTTTCCACGTATGTCTTATTTTAACACGCTCATACATAGCATTTTAAGGTTGTTTTCAATGGAAAGCACATTGTGCACTGAATGGTCTGCTGTCCTCTCTCTGGGTGTGCAGACTAAGCAGAGGTGTCTGTACTCACAGCATCCACCAGGTTCACCACTGACTTGGCAAAGTTCTTAGTGTGCTGCTTGGTCCTCTGTCGCTTAAACTGCAAAGGCACAGAAAGATGACATCACAATTAGGGTGGGCAGTGGTCTCCAGGGAAGGCATAGAAAGTTGACATCACAATTAGGGTGGGCAGAGGTCTCCAGGGAAGGCACAGAAAGATGACATCACAATTAGGTTGGGCAGAGGTCTCCAGGAAGGCACAGAAAGATGACATCACAATTAGGTTGGGCAGAGGTCTCCCGGGAAGGCACAGAAAGATGGCATCCTATTCAGAGCGGGCAGTGGTCCCTAAAAGTTGACTCAGGACAGCATCACGCCACATTGTTGTGCTCTATTTACAAACAAATGCATAGCTTGTATTTTCTTTCCTCACAAACAAACTTTTACTCACACTCACATCTAGATGCATACACATACATGAGCACACAAGAAATTATACTAGATTAGCCTTTATGCTAAATAACCTGTAAGTTTCTTTGACACTGGCCCAGCAGAAAAATGATTTGTAATAAGTATTATGTGACATTTCATCAGTCAAGCTTGGAGTTTAGCGCAACATTTATCCAGCAACACACTGCAGTTGTGTGCCCTCCAGTGGTCATAGCTGTCTCTGCAGCATCAGGCCGGGAAATTAGACAACAGAGAGGGAACACGGCGCCCCCTGTTGCGTGGACTTGAAATCACGATATTACAGCTCCTACCTCAAAAAGAACGGATTTGTGTTTCAAAGTTTCACATATCACTGTGGTATGTTACAGCCAAAAAAATGCTCCAAAATGACTGCGGCAGATTTGCCTGTGAGTGTAATTCTACAGACTCCACTGAGGGTCACTCACCATACTGTGATCACTGACGATCATGATCTCCAAATATTTCATCTCCTCAAACACGCTGCGTGGTATCTGTAAGGAAAGAGAGTGGGAAAGTTAGAGACAGATTTATTGCAGTTATTGTGTTCATGTTTTAATATACTGTTCTTTGGCAATATTATTTACATAATAATATTATTTCCTTCCAACAAAGCATGTTAATTTGTATTTGAGAGAGAGAGAGAGAGAGTAGTAGCTGCTTGAAGTAGCTGAAGTTGCAAATCGGTTGTAAAATAGATGTAGTCTATTAGTCTATACTCAAATTAACAATATTAATTGACAGGAGCAGATCTGAGTCCTTTAAGTTAGATGACATGGTCAGTTGTCAGGGACAATGCTGACGGACAGGGTGCATTTAGGGGCTGTGACTCAGAGGAAATGGTGAGTTTGGGTGGTTTGCCTTAGTGGTTTTTTTCAAACATGATTCAGGGGGCCCGTGGTGTACTGTTCTCTTGAACAGTTTATAGTGTATGCTTTTTTTTTAACTGGCATGTTTTTGGGGTTCAGTACATATTTAGGGCATGTTTTTGGGGTGTAGTACATATTTAGGGCATGTTTTTGGGGTACAATACATATTTAGGGCATGTTTTTGGGGTACAGTATATGTCTGGGGTGTGTTTTTGGGGTGTAGTATATGTCTGGGGTGTGTTTTTGGGGTGTAGTATATATCTGGGGCGTGTTTTTGGGGTGTAGTATATGTCTGGGGCGTGTTTTTGGGGTGTAGTATATGTCTGGGGCATGTTTTTGGGGTACGGGGCCACAGGCGGAGACTCACTGCTCGCTTTTTCCTGCGCCGTAGCCAGGACATGTCCCCCAGATCCGACAGAATCTGCTCCTCCTCCTCCTCCTCCTCCTCCTCCTCAGCTGTGGAGAGGAAGAGAGAGAGAAACGTGCACTCAGCACTACCCAGGCTCTGCGTTGAGCACAGCGCCACAGGCTCAAACCCAGCGCCATGCAGAGCTGTGTGCGTGCGCTGGGTTTCACCTCGGCTCTTAATCACAAAATTAGCTCCTTTATCGTCTGCATTGGTTCTGATGGTTTGTTGACATTTTAACTTGGAGAATGCTCAGATATACATGCAAATGCTGAATGAATTATTGAATCGATTAAGGCTGAAGTGTTATGTTGGAATGAAAACCTGGATAAACATGGCACTGAGTTTGAGACTCTGAGATTGAGGGTCTACGAATGAGGAAAAAACACCAGCCTTCCCTTATCAGTGTTAAACACGGTTTCCTGTGGTTGAATCATTAAAATAAACCATATATAACCAAGTCAACAGATGTCAAAACAGAAATGGAGGTGTACCAGAGCGCTGGGGTAAAGAGGTGCAGGGGTGACACATGGGGTGGATAAAATAATTTAGGGGCATAAGAGTGTGAGGGGTTAAAGAGTGGGCATGCAAACGTTAGCGTGAGGTTGAAGAATGTGGTTGTCTAAGCCACAGTAAGGGAGTTAAAGAATGTGGTTGTATAAGCGTGCGTGTGAGGTGAAAGAGTGCAGTTGTGCAACTACAGCAGGGGGCTAATGTAGTTGTATAAACCTGAGTGTGGGGGTGACCTGTGAAGGGAGCAAGCATAGCAGTCATGATGACACAGAAGAATGCAAAAGTGTTGTGATATATGACTTATTATTAAGACAGCATGATTATGGAAATGGGGGGTAAGAGAGTTCAGAATGAAATGGCATAATTGCCAGGGCAACTTACAGGAGTGCATGAAGAAAGGACAGTTTACGATTCAGGCAGAGAGCAGAAATGGTGCAAAGTCATCAGTGTCACATCTGACTGTACCTGTCATTTCATAAACCTACAACCTGTAAGCCTACAAATGCTATGACGGGCAAGAAAGAGAGAGATGATGGAGTCTAAAGTAGCAGACCGATTTGTGGGATTAGCGATCAATGTGGTCAAAACAGAGGAATGCTGATATAACAAACTCAGTGAAGTGATAAAATGAAGCGCATTATATTGAATAATTTGGGCATCGTATATTTGAAATCCCAGATTTGTGAGATATTTGTGTCAGGACAAAGCTAATTTCGAAGCAGTTTGTAATGCAAGCATTAAAGTCACTTGGCAAGCTGCATACTCCTAGCATGACATTGACAGTAGTTTATTCATTTTTAAAAGGAGAATGACAGTCGCTCTCTTTGGGTAGTTTTTTCTTTAATTGTAGAGAGTAGGCTAGGAGAGGTTGAGATGAACGTGGATGACTGGAGACGAGACTGAGCCGCGGTCACAGGGGGATTTTCAAACATAACGTTTGCCCTCCAGTGAGACCCCGCCAGTCAGTCTCCCCCACCGTTTTTTTTTTTTTTTTAAATGAACTCTGAAAATGCTGAAGGTAACACAATCTCCTCCGGCTTTTGCAAGGTGAGTTTGGGTCATTTAAACAGAGCCCCCCCAGAGCGTAAACAGGCCGTGTTCAGCTTGTGGATGAATTTACCCAGGTCCCCCTGCTCCTCCGTCCAGCGTTGGGAGGGACTCCTGCGCAGCGTGTGAGGCCGTGCCCCCGTTTCCTGGGGAGGGTCAAAGGTCACACACATCAACATGAAGACAAACAGGCGAGACAGGGAGGGAGGTGGGAGAGGCGTCAGCAGATCTGAAGAAAAGTCACTCTTACACGCTGATCACTTCAGCCTTTTGGAAGAGCATGCTTATTCTTTAACTCGAGACAAGAAATCAATGATATTACATAATGGGGAGGTCTTTCCTGTACACAGCTAGTTGTAAGTGTTACTCAATAGTGACTGTATCCACTCAGGGTCATAAGAGCAGGAAGAAAAGCTCAGGAACATTAGCCAGGAAGCACAGGACGGCCGTCTCTGGGGCTTTCAGAACGGGCGCGCCGGCCACTGACCTTCTGCTCCACACCGCTGGTGGGGAAGAGATCCCACCCAAGAGGAAGCAGATTGTCATCAATGAAATTACCATTTCAGCATTTAACATTTTTACACAGAAGTGCCATTTAACTTCATGTTTTCAGCCAGAGACACCCTCTGCATGAGAGAATGTGAATATGTAAAAGTGAATTTGACCAATTTTATGTGCTTATAGTATCTCTGCACCATCAGGGTACAAAGATACTGTTTGGGTCAAATTTGACTTTTGGTCTGATATAAATAAAAAGGAGAGTATGGGAAGAAAGTGATGGCTTTTAACTTTGACAGAGTGCACAAATTCATTTCCATTAATTCACAAATTCACACTTAAAAAGCATAAAACAAATTCTCATATAAAAACATGCAACAACTGTTACATGATGCATGTCAATGACATATTTATTACATAGTTGTAATTAAGTTAGGGGGACTGAAACAGCAGTGGGTTAGTTTGAGTGGGTGGCAGTGGGACTGAAACAGCAGTGGGTCAGTTTGAGTGGGAAAATGGAAAAAAAGGATAGTGGAACCCTGGCCTGGGCTCTGGAGAAAACAAGGAAGCACTAAATATTCGCTTCTCTTGAAAACGGAAAAGAAAAAATCTGTTTTTCATTTGGTGTCACAGCTCTTAGATGATGTATCATTCTGCTGCACTTCATTTAGTTTACAGACTGCTGTCCTCTGCTTTATTTTCCCTTTATTTTTGTTTGTGGGCCTGGATAGAGGTGACCTGACAGTGTGCCGCTTCTCTCAGTGTGTAGGGCGCAGACCATGTTCATTCTGCCTTATCATGGAGCTTCTTTTCAAATAACAGACAAAATACAAACTGACATCATTTTGCTCAATTTTCTGATTGCGACTATTTACTGTAGTAGTGGGAACATGAAATGGGACTAGGGCTTCAGTAACTAATTTGGGCTCCATTAACTAAAGCATTTGGAATGTGCAAAACTGTTTTGCAGGTGCAAAAAGAATGAGAGAATGTGATTGGTAGAAATGTAGTTCATTTGCTGCAATCGCAAATTATGTCACTGAAACTGTATCTATAAAACTTTTTTGTGTAAAAGCTTCGACAAATCTGGCCCGGATTATATAAAACAATTTAATTATTTTATTGAACTTTTATAAACCACTAAATCAACAATAGAATATATGTAATTGAGATTATGTCCTTCATACATTCGTTTCCAAGCCCAGTGGCAGTGTTAAATGAACACAGCACAATCACCTAGAAACTCTGGCTAATTAACAGGGCTTGATTTGTTGTAGCGGCCATGCTAAATAGAGTGCATTCAGTATAATTAATTAATTGCCACCACGCATGATTAGGAAACTGCATTAGCCATAATTGCGATTAAGATTAACATAGGATACAAGAGTGCAGTCCTACATGAGCCAACCAAAACCCCTCCTATTGTCACATTGACTACACTATTGCATAGAAATTTGCCAAAATATACAAGATGAAAGTTTATTCAAAATAAAAATGAGACAAAATGAATGCAAAATAACATTATATAATAATACCATTCAAAAATGGTAGACAATAGGCATTGTCCACTAATTGCAATATCCCATAGATTATATGAATGGTAGACGAGCAGCACTCTAAACATGAGGAAAACATTTTTAAAATGATTTTTTTTAAATGTTTATTATTTTTAGTCCCTCTGCTCTCTGAGCAGCTAAGCCAAAGACACAAACTACACCCAGCTATGAATCATCTTGTTCTGTTATGGTGACAACTTCAGTCAAAATACAGCTGAGTGAAATTACTGCAAATGAATGAACTATGCTTGGAAATCTCCACCCTGGTCGCCATGACCACATAGAAGCAAACCTCTTATATAAATATGAGAGAGGGTTACACTTACTGTAGAGTGAGTCTGTTTCAGAGGCTCAATATGGTATACATGGACTCCGTCATCAATCATTCCACTGGCAGACGGGGAAAAGGGAGAAGGAGAGAGGGAGAAGGAGAGAGGGGGTGAGAAAAGTCAAAAGAAGAAAAACAAATTAAATCAGAGAAAACATTTTGCTTTAGTTTTAGTTTCTTTAAAACAAAAACTAAAGGGAACTCTTACACACTGAGTCACCTGCAACCTAACCCACCGTTCTCTGTCACTCTGAGAAGAAACGGTGATGGAAATACCAAGTCACTCAGTGACCAAGAGTGTGTTTTTTTTTTTTCTATAGTGGAATTTGTTGCTCTCTTGTACTGGGACGGAATGTTTTGAGGCGTGCAAACATTTAGCTCTGACAAATTCTACCCAGAACACACATCTTCATACTGACAGCAGTGCGTTCTGAGAAATGGTAAATATCAGTGAAGTGAAGTGAAGCACGAATGTTGTGGATAAGTGTGTGAGTGTTAAGCTCTGGTCACTCACGTTTCTTGGAAATGACTGGACGATCAAATTTTGAGAGGTCTCAAGACACATTCGTCCTACCATGTTGAGAACAGTACATACTGTAGCAGTGACCTCCTCAAAGCCGGGGATGTAGCAGTTAGACCAAGGGTGGGCAACCCTGGTCCTTGAGTGCCAGAGCTGTTTCGGGATTTCGTTCTGCCCGAGTTCTCGAGTACAGTTTGAGTAATTATGAAGTGCCTAATCCTGAATGGTGAAGCTCCTCTTCCAGCTCCAGCACATGGTCAACTGCAGTCAATAAAGCCTGATAATTAACTCTGCCTGTTAATTAACCCCTGTCTGATTACACTGTCAGGGGTTTGGCTGGAGTGAAAACCAGAAATGTCTCTGGCACTCAAGGACCAGGGTTCCCCACCCCTCAGTTAGATGTTAGTCAGATTTTCAGGGGGTGGTTTAGCAGAAGTGTGACACATTTCGCACACGTCTCGTCTCACCATTCACCCAGCTCCCTGCGTGTCACAGTTAATGTTTGACGTAACAAACCAAATCTCCACTTGCACCTTAAAGCTGCTTTCATTGGGCTGACCTGATTGGTTACAAAATACTGCCAGTTAAGTGTTACTGAGAAACTATCTCTGAACCGCACTGCTTTCAACATTCCATTTCATATTTATGAAACGGGGGACAATTCTGTGTGTGTGTGTGTGTGTGTGTGTGTGTGTGTGTGTGTGTGTGTGTGTGTGTGTGTGTGTGTGTGTGTGTGTGTGTGTGTGTGTGTGTGTTGGATCTTCATAATCTGCCGGAAATATGCTATGAACTTCAAAGCAAAGTTTTTGTTTAAAAAGAAATAGTATGTTATTTTATATTCAGCCATATGCTGTGAAGTGATATCAATATATAACACTCTATAACAAAAAAGTGATATCTAATCTAATCTCGTGATATACTTTGGTATACTGTGTAGCTTCCAGAAGAGTCAGTCACCCACCGCGTTTTTGCTCTGTCTATGGACAGCACTTCCCAAATTCTCCCTCCCTCAGCGATGCTAACACCAGTGGTGTGTCTGCATAAATAATAGAGAGGACTGCCTGCTGCCTCACTCAGGAGAGAAAAGCTCTCAAAAAGAGAGGACCGAGTTTGCAGAGGAGAATCTCCATTATACGGACATTAAAGTGCACAGTTTAAAACTGCAGGTTAAAAATGCCAGATATCCCCCCATGTTTGACCTCCCATGCTCCGGTACAGTCAGGCATAGGGAAGGTCATGCTTTTATAATATGAATTACCTTTTCACTGGAATACTTCAGCACAATGCCTGTATGATAGAGAAATATATTTGTTTGTACAATCCCTGCTATTTATTTTGTTTTTGTGAATGTTTCCCCTTCAGTTTTTAGCAATTTTTAGGTCCCTTTTCTTATTCATACTGAAATTAGATAATTTTTGATAGTTTCCACTGTGGCAACTGTGTATTATTAGGACATTTTGTTACTAAAACCCTAATTTTTTTTTTTTTAAACTCAGCCATTGCCTAAGCCGACCACCTTGAAGAGTTTAGACTGTGACAAAGAATTTAAAATTCGTCTTTGCTGATATAATTTAAATGATTTGCATCCACACACACACTCACACACACACACAGTGGGATTAACACTTACTGGAGCCCGTTGCAGGTGGACAGAGCCACAAGTGAGTCATCGGCCCCTCTCACCTGTCCATGGTAGTAACAGTGCTCCCCACCCTGCAGACAGACAGACAGACAGACGGAGGTTGAGTTCTGTTAACAAAAACAAGAAACCAACGCTTGGCTACCCCAATCCCACCCTATGGAGGAAACACAGAAAAATGTAAACAAATCAAATGAGTAAACCAAACACAAATCTAAACCAGAAACTTCCAAATAAACAAAACAATAGTAACAACAGAAAACCATCGACACCTATCATACCAAAAAATTCCTCCCACACTCTAAACCCAGCAAAGCACCAAAGAAAACAAAAAATAGAGAGTGACTGCTCACTAGCTCTAAGCAACCAAAACAAAGCAAAAATATAAACAGCAACAATCTGCACAGTTAAATGTCTCTGAGCTTCAGACACTTTAACAACACTTTATTTCCACTAATGCTTTCACAGTTTGCATCCCCTGATAATCAGAAGCATTCCGATCCAATCTTTGAGCTGTCGTAGACTTTCAGATTGTATCAAAATACGTCTGCCGTTTTTGGACACCAGTTTGTCTTCTGGTGTCGTGTGGAAGAGAGTGATGAGATGGAGTGGGCAGTATAGAGCGATAAGGCTAATGAACCCCAGCTAGCCTATCTTTATCAGTCAACTGCGGACACCAACCTGGGGCCACAGCCAGTACCCATACTGCTGGGATATGAGTGCTACCGCTAGCAGGGCCCTTTACCGCTAACAGGGCTCTTTACTGCTTACAGGGCCCTTTACCGCAAACAGGGCCCTTTACTGCTAGCAGGGCCCTTTTCTGCAAACAGGACCCTATACCGCTTACAGGCACCTTTACCACTAACAGGCACCTTTATTGCTAACAGAACCCTTTATCGCTAGCAGGGCCCTTTACCGCTAACAGGCACCTTTTCCGCTAGCAGGGCCTTTTATCGCTAGCAGGGCCCTTTACCGCTAACAGGGCCCTTTACTGCTAACAGGCACCTTTACCGCTAACAGGCACCTTTTCTGCTAGCAGGGCCCTTCACTGCTAACAGGCAGCTTTACCGCTAGCAGGGCCGTGAACTGCTCCTTCCTGGAGGCCCAGTGCGTTGTGTGTAAAATGAGTGATGTGATTGCTATGAGGTGTTTTGCCTTCCCTACTTCTTAACCACGCCTGGCGAGTGTTTTTCTGATCGCACTATTTGCGGAATCCCACATTTGCATGGGGATCTCCAGCGCGTGTCGCCTTGCACACGGCGTACGGCGGGATGGCAGTCACGCTGGCGGGTCTCCCGCGTTGTGTAACCTCAGAGGAGCTCCTCTCCAGACTGGCTCCATCCATCAGCAGTGCGGCCGTAACCAGCTCCCGGGGTGAGCGGAGGACAAGCTGGCTCACGCTGCACTGCTGCAGCAGCCTCACAGGAGTGTCTCTCCCCTGTCACATGACCTGAGTCCCGGGAAGAGGCAGTGGGAGCAGTGAAGTGATGCTGTGTCAGCTACCCTGCCCCCCACCCCCACCCCCCTTTCCTGATTCAGCAACTGTAAAATGGGCTGAGCCTAGCCATTTCTCTCTCTCCCTTATCATCCCCCCCTCTCTTGTTCCCACCCTCCTCTCTGTCTTTTTCTCTCACCTCTGTGCTCTCTCTCTCTCTCTTTGGTTCATATGTCACAGAGTTGACAAACACCTAGCAGCCACCTTGCTACTTTTGGTATCACTAAACTCAATTACTGCCCACTTAACAGATTGGCAAGGACAGTGACTGGGTGGAAACAGTCAATGTGCAACGGTGTATACAGAATAAAATATATTTAAATAAACAGACGCAAGCTTCTAAGGCATATTTGTAGTTCTGCTAATATGCACTGCATCCAGACAGATGTTAAATGCAAAAGTATTATATTTCTGAAATACATTATCCTATTAGCCAATACAACTTTGTATGATATACCATTCATCACAGGCATAAGGTATCTATCCCAGAAGGCTGCAGTGCTTCCTGGTTTTTGCCAGTCTGGGAGAAGAGTTTGACTCCCCTGGCTACATCTATGGTCATATGACATCAAAGTCATGTGGCTGATTCCAGAGTCTACCTGTGAAATGTATGGCTATGGAGTCTCCCTGATCACTTTAGGAAAAGTATTACATTGTATTTTCATACCATTGTTTGAGTTTTAAAGGGTTTATTAGATAATAAGTAATATTACTTTTTGGTATGGGTATATTGGAATATATGTATATGTTTATTTTTCATACAAGAATATGAGTCACCTGAGACAGGTGTTGTCCCTGGTTTCCTGTTTATCATCCATGGTCATTTCCTATACTCAGATGTCACTGTGACACATAAGAGGATGTTGCTTCATTATGCATTACGTACAAACGTCCCCCTTATCAGACCATGTGACCACAGTCACCGACGAGAAATAAAGATTCACTTCCTCCGAGCACACATTCAAATAACTTGATTAGGTTATTAAAAGACAAACTGTAAACAGAACAAAACAGAAACATATTGTATATTATAAATATAAAAAAACTGGTAAACAAAGACAGGGCGTGTACAAAAGCTCCACGAACGTTCAATAATGTAGAAACCGTTGGGCAGTAATCCATTGCCCAAGCCATGAATGTGCCATTGAGTCAATGATCAGACTTCCTCCTAAAAATGTTTTCCACACTCTGTGACGAACATTGCTGCGACTTAGCTGTCCTGCTCGCAAAGATACTGACAACTGAGGGGGGGATTGCTCTGTCAGCACTCTCTGCTTCCCCTTCATCAGTCTCTCCAGGCTAAAAATCAGGATGTAAGTTTGGGTGAAAGAGGCCTTCAAACCATCCAAACAGGAACCACGTAGCACCCTGGGGGTGGGGAAGGGTCTTACCTTTGAAAGAACAGGTTTCCCTTCTTCATAGTGGATCTCAACATAATCAGAAGACAACAAGTCACTGAAAATAGAAAAAAAAAATTAAATAATTACTTGACATGTTTTTCAATTTTGTTGAAAGTATATGTTTTCCTAACCCTATGATCTCAGACCATAAATTCAAATAAACCCTGATACATATTTGTGACAGAGACTTTTGTGCTTCCTTGTCAGTGGTGGCTAATGAGCTGGGAGCAAACCTTACATTTAAAAATTATGCAACATGTTTACATTTACCCTCCCAGCGTAAAATAGCTCAAATACCTGCAGTTCTAAGAACATGTGTTGTGATCTACAAAACATTAATACTATCACATGAAATCAATGAGCAGAATGATTTATTGAGCACAAATTTATTTTGTGATAACATTTTTTATTACATCACAACTTGTGTGACAGTCTGATTTAAGTTCATTTTGCAAAAACATGTTGCCTCCACTGCCCACTGCCAGAACACCTTGTAACTAAGGATATTTTCAGACCGCTCATGTTTGGAGGTCTGTTCCAAAGCCAAGCTTACGAAAGAACTTCTGTCCTGTTTTGATAGCTGTTTCCCTTCGTTTCACAATGAATTTCCATCCAGTTTTTAATTATGACACAAACATTGCTAGCGGCTTTCATGACCTTCTAATTATTCTCGTTTTATTCTGGACACATTTTGGTTGAAGATAAATCAAAAACAATTCAACCAAGCAGATTCTGGTTTTAGAACTGATGCTATTTTTTTCACAGTGAACCAAATCAACCGTGAGACAGAGGTTAACAAACTCTGTTCCAGAACAACGTTGCTTGAACACTGGTCAAACAATGTCCCACAAGAAATCTTTGAATACCAACTGTCAACAGTACACTGTCCGACACCCAGCAAGACTCCACGGTGGCCTATATCTTCTCTACTGTTTTGTCTTACTTTCTCTTTGATGGGCGATGGAGGAAATTGGAAATCATTTCCCTGCTATGTCTGAGGTCATTTTCGTCCAAACATCTAAAAATGTGACCTGTCAAATTTTCCAAAATGCTGATAAACGCTGATTGAACATGATGAATTCCAGCTGAACATGAATAATTAACAGATGCAAACTAACGCAAATGGACAGCATACACAGACCATGCACTGGCTGTTGGTGTTTGTTTGTTTTCTGGTGCTCGTATGGGCAGAACACAAGGAGATCAAGACTGCATCTTTTCCAGACAAAGCTGAACTCTCAGGCATGGGTCCCCAATATGATCGCTGACAACACCACGGCCTGCCTGCCTGCCGGCCTAGACCCAAGGCAATGAGGCAGAAGGCAGAGGGCTAGAGGACCGAAATAGAACTACTCTATCTCTCATACTAGAAAAATCACAATAGAGTGAAACAGCAGGAGAGAGAAGAGAGAGAGAGAGAGAGAGAGAGAGAGAGAGCATAGGGAGACGGAGAGCGAACCGCAAGCAGAAGTAATGCTGAAATGAGATAAAAATAGAGGTATAAAAATAAAACGCACGTGAGGTCAGGTGAATATGCGTGGATTGTTTTTAAAGAGCTTTTCCCATGAATAAACATGGCTGACGCCTGATGGAAACAGACACAGAGAGAGTGGGAGGAAGAGGAGGGGGAGGTGTCTTTGACGATGCATGTATATACATATACATTCATATAAATACATTCATATAAACCCTTTTATGAATGACATTAATGCAAACCGGTATTAGGGTCATTCATAAACAGCATCACTGCCAGCATGGACACCTTCCCTTTACAAGCTGTCCTCCCGGCTGCCCTCTGGATTGCCCTCCAGGGCCATTGCTGACTGACTCAGCGGCCCTGGCCACCAGGTCCATGGCTGCTCACCCCATGCGCAGACGGTGCATTTCTGCGACTGTGGCACAGTATTCTGTCTAACCTTGTAGACTGTGAGTCACAGCATTGCCTGTGCCCTGCATGCCCTGTTCCCCCCCTGTTTCCTCCTTTACGGGGGCGGAGGTGGGCCCGTACGTGAGGACACACGCGCAGTGTGCGTTAGCTCCGACCGTGGGCCTTGCTCACTCCACACAGCAGAGTCTCAGCAATGGGAGCCAGTCTCTGCGAGTGCGGAGAGCACAGGGTCTATTTTTAGTCTGACAGATGATGCAGGGAGGAGCGAGTGTGGCTGTGTGTGTGTGTGTGTGTGTGCACGTGTGTGTGTAGCTGCGTGTGTGGCTGTGTGTGTGGCTGTGTGTGTACTGTATGTGCATTTTTCTACAAGCATGTGTTTGAGTGGCTGTGTGATATGTGCACACATGTGTACGTGTCTTTCAGATTGCGTGTATGTGTGCGTGCGCGTGCGTGCGTGTGTGCGTGTGTGTGTGTCCGTCCGTCTGTGTGTGTGTGTGTCCGTGTGTGTGTGTGAATCCTGCCCTGGTGGGGAGACTCTGAGTGGCTGTTACGCAGTGGATGTGAGATGGGGGGGTGGGGGTGGGGGGGGGTGGAGGTGGGGGTGGGGGTGGAGATGGCGCCACAGCAGGTTCCTGGCCCTGGAAACAGATCAGATAACCGCAAAACCCCCTCCGCCGATACGCGCTCAGTGCATCTTCATGCATACAAATGGAGTTCAGAGACGTGAGTTATCACAGGAACAACCGCTACCGCCTATGACATCACCCGCAGAGAAGGACGGACGCTTGGGTCTGTTCCCTTGGCTGAGACCCTTTGGGTCCAGCACGGACCATGGTTGGAGTGTCCAAGAAGGCTAACCCATATTCTGCCAAGCGCTTCACCTCACCAAACACTGCACCAAAACTCTCAGCTGACACACAAGGGCTTCATAAACAATGCCTGGTGGAGAGAGACCTACAGAGACACCTTCAGTAGAAACCAGTCTGCCAATAAGATGAACAAACACACAGCCATAGACAGACAAAGACCTTATGATTACTGTCCAAAGTCAGGGTGAGGCAGGCAGAACAGAGCATGTTGCTGCAGTGTTTATTTCAAACCAGGGCATCAGTTTTACACACGTACATTTTATCAGTTATTCAAAACTGCTATACAATAAACTTTGCCCTGAAATCGATATCACACAAACATATGGTTTCAAAAAATAACTCTGGCTTCAGAATGTAGAAGTGTCACCATGTACAGTATTTGTTACGACCATGAAATAATAAGCTGATTACCACAACTTTTCAGATAGGGGAAATTTTTTTCAAATCAGGGGGTTTCATGCAATGGAGGAACAAATACATGGTAGCGCTTCTACTTTCTGAAGACAGGGGTTTTCCACCCAAGGTCCGTCCACCAGAAGTTTACATTCTGGTGAGAGACACTTCTCTGAAAATTTTATCAGTGCAAATTTGACAGGCTGAATTGAAGGGAATTTCCTTTTTAAACATGAAAAACATGAATAAAAAACACTGACTCGATCCATCATGCAGGAACTCGCACTGCACACTGACGGCTGGCATGCACCAGCAAACACAAGTAAACACACATGAGCTCTCACACGGGAACGCACAATCTGCAATCAGCGCCATGGTGCAAAGCAGCTATCTGCTCTTCACTCCTCTGCAATCTCATTAGAGAAGGCCACAGAGGCAATTAAGGGGATTTAATGTGAGTAAATGTGTTATTAGAGTCAGCAGCATTGACTGAAATCTGCTATCCCAGCGCAGGGACGGACAGGAAGACAAAACCCACAGAGCGCTTGCAGCAATCCACACAGCTGAGAAAGTTAGCTGCAGCCATGACCCTGTGTGTGTGTGTGTGTGTGTGTGTGTGTGTGCTGAATTTATATGCCGAAGGTGTTATTTGGTGACTTCTTGGCCTTTTTAATATTATTTTTATTTTTTATTTTTTGTATTTGCATGCTGTTGTAAATTTATTTTAATTAAATTTGTTGTTTTCATTTTTATTCAGCAGTGTGACAGTAGAAGGGTACAGGGTGGTGTGGCTGCTTAGCTTCAGCAGTGTGACAGTAGAAGGGTACAGGGTGGTGTGGCTGCTTAGCTTCAGCAGTGTGACAGTAGAAGGGTACAGGGTGGTGTGGCTGCTTAGCTTCAGCAGTGTGACAGTAGAAGGGTACAGGGTGGTGTGGCTGCTTAGCTTCAGCAGTGTGACAGTAGAAGGGTACAGGGTGGTGTGGCAGCTTAGCTTCAGCAGTGTGGCAGTAGAAGGATACAGGGTGGTGTGGCTGCTTAGCTTCAGCAGTGTGACAGTAGAAGAGTACAGGGTGGTGTAGCTGCTTAGCTTCAGCAGTGTGACAGTAGAAGGGTACTGGGTGGTGTGGCTGCGTAGCTTCAGCAGTGTGACAGTAGAAGAGTACAGGGTGGTGTGGCTGCTTAGCTTCAGCAGTGTGACAGTAGAAGGGTACAGGGTGGTGTGGCTGCTTAGCTTCAGCAGTGTGACAGTAGAAGGGTACAGGGTGGTGTGGCTGCTTAGTTCCAGCAGTGTGACAGTAGAAGGGTACAGGGTGGTGTGGCTGCTTAGCTTCAGCAGTGTGACAGTAGAAGGGTACAGGGTGGTGTGGCTGCTTAGCTTCAGCAGTGTGACAGTAGAAGGGTACAGGGTGGTGTGGCTGCTTAGCTTCAGCAGTGTGACAGTAGAAGGGTACAGGGTGGTTTGGCTGCTTAGCTTCAGCAGTGTGACAGTAGAAGGGTACAGGGTGGTGTGGCTGCTTAGCTTCAGCAGTGTGACAGTAGGAGGGTACAGGGTGGTGTGTGCTTAGCTTCAGCAGTGTGACAGTAGAAGGGTACAGGGTAGTGTGGCTGCTTAGCTTCAGCAGTGTGACAGTAGAGGGGTACTGGGTGGTGTGGCTGCTTAGCTTCAGCAGTGTGGCAGTAGAAGAGCACAAGGTGGTATGGAATGCTGGCATTCAGTAATACAATCACCAAGGCCAGATAGTGATGTCACTATCATCTGAGTCTCCTGTACAGTGTGTGTGAGGTATACAGGAGGTCTGTGGCCAGTTTTGAGCCTTAGCCTTCACTAGCCACTCTACACCACAAGAGATTCAATTAGCCCGCTGTGCTAAAGACCAAGGTCCCCAGCCGAGGGATCTAATCACACTCTAACTGCCTCTCCAAGGGCTATGCGCCTCTGTGCTAGAGCAGATGCTAACGTGCTAACTCACATGTCTGAACTCCACTACGTTTTCATTTACATTTTTGCGGTTTAGCTGAAGTTTTTAATTCAAAGCTACATACAGGTAGTGCCTAAGTTCATCTACAACTGCAACACCATCAGATTTACGAATTGCGAATTAACACACGTAGCAAAGCAACAAACAATCGATAATAGCCATAGTGTGTGCTCTAGAAATTGCATATTTTTTCGTTGAGGACAGAGGGAGAGCGGAAAGCTGGTTCACGAGGGAGGTTCAGATACAGTCTGAAAAGAAGAGTTTTGGTCTGCAGTCAAATACGGTGAGGAATTCAGCCATTCTGACCGAGGTGGGCAGGTCATTTCACCACGAAACTCCCACAGCAGCTTTGGCTGGCAGATAACCATCAGGTGCACTATCTGAGTGACTGGCACCGCTCTAATAGGGGTTATATCAGCTGTGGCTTTCAAACCACGGCCCTCCCCCGCGCAGCGATAGACACGATTAGCTCGCCGAGCAAAAGACCCAGGTCTCCCAGGGGTTGTGAATTTCAGACATGGACTTTCACACCCAAACAAGTCCCTCGTCTCCACTTCAACGCCAGAAACTAAATCCTTTACAGTTTGTCCGGCCGTTACAAAATAAACATTCACTACAACATCCAGAATGCTCTGCTGCCTGTGATCATTCACTTCAATAGCCTCCCCTATATCTACATGTGTTGAATTGTGCAATGTGTGGTATTTCTCCCTCGCGACCATGCCCATGAAAACCACACACTTCACATGAAAGAGACACTTGGTCCATCCCAGTTCCTGTAACTGAAGGCAGAGCAGACCATTGCTAGCAAGGTGAGGGGGCAGGAAGCAAATTCAGTTTGTTTTTAAATACATTCACTATCTGCTTTCCCCTACATCTTTTTCCTATTCAGTGAGCTTTAGCATAGCTAACATTTTGCACATTTTTCCCCACAATTGAAGATGAATTTTTACTGAGGCATTTTATATTTTAGACTCTTATCCTGAGGCTTGCAATGGCAGCGCCCACCTGGGAAGTAAACCACCACAGCTTCAAAACAACTATGCTACAATGCTATCCCGGAGGCCTGCCCTTCTATAGTTAGCAAAGCAGAGCATGTATGGCCTGTAACCCAACCGCATCCCATGCTTGCTTATTGGAGCAAAGGTCCATGGGAAAAATATAATAATAACAGTAATGATGATGATGATGATGATGATGATGACTACGCTCTACCTTTCCTAAGCAAAGGCTGCCAGGATCAGGGTCTTCAGTGCAGGTCTACACCACAGATTTTTCATCAGCACTTACAACAGAAGGTTAACCCATTCAGCAATGGGGTAGAGGATGGTGGAGGCCAGGCCATGCATGGACGTTTTTACCCAGTAACAGTAATGAGTGACCCAGCAGTGGTATGAGCGCTTAGCTTCAGCAGGTAGCTGGCATGGTATAGCTCCTGCAAAACTTAACGTCATAAGCCCAGCTTCTAAATGACTATGTTAGAATAGAGTAGCCGTAATCAAACAGTGGACTCCGACTTGCAACAGGAGCCCAGCAGGCAAGCCCCACACCGGCCCACTGTCAGGTACAGCGATCGTCACTACTGTAGTCTACTTGAGGAAGGTGTACTAACTCGCCATTGGCTTTCTCCAAACAGACTGATCGTGGCCTCAAATGCTGGCAGATCAACGACAGTGCTGGCGGTGGGCCAGTAGCAGGCTGCGGTATGATTGCTGACTGGGAAAAATACATGTCACAACACGGCATAAACATATGTGTCAGGCACGCATGCTTACATGTTACATTTCAGTTTGTCATAAATTCACCATCGGCAACAGCGGGGCGAATGGAATATACAGCACTTACTTGTTTAACGTCAAGTCCAGAATGAATCTGGTGCCAAAAGCCTCCAACTGAAAACTGACCTGGGCGAGGTGGACCATCTGGACGAGAAAAGAAGAGCAAAAGGGTCAGAATGATAGTCCACGCAGCAGACTGCTGTTTGGGGGCTTACGCACATATTCACCATTAATAAATGTGTTATTTCTCTATCAGCAGCAAGCAAAAATGCTAAAAATAAAATTTTAATGTATTTTAATGTATAATTTTACATGAATGTAATTTACAGTCATAAAGCATTTACATTACGCATGAGAACTTCTGCCATTGCTTCTGCAATAGAGCACAAATCTCATTCTCTACCAGAGCACTGCAGCATTTTCCCCCCACTGGAAATGTCCCCCCCTGCACTCATCGTGAGAGTGTGGGAAAAAAAGACAGCACAATATGCAAGCACAGAGCGTATGCAGTCCACAAGCACAGAGCAGGGACAGCACTGTTAATGTGCTGTTTAATTCTCCTTGGGCATTATACTACTTTCCCTAGTGGCTCATTTAGCTCATTTGTTAGCCATTTTTTTTCTGAGGCATGTGAAGTACACAGCAAACAGCACAGGGTAAAGATAGCAGCATAGCACCAGAGCCCCACCCAGGATTCAAACCTGCAACCCTCTGGTTACAAGCCAAATAATGTAGCCACTGTTTAACTGCAGGACAGATCCTCCCTTCTATCAGCCACATCACCTACACATCACACATCACCCAATACTGCCTCATCCTACAGCTCTTTGCCCTGAGATGGAAATGAACAGCACACAACATTTCAACATTACTGTTCTTATTAATAAGGTTCCACAGTAAATGTGATTCCAATGCTTTTGTACTTTAGGAGAAAGTGACTGTATGAAATTTAAAATGGGGAGGGGGTCTGGGGATGAATGGAGGTCCTGGGAAAGGGGAGGGGGGGGGTTGCCCAAGACAGAGAAACTGAAGGCGGCTGCAGCAACTAGGAACTAAGTGCGTCCACCAGGCCACAGAACAGCACAGCACCGGTCCGGACCTCAGCTGTGACGTATAGCATAATGCACCATTCTCACAAGCTTGAGAGAGAGAGTGAAAGAGAGGGAGGAATGCAGGACTTAACTTCACAGTCCTCCTCACGGCCCCTCTAGCAGCCTCCCACAGGCTTTTTCAGCGTTAACGCGTTACCAGTAGGTGCACACACGCGCAAAAAAAACACTGCAGACTTAAGCTGAAGAGGCACATACCGATTTAAGTCAGACCCATCAACTCACCTGGTTCTCATTGACCTGGGTCCGTGTCCGAGTGTCCAGGTCATGGTAGGTGCTCTCAGAATCCTCGTTAAGGTAGTAGATGAGCCTCGAGGGGTAGGCGATCGCGTGCTCGGCCGTGTGGCGCGTTACGTTGTCGCTGTCGCTGTCCGGTGCTGAAGCTGCATCCAATTCGAGAGCGGCCGAAACGGCCTTCCTGACAGTCTCATTCTCTTCTGTCGTGTACACTACGGAACATGTATATGAAATATCCGTACCAACACGTTATATGCCACATCTCCTTCACAACACAAAATACCTTATATTGACGTTGACGGGTATATAAAATGATGGTGTCTGTACAGCGTTTTAGTATCGACTGCGCTTACCCATTCATTAAATTATACATTTTTAGTTAAATTGGAGCTGTATACAATGTCAAGCACAAATTAAGTACGCACACACATTTGCATATTAAAAATTACAAAACTGATCGATTCTCTCTTAGAGGCCCATGTAACCAGCAGCAAAAATATAGTGAAAAACGCCTGAGAGCAAGCTTGACTGAAGTCAACGAGGAAAATCAGACTCTTATTAGGTGAATCATAATCCGAATAGTTTAAGATTTGTATTTTTTGGTACATGGTCATCTCCATGTACATTTATCAGTGTGTCATTTAATTACAATGCACCTTCATCTCTTCAATTATTCACCGAACACAGTTCGCTGTACCATCCGACTGATCAAGACTGTTCTTTCTGTTCATTTGATGTTGAGAATCCGCTTCCAAAACTTGCTCTAGGCTAACTGGATATCTACACTTCACGCTTTGCCTTCCACGGAGATCGACCGACATTTTGAACATGTAAACATTACCAAGCAAACGACTACCTACTGTACAACTTAATACAATTTGTCAAGAACTAAGATGTTTAACAGCTCGGCTGAAGAACCTCTGCATTAAAAAGAATCAGGTGAAGACATCTTATACTATATACAGCGATAAAAAAACAAATATGAACAACACCGAGATAACTCGTATTTTTTCAGTAAAATGCATTAAGCAATTGAACTAGCGAACTTAAGGATTTAGCTCAGGTTATCAAAGAGAACGATTTAATATGATACAAACCATTTGACGCTAAACCGAATGGATTGAGCCAGGACACAAGGATGCTCGCGAGCAGATTTGGAAGAAATTTCAGAAGCATGATTCATATTTAAAGGTTGTAAAAAAAAAAGCTTGATATTAACACGTCAGCGCAGTGAAGAGGCCCATTGTTGCGGGAGAGGTACCGTTCATATGAAATTCTTCATGAGCAGAGGGGACTCCTGCAGCAGCGGGCGGGGGGTGGACGGAAGGCGGAGCCCCGCCATATGAGACGAGCGAGTCAGCTGCAAATGTCTGATGCTACAGCTCCGCATGTGCCTTATGGCTGCGTCCGAGATCGCATACTACGCCCTATATAGTAGGCAAAAATTAGTACGCGTTGTATGTAGTGTGTCCGAAATCTCAAACCGGCTGAATCTGTTTCCGGTAAAATTCTGCAGTGTGCAAGGACTGCACACTGTGCTATCCCACAAGGCCGTTGGGATGATAGATACCAAAGAAGAAGACGGCAGAGACGGCGGAGTTCTGTGAAGTTTGTTGACGGGTGTACGTTAGTTGTAAACCTCTGGCGACTAGACTGAAGAAAATAGCGACTGTTATATCTACATCCGAAAGCTCGCGTACTAGGCACTACGTTGACGTCAGAGCAGTATGTTTTTGTTCGAATTTAGTAGGCACTGATTAGTATGCGATTTAGGACTCAACCTTGGTTTGCCACATTACCCACAAACCCCAGCCCTCGCTACACCTCCCTCCCGTCTCACCCAACCCAAACCCAACCCACGTCTTCCAGTCCACCTCTACTGCCCAGGTGCTGTGCGGTGCTGGAATCTGCTCTCAAATGAAATTGTCACAGGTAAAGGACTCTGCATGTGCAGTCTTAAGTACCAGACACGGTCTCCAGCAGCATGACCGAGATGCTCACCGAATGGGCATGAGTGCACCGTGTTACAGTGACAGTACGGCTAATTATGACTGTGAAAGTAAAGATCAATGCTGGATAAAGTTCGACCAAGTCAATTGTGTGTGTATGTTTGTTGTGGGGGTTATTTATTGGAGTATTTTTTATATGAAAATTTTTGGAGGTTGCCTTTGCGCCTACTCAGCTAAAGACCAAGGTTGCCAGCTAAGGACACTTGGGGTGACGTCACAATCGCAGGTGGACGTTCATGTGCTCTCCCAGAACTACGCCACACCAGCACAGGTAGTTGCTAACGCAGTCAGGAGCAGTCATTTAGCGGCAACGTCAGCAATCAATTCGGAGTCAGAGTGCAGAGTCAAACTGATCCCAGATCAGCAATCAGGTCATCTCTGAAGAGTGTTCCAGACTCACAACCGGGGTGCATCTTGTTTTGACAGGCTGCACTCAGAGCAATGCTATTGAATAATTAGACCCTTATGTCTTATGTCACAGGGTAAAATGCGTTCCCTCCTCTCCTCGAGCAGACAGCGGTGTACATACTGGGCTGACATGGCCAGTGAGTCAGTATGACTACAGATTTGCTTTTCCAGTCTCCACCTATTTTGAGATGTCTGCCATGGGGACAGTTAATATTTTCCTCCTAATCTTCATTTTATGTTCTGGGTTTTTGTTTTAATCCTGAATCTTCAACAACTCCATTCATCTGCCATTGTGCCCATTAAACTAACTAATTCAGAATGTCTTCAGTTGCTTGTCAGACATGACTGATATACATGTCTTTCAGGGTGCATTTCCCACCCTGTGAATCACATCACATCAGAAGCACACCTGCAATGACTGGATCTCAAACTCTACACAAAGAAATGAGATCTGATTCTGTGTCCAATATTATAAAACCTTTGTGGAGTGCTCCTGTAGTTCTCCTGAGATTTGTCTCCAGGAAGGTGTTGGTGATCTCAAGGCCTGCTGATCTCTCTTGATTCTACAAAAGTCGTTTTTTACATATTGTCCTGGGGAACCCTGTGTATTCTGGCTGTTGTGCCAACCCCTTAATCACAACAAGCTGCTAAGTGTATTTATTACAAACCTTTAATATCTTAGGAATGATTTAATATGTGGACATCTGGTCAGTGAAACCAAATTAGACTAAATAAGATAACAAGGAATTCAGAAGAAAAACACAGTGACAACAAGCCAAAGCTGTACTGCTCTACAATAAGTTAAAGGGGGAAAAATATTTGTGGAACTAATATAAGTATTCAGCAACTTTCATTTATCAAGAGATAAGCTGTGACAGAAACCACCATACAGTGTCCCCCAGGACTGAGTAACAGAGCCCCTGTTCTACCCGCATTACAGCCTCCTCTGTCTCTGTCCTCTGGGGCTGTTTGGTCCATCCAGATCCCCTGCACACCTAAGCACACCTGCTTCAGCTGGAAAAGCAGACACCCTCTGGACAACGGTGTCCTGGAGGCAGGGTTGGCAGGTCAAGGAATCTAAATTTTAAACATGTTTGTGATTTAAACCCCTGGGTAAAATTTGGGGTATATTGTTTTTCGGGTAAAATGTCAGTGTGATTTTTGGACGTCTTCGGGGTAAACTATGTTTTTCTTATTTCTTATTTATTTTATTAAAAAGCACTTGCACGTGCATTTTTGGAACAAGTTAAATGCCAAGCTCTACAGAGGATCTGTCAGCTCCATTTGAATGATACAACTATGCCTTTGGAGGTATGAGGTACCTGAGGGGAATATTTTAGCGATGAATCTGCAGTCTTGGATAAGCATATGGGATGGTAAAATAGCTCAATCTCAATGGGTGGAATCAGCTACAAGAGGTTTGTGTTGCACTAATTAAAACTGCCCCTACGGCTGCCTCAAGACCTGTGCAGAGGATAAAAGTCTCATCAGAAAGTTCTCTGGGGATTTAACCAGCTCAGAGCTCAGGTCCCATGTTCACAGAAGTGTCTTGGAATAAAAGAGCTGAACTAGGATCAGGTTCTCCTGTCCATATCCAAACCTTATTTATTTCAGGCAAAAGGAAGACCTGATCCTAGGTCAGTATTGTAGCTCCTTAATGGGCACTCGCAGTATCAGTCTTGAGTTCTCCATTCATACCCCCTTGAGCCCAGAGACTCCTTCAAGCTGAATTGTCCTTCAACAAAGATTGCATTCCTTTTTGCCATACAATCAAATCGGTTTAATTGTGGGAACCTTTTTTTCCTAGTTTACTCCACTGCCTTGGTAAAGCTCTGGACAGGTGTTGGATATTAGCCTTTGGCTACAAAAGCTTAATTCAACACAATTGCAGGTTTTTAATAATCTCCAACAAATAAACAGACAACAAATAAAATAAATAATATAAATAAATAAACAAAATACTTTTTCCACTGGAATGGAAATGGTCACCCCTTCCACAGCTCTAGGTCATGTGACCTCCTCAGTTCCACATGTCAGCAGGTCTTCCACTCTCCATACTGCAGATATGTCATCAATCACTCACTGTCCATGCCCCTGGAGGATCATGAGGTCAGCATAATGCTAGATGTCCATGTTTGTAGGCACCCACATGGCCAGTAGTGGCTGCTAGAGAGTGGTGAGACTGACGGACTGGCATGGCTGGGATTGAAGCACCCAGTCTCAGGACTCTCAAATTCACAGCTGCACCACAAACAGGCGCTTGCATGATCCACCTGGAGGCCCTCTATGACACTATTTCTCTTCATTTAAGAGTCTAGCAGACTGTCTAATATGCAAATGATACAAATACAGTTCTTAATATACGGTAAAGCTCTGTGTGTTGAGGACAAAAATACTCTCAGCTGCACTTCCAGATGGGGTTTGGAGCGTGGGTGAGTGTGGTCACATTTTGGGAGGATTTTGTGCTCCTGTTTGATGTGGTGTGACAGGGACCTGCCTTCCCATTCCTCAGGAAAGGAACCCCAAAATAACAGGCACTTCAAAGTTATATCTGGGTCATAGAAAATGTTGAGCTTAAAAATGGTTCTCCAAGTATAGCTTTAGGGCACTGATTAAGAGCTCACATGACATGGTTTTTGGTGGTTAAAAAATTTGATTAAATCTATATCTATTATATAAACATGCAAACACATGGATATGTAAGTATTCATGTATGCAAATGTCCATATAAGTATTCATATTTAGTGCTTTGAGGGTCAACATTGCATTTAAATCAATATGCTTGTATTCCTCTAAATATATTACCATGTTATTGCTTAAGAATAAACAAAAACATGTGCACAAACAAAAATTGTTTATCTGTGTTTTTGTGAAACATCCTAATGTCTGAGTCACAGCTACAGAGTTTGGATATATCAGTTAAAAAAGGGGAATTTTTAACAGGAAACCCACCCAGTCTAAAAATAACTGACCTATCTAAGCCTTGCATGCTTCTCACAAGTATAACACACACACCAGCATGTGAGTTTGAAAAGGGGTTAGAAATGCTCTGCTCACCAGCATGGATCTGTCACTGATTAATATTCATGAGGGATTTGATTTGCTCTAAAAATAGCGCTGAATATTAGGACAGGGACTTGGGGCTTTTGTGGGTCTGGAGTACGAGAGAATGTGTGCTAACGTGAGAGGACATGGTCACGGAACTCTCCAGATTGGGTTTGTTTGACACCACAAAAACAACACATGCCGAACCACGTCATATACGGGAGTGTAAATAAGCCCTCGGTAAACAAACAGCGCTGTGTTATCCGCAGGGTATCACAGAGCCCCTGTATGCACCCCGCTGGTTTCAGGGGGCTTGTCAACATTTTGAGTACCTAAAACTGGTGTAAACAGGAGAGAATACTGAGAGTTACTGAAAACATGCAATCCTGTGTTAACGTGATGGCAATACACTACAAACCTGCAGGTGGGCCACTCAGCCCCTCTAAGGCTGATGTGTATACAGATCTTTGGTTCCATTAATATCCCCAGTTTTGCTGACTCCAAGTCAAAGGCCACTCAAAACTAAGTATTTAGAAGATAAGTGACATAAAACCAGCTAGGCAATATAAAGCCGGGCTAGTATAACACACACCTTTTCCAAGATGGTGACTGCCTTTATGTCAATAGTAGCAGTGCTAATCTTTTTATAAACGGTGCACAGGTGCTTTGCACCTTGAAAAGGGGTTTAGGAAATGCTTTGTCTTGGAGCCTGCAACACGCTCACTTGCCTGACTGAGTTCCTGAAATGCTAAGCTAACCCCTAGCTGCTTCACCATGTGCAATGTCTTTGGTTCTGAACGCCCTCAGTAATGGCGCTGTTTTTCTATGTGAATGTACTGACTAAAGGGCAAAGGGACAGCGACGTCGGTAAGACCCAGATTTGAATGCACCAACAGAGATGACTTGACGCTCAGTCACTGATACAAAATGTGGAAAGCATGTGTTGATCTTTTTTGGAATATGCTGTCTACAAGCTTACAGATTATGAGGATTTCCGAAGGTGGATTTGGTTTGGAACTTTTGTCAACAGTTCACCCATCAGAGAATTTTCATGGTCTGAACAGACACTGATTTGTCCCACCTACCTGAGCTCATGCTTAATCAGTAGTAACTGACCACTAGTTTATTAGCAAAGGGCATTAACAAGATTGGGTGACACTGTCCTCAATGAAGACAGTGGTCTGGCAGGCTCTTGATTATAAGCCAGAAGAGTAAGGCTAGACACACTACATGACAACTCTCATACTAGTCATGAAAAACTTTTAATTCACAGACAATAATTACTTTAATTAGACAAACCCCGAGAAAAAAATATTCCTTATAAACTTAAAAAAATAGCATGATTGCTTGTACAAAGAAAAAAAAGAAAACAAAAAATCTACAGTACAAACTATAGCTTTCCACTGGAGTCAGAGAACAGATCAATACTGTAGTGTTTGCCTGTGATTCCCCATAGGAGAAGATGGGAAACGGTTTATTCTCTGGTCTGTGGTGAGTGACAGGTCCTATCTCTTCACCCTCTTTCTAAGCCTTCGGGTCATTAGGGGAGCAGTAGTGTGTCTGCTGGAAGTTCGCGTCAGGGCCGCACAACCCTGTTTCTGTATGACCGATGGGGTTTTGGAGGGAGACTTGACGGGACCCTTAGCCCTGAGCTGCTGCGTCTTCTTCCCTGTGTCTCTCCGTGCGGGAGGGTCCCTACGCGGGTTGGCGCCCCTGGTCTTTCCCCCGGGGAGGAAGTCCTCTGAGAGGTCCTTGCTGTGGTGGTCGGTCAGCCTGGACGACTGCCGGACCCTGCTGGAGCAGGTCTTCATGTGGAAGTCGGGCCTGACCTGCCCCTTCTTGGGCAGCAGCCTGGCTGGTATCTTCCTGGGCCGGTAGGGTGAGGCAGTTCCCTTCGCCGGCCCAAGCGACTTCTCCTTCAGGCACTCCGTCTGTGGGCTCTGCTTCCCCTGGGCCTGGCCCCTCCTGCCCCGGGTCTGGACCCTACGGTCCCCTGGGTCCGAGGCCAGGCCCCTGGTTGTGCTATCAGTGTGGGATGGGGTTGGAGTGAGAGGACTCAGCAGGAAACGGCTGCTGCTGGACAGGGAGGAGCGGCTGAACAGCGCCCTCCTGCTGGACACGGTGGAGGAGCCGGGCTCAGAGGGGCCCCCACTCTCCAAGCACGAGCCAGAGGTGGAGGCGCAGAAGTCTGCCAAGCTGTTGCTGCCTCGGCCCTTGGAGGAGCTCCATGCGTCCTTCTGCTCCACAAACTGCTTCTCTTTGTTGATGTCGGGGCTGAGGCTGCGGAAGAGCTGCCGTACGTGCGGGAAGGGCTTTGGCTTGCCTACAGCCACCCCCTTGGGTGGGGTCTTCAGGATCCTGTTGGTCAAGGGGTCATAGTACTTGAGTGGGGTTTTCTTGTATTTGTACTTGAACGCACTCTCACTGTCAGTGGACTTCCGTTTCCTTCCGGTCCTCTTGACGGCAACCGGTTTCAAGGCGCCCTGTCCGGAGTCAGGCGAGGAAAGCACGTAGACCACGGTTTTCGCCTGCAGTGGGCTCATGATCTTGCTGTAGGATTCAGGCAACTTCAGCGCACAAAGACGGGTCTTCATTTCGGGGGTCCTCTCCAGGCTAAGATCCTGCTGGGGTTCCAGGTCCACCAGGGTTGTGTTAGTGCTCTGCTCCAGCACTTTACGCCGGATGACGGGGCCCATCAGTGGGTTGGTCTGGGTGCTGTGGCTTACCTTCACCACCTGACATCGAGAGGCCAGTCTCCAGGTCCTCCTCCCGGCTCTCCTCCTTAACACCCTGTGGCAAACAGGCTCGTCCTCATGGTGATCTGTGAGGGGAAGGACATCACCACTGTCCCACTCGCCCGAATCATTCGCCCGGCCTTCTTTCTGGCTCTTCCCTTTCTTGCTCCTCTTCCCGTACTTAGCCAAGGATTCGCTGTCGAAGTAGCACCGGAAGCGACCTTCCCTGAACTCGCGCACCATCGTCTCAATCTTCAGGTCATCTTCGTGCATGACCTGAGACCACGTCTTCCCCACGAAGGACTGGGGTATGTGCGGCAGCGCAGGGAGAACCTCCTCAATTGTGTGCTCTTTCGGTTTGGCGGGGCTGATGGTGGATTTCCTTCCCTTGTCCTGCTCAGGGAGGACATTCAGGGCTGAGTCCAGCTGTGTCTTGTACATCTGGTCCTCCAGGTTTATGTGGACCTCCATAAGACACCCGATGTCTTTTGGCTCCGTCTTGGTGGTCTCCAAAGCAGTCAATGCCGGCGTGTCCCATTCCACACTTGTCCCAGAGTCTGAGAAGTTGGGGTTTGTGAAGGAGCCCAAGTGGAAGCTCTCGTCGTCCCTCTGAGGTCTTTTGGGGCTGCGGCCGTAGCAGTACTTCTCGATGACCTCCTCAATCACTCTTTCCACCATGTCAGAGCATTCACTAGACGGAGCGCGGGGTCTCTGGATGCCCCTGTAAGGTGCCTGTGCTGAGGTCCAAACTGTTGGGTTTTTGGACTCCTGTGGAGGAGGCGGCTCCTCCTTAGAAATGCTACACTTTGGCGGCGGTAAACTGTGAACGGAAGAACCAGTCCTACTCCTAAGCCTGTCTGTTTTCTTGTGCGCTTTTCTATGGAGCCGAACAGGTGAGCCGCCGGTCTGGCCAGGGGGTGGGGCCTGTGAGCTGCATGGCTGAGGGACTGGTGAATTGGCAGTTGTGGGTGGGGCCAAGGCAAGGCTGTCACTAGTCCTGTGCAGGAAGCCCTGCGTTGGGGAGTCCTTGTCTACAGGAGGTGGGTTTCTGACCCCTCCCGATAAGCTACTCCTTGCTGGGTATGGCGGACTGGTCCTTCCCTCCTGCGGGCCCGTGCCCATGGGAGGTCTATCGTCCTCCACGTAGACCAGCTGACAGGACTCCTCGTCGGAGCTGGGCATCTCCTCTCTGGTGCCGATGGTGTCCCTGTCATCATCCATGGCGCAGTACACTTCAGAGAGGTCCTCTCTAGGCACCAGCGGACTGCTCAGCAAAGGCAGGTCAGCATGGGTCGGTCTACAGACACAAAGGCAGGCAGTGAGTTAACCAATGAGAGGCAGTGAGTTTTAGCACAGTGCAAAGGCTAGGGAGATCAGTATGAAACTCTTTATATGTTCATTTCCCAGGTGCAGCGCTGTAAATTACTTAACCTGAATTTCTTTGGTAAACACCCTGGTATAGAAATAAATGCCATGTAAATGCAAGCTGTGTGGGTCTCTAAGGATAAAACATCCACTAAATGCCTGAATGTAAATGTATGCAAATAGAATAATTATCTAAAAATTATTTAAATATGTTATTGTTAGACTGCTCGTTCTGATAGTTATTTCTCTTAAGACCCTCAAATGTCAAATCGTCTCTTTGATCGGATTTAATATGTTATAAATATTGAAGAAATCTGACATTCCTTCATCTGTCCCTCAACCACAGATGAACCAAGATAATGCTGGGGGTGGAACAAACTCCCGTGTCTGAGCCGAATTTGTTCTGCTCTTTCAGTTAAGAAATGTTTTATTCATAAACCATTAGTTACTCCCCAGTGTGGCCGAAGAGCTATAACTGCGCAGTAAAGCTTTTAACCTTTAACAACCCATTACAGTTGCAAAAGCAATGCTACAACACCACTGCAGATATCGCAATATATGCAGCACACCAAGAGTGACAGCCAAGGGGATAGTGGTACTGCCCCAATCCTCTCTAGGAATATTATATTTTTAATATAAAAATTATGCACAAAATTAAAATGTTAAATAATACAAACAGAATATTTGAAAAATGTTAAATATGAAATACCAACACAGTAATTTTTGTAAATGTACAAAGAAAAGACAGTGAAAGTGCTTGCTCAATTAAATGCAGTGGTTTAAAGAAAAATATGATGGAATGGGATATATCTTGGGAGTCTGAAATGAGTTGTAGATTACAGAAAATAGGTTTGAGGATAGTGACTGTAGGTAATTTCACAGGCACGTCATCACAATGAACTTTGCAGCGGTCTGATTTTGCATTTTGTTTTCTCAACTCACTTTCTCTAGTACTGTGTGCACTCTCCTTTCAAAGGAGAGGACCCGTTATTATATCAAAAAATATTAAGTTACTTAATGCAAGCGTGCAGCAATCTGTGACAGTAGGCCAATTTTCTTCTTGATTTCCTATTAACCAGAGGACTCTCAGTTAAAAACAGCCAGTGCTGTTATTATTAACACATTGTAATGTCTGTCTCACAGTTTCTTCACATTACCTAAGACTCAGCAGTTACCGGGCAAAATGATTTTTAATTACTCCACTTTGAACACAAAATTATTTATTGTGTTCATTGTGATTATTTAAAGCTCCATCTCTCAAAATATTGCATCATGCAAACGACATTTCACTACAATGAAAGGTGCATATGCAGAGTCTGCAGCTATCATTAAAATTTTGCATTAGAGTTTTTTATGGATGGATATTTGTATTGTGTATTGTATTTTAGTTCTGCTTACCATAATAAACTTGAATTTGTGATGTCTGGCAGTACTGCTTGCAGGGGAACACACTTATGTACTTCTACACTTTAATTCTCTGGTAAGAGTCCTAAATTACTGTAATGTAAGAGATCAGACCAGAGCTGTGAGGGCAAATTTATTTCTGGGTTCAGGTGAGAAGGAATACAAAGGAAAGGATAAAACAAGCATATATTAACTACGTTATGTTTGGAAATTTTGAGTATGTTCACTGTTACAAAGCTGTTAAGTTGATTTCTTAGTCATACATACACATAATATATTTAATTTGCTTATTTTATTTGTTGTTTATTATTAGTTATAGATTTTTATTGATTTTTATTGTTTTTAGTGATTTTATTTGAGTTTTATTGCTTTTTTATTGATCTTTATTGTTTTTATTGATTTTTCCTTATCTATCTTCTTTTTAATGTTTTATTGTACTGTTAAGCACCTTGTATTGCAACCCTGCAGGAAAGGTGCTACATAAATAAAGCCTGATTGACTGTTTGGTAAGTGCAAATCTGCTTGTACACTCTGCACTCGTCTCATTGTTTTAGAGGCCCAGACAAACGCCTGACTGGGTGGCCCCAGCATTCCCAGAGAAAAGCACTGTGGCAAGGGATGTGGGCAGTTACTGAAAAAAAAATCACATTTTCAGTTTTCCTATCAACCCACAACCTATGAAAAAAATGTGTGAAGAAGCATCAGACACACAATAGACCCTCTCCAGATATCACATCAGCAAGTTCCAGAATGGAGGAGGAAATGTGTCGTCAGCATCCTTCATGCCAGCAAAGAGATATAGATTAGAATGGGCGTTCCAGTTTTACCTCCACTGCAGAAAATTCAGATAGCGGTGCAGTATGTGGCCCCTCCTCATGCGGCTGCATTTGCTCAGCCATCTTACATCACAATGCTAGAACACTTATTTCATTAAATGCTACACAAAAAGGACAGTGATATGTAATCTTATTTTTTTCCACTGCCACATTTTCCCAGTCTGCAATATGTGGCTTTTGCATTGTTTTATTCAGGAGAAAAATATGAAAAATACTTATAATAGAATAATAGCTGACCAAAGTTTATCCGAATCTAGCCATTGTGGGGTTGTAGTGATATCTTTCTTATTATCTCTCATATCCTGTGTGCAGTTCATGGTCCTTTTCTATAGGGTCCATGCAGTAAAACATGATATTGAGGCTCTTGAAAAAGTACAAAGAAGGGCAATTCAAGTAGTTCCTGGTAAGAAACCTAAAAGCTATGAGAGACTGAAGACACTATTTTCTTAGTTGCCTGGATAAGATGTCACACCACTGAGTCCTGCTTCTTCACACTGAGAGCCATAAATCAGGTAAGTAAAGGAGGCTGTTTGGTGGTGGACAGATAGGGGAGGCCCTTACCGCGTGTCGTTGTATCGGTGGGGATGGTGCTGAATGACGTCCTGCAGGAATCTCTCCATCAGGCTGCTGGATGCAGCATGGCTCCGAGCACTGCCCACCACCTCCCTGTGCCTGGGGCTGAGGATGTGCTGTGAACATTACACCTCATTACAGTACGGCCTGTGACATCACATTACACCACACTACAGTACGGCCTGTTACACCACATTACACCACATTACAGTACGGCCTGTTACACCACATTACAGTACGGCCTGTGACACCACATTACATTACATTACAGTACGGCCTGTGACACCACATTACACCACATTACAGTACGGCCTGTTACACCACATTACACCACACTACAGTACAGCCTGTGACATCACATTACACCACATTACACTACGGCCTGTTACACCACATTACACCACATTACAGTACGGCCTATGATATCACATTACACCACACTACAGTACAGCCTGTGACATCACATTACACCACATTACAGTACGGCCTATGATATCACATTACACCACACTACAGTACAGCCTGTTACACCACATTACACCACACTACAGTACGGCCTGTGACATCACATTACACCACATTACAGTACAGCCTGTGACATCACATTACACCACATTACAGTACAGCCTGTGACACCACATTACATCACATTACACAGTCAGTATCGTTATGTGCGTTCATTGACATTACACTACATTACAGCCTGTAACTGAAGTGGGGCAGCCTGTAGTCTTGTGGTTAAGGTAGCAAGGCCCCTAATCCCACATTGCTCCCATGGGGGATTGGCCCTTGGTTAGCCCAATCAACTGTAAGTCACTTTGGATAAAAGCGTCAGCTGAATGACTAATGTAATGTAATTACAATACAGTCAGTTAAATTACATTAGTTGTTTAAAAAAATGTTTCAAATTATTTTTCCTACAGTCATTTGACATACATCCTTATCCAGAACAACTTACACACCTGCCCAATTATGCTCCTGATATTTACTGAGGAAATTCGGGTGAAGTACCTAGCTGGAGTCTACAACAACAGTAGCTTACCTGGGAATCCACCCACCGAGTTATGAGATGGAGCTCCATATCCATTACACTACACTGCCACACTACACAGTCCTTACAGGACTCACACTGAGAGAGAACATAAGCGTTTGAGAGCAGGCTAACAGCCCTGGCTAACACACTCCCCACCAGAAAGTGCTGGCAGAACTGCACAAAAGCATTGTTTTAGTTAACTTTGCCACCCTATAACCCAGATTGTTGTTGTGGTGATGATGTTGCATTTTGATGTTTTGCACTGTTTTTATTTGGTCTGTGGGGTATGTCTGCTTACTGCATGTTTAGGCTGACTGTTTTCATAGCAAGGAAACTGCAGCAGATGCAGTTCCAGAAAAAGAATGATAAACAGTCACTTGACCGGACTACCTCTATCTTAAACTGACCCAGACAAAGGAAACACAGGTTGTGAATCATCTGAGAGCAGTCAAAATGTTGTGACAAGTGGTCTACAGCACAATACTAAACATGTAATGTCTCACTGCTACTTACATATATACTCACTGATCTGAGAATGCTGTTAGCCACACCTTTTGCTGTTGCTAAAATGAATCAGGTTAAAGCACTTGTGTTCTCTCTGGGAGAGCACACCTGTTTAATAACTGTACATTAATGTTATTTAAATAGAGTCTTTGTTGAGCCAAAGACAAAGATGATTAATTTGTAAAAAGAAAATGTTTTTGCTCAGCCCCCAGTTAATATGTTTTGCCATGGTGTTTTGCTGTACAGTTATCAATTAATCCAAAAGTTTATACATGTGGCAGTGCTTGCTGTAGACAGTCTTTGGTGAGAATTAAGTCTACAATATGATGCTAAACCTGTAATGTGTGAAATGAATGCACTGTGGGGAGAGTGTACCTGCTCCACACTGCTGTAGAGGATCTGGCAGCAGCTGCAGAAACCCTGCCTGGCGGGGGCGCTAGAGGGCCCAGGGGCAGGCTGTGGCCTCGCACCATTACTGTGGACAGAGACAACACCTTACTCACCTCAGCAATCAGAAAATTTCCAGCCAACATGACATAATTTATCCACCAATTAAGCCAAAAGCATGATGTTACACAACCAAATTAAAGCCAATGATGTGCTTATTCATTAAAAATCACCAAAAAATATTAATAAAATGACCACGAGCTTCCTTCAGTAAGCCAGACATAAAAGAAACAGACGTGGCTTCATCAGGTGAGAGATGAGTCCACCGTGGTTTTTTTTAACTCAAACGTACATTATTATTGATTTGACGAAGCATTAGAGGCGAAAAAAGACAAATAATCGATAAGCAGTCTGGCTTTTTCCAATACTCAGAGGATCAGCAGTCCTCAGGCCTGGGAAATGGAAGGTGGGATTTGCGCCTCTGTTGTTACTCAGCAGTTACTTGGCCAACTAAGTCAGCTGATTCCCCTCTTACCTCAACTGCCTGCGTTTCTTGGGTCTGAACTTCTGGAATTTTAAGGTGGGCAAAAACAAACAAAAAATAAATCACCACACCCTGCGACTCTCGAGGAATAGCACTGAGGACCTCAGCTGAAGACCACTGATATGAACTCAAAGACTGTTCATACTAACTGAATGCCAAACCCAGAGCTAATGCTAGCATGCTAGCAGAGCTACAGGACTCACCCATTGCTCCGCTCCACTGTGCCCTGGGCCTCTGTCTGGCCTAGCTCAGCCTCTGTCAGAACAGCACAGGGGAAACCATCAAGGCTCTCAACAGAAATGCACATGAAAACTGCACTATTTTATTTTATTTTGATTATTTATTTGCACATAACAAGAACAGCATCAGGAAAAAAACACAACAACATCAATGATAGCAACAGCAGAGATTACAACCAGAGATTACAGAAATTACAGCACCGTTAGTTTCACTTTTCAGTCTCATAAGTATGACATAATCAGGGCTGTAGCCAGGATTTTTGACATACTGAGGTCATGAGTCCCGTGAAGTTCCCTGAATTGTCTTTTTGATATAGTGACCACCACAGCATGTGTTTAGTTATTGCTATTTTTATAATAAATAAGTTAACTGGTAGTTATTACATAAAACACATTTGTTGAATTGTAAGAAATAAGTTTCTTGTGATGCTCTGGTGTGTATAGTAGAGAAGTAAAATAACGGAAAGTAACTGAAGTTTACTGAAGTTTAGAAGGATTTATTTTGTTTCTATTTTTATTATTTGTTCTTTTTGTAACCTGAGTCCATCTTTTTTCATGACTAAAGCTTGTTACAATTGAATTCGAAACTCTTGTGTTGTCTTTTGGGATAGTTTCTACATATCAAATAATGTTTGCCAGTCTACAGCCTAAACAGACATTATAGGATATTATACCGGTTAAAAACTAGCTACTAGTTTGTTATGTGGTATGTATCTTGTTTTCCTTGTTAAAGCTTTTTGTCTGGTAACAGCAGCATACCTCTCGAACTCATCGTCTTCATCTCCTTCCACTCACGTGTTTCTGTGTGTGAGGTTCAGAAACTTCTTGTCAGAGGAAACGCATTGTGGTGATCACAGTTATATTTAACAGAGAGAAAACTCTTTGAGTAGGTTGTGGATGTATCTAAAACTACATTTTTAAATACATACCCACCTAACGGAACACACTGTTAATGTGCCAACTTATTTAGGTTAATTCTTACCGATGTCTGACCGCTCAGCACTATTCACAATTCATTTGGCTAGGTGGGTAGACATCATAATTATGAGTCTGACTAATTTCTCACTTTATTGGGGTTTAACTCTAACCAGCTTGCCGGGGTGTACTTTCATGAAATAAGAAATTCAATTTTCAGTTAAAACTTCTAACAAATTGCAAAATACCATCAGTTCCTGAAATTATAAACAACTGCAGTTAACCAGTTGCATGACCGGCTACCACAGATCAGACTGCAGTAAGCCCAGTCTGGAAAAGCTACCGAGGCGACGCACACACCCGTTCAGAGATTAAGCATTTGGAGCAGGAATGATGGAATTGATTAAAGCAGGGAAGGATCTCTGCTCATCTCTTACCTTGAGCTGAGGGGGCAGAGTTCTCCTCGGCAGGCATTGCTTTAGCATATATCTGAGTAAACACACACATGAGGAAACTGTCAATCACCTACTGCTTGTACCGTGTATATGAGGTATCACTACACAGAATATGTGCTGGAGTTACAGACAGCTGTCAAACACTGACTTGTTTCAACCAACTACACACCTTTCTCTTTACCACAAAACACAATGACTGGTTCAAACCAGCGCATATCCGATTTGGTAACATATGGCAACATCGTCAATTTTTTGTGTCATGGAACCTGATTCTCCCATTCCACCATAATGGAAGCTAAGTCACATTTACTGCTTCAGCATTTCATTACCGCTAACAGGAAGATAAACAACAGGATACAAGGAGAACAATTGAAGTCTGGTACTAAAAATGAATAGGGAAAAAGTGAAGCGCTGACAAAAGTGCGCCAGAGAACACAACCAACTAACTTGGCCAGGCAGGCCGAATGGCCTGTCCTCATCAGAACCACAGATTATTATTGTTCATTGTCTGAGAAATGCTGAGATAAGAATAAGGAATTCGGCCTTGGTGGACAACTTGTTATGTCTTGTCTTTTGGTACTTTATCAACAAGTGGTGTGCGATTACACTGTTCTCCCGTGCCCGGTTTAGGAAATGGAAACACTGGGCAGATACTGACGTGACACGCAGTGGCCTGTACAGCGGTCTGACAGTCAGGGTCGCACGTGCCACAGCGTTGGCCAATCACATCGCATCTTCATATCTGCGATCTGCCGTCATCATCATGGAACGTGTAGGGGAAAACAGTCCGGCCAGGTAATCACATCTGCAACAATGAAGCATATCTCAAAAGGTTACAATGGGACAGGAAAGCCTGCAAAACAACAACAATAAAAAAATTCCTCAGCCAAAAGTCTCTGCGTTTGACCGCGGAAGCACAAGCACAAAACCAAATGCAAAGAGCTA
Source organism: Albula goreensis (assembly GCA_022829145.1). Taxonomy (NCBI): domain Eukaryota; kingdom Metazoa; phylum Chordata; class Actinopteri; order Albuliformes; family Albulidae; genus Albula; species Albula goreensis. Next base: position 39,926,891 of record CM040746.1, on the reverse strand, counting down.
GCAAACTTACCCATCGCGGGGTACTTCATCTAATGTGGTGAGTTCATCTAATCACCTTGATGCAACTACTCAAGCGGTATATTCAAATACGAACACAAAATTTTACATTCATCCACATTTCCAGCAATCTACAACACATATTGCATCGCAGTCTTCTTTCGCGCTGTAATTGCTACCTATTATTTCACCAAGATCCTTGATCCATGATGTTTTTTGCACTTCTTTGCTGGTTTCTACTTTTTTTAGATAATTTATGTACCCATAATTCCACTGCACACCATGAGTGGGATGGATAAGCAGATAAGTAGGGTTTGTAGCTGTGGTACTTATCAGTAATGCAAACAGCAACTAATCGTATTGCCTGTCTCGGCCTGCAACCATCTCTTTTTTTTTTTTCTTCTCGTTTTCTGTGGTTGATTGTTTAATTTGGCCTTGCATTTGTTCACTTTGTATCAAGGCTTTTAAACGAATGTATTTTTAAATAGAAACTTGAGGAACCTAATAAAACACATCTTCTCTTTGAGTCGCCCGGCGCTAGAACATTTTCCGGTCTGAGGACTAGTTTATTTCACAATTACTCATACTAAATGATAAAGGTTCTACAAGTGGGTATAAGGTGCACCATACACAAAGGAGAAATAATTTTATTTCTGCATACAGCATAAATCATTTTCACATTCACAACTGTCATAGGAAACAGTGTGCTTGCCAGGGCTCCCAGTGCAGCAGTTACACTGTACTTGGAAATGTTCTCATTTGAGTTAAAAAAAACCCCATCATATTCGAATTTTGGATTATCCGGAAGTTTAATTGAGGGCGTAAATTAACTTGGCTGTTGCGGTCAGATTGTTTGGGAACTACTTGCAAAGATGAGGAATCAGTGAGACACAGCCATCTGTGGCAGCGAAAATCTGCAATGTTAACAACCTACAATCAGCCCCCCTCCAAAAAATACTAGATTGATTAGTATTGTAGCGGTGGGCAATAATGAAGAGCGGTGAGACACCTTGAATTGGTCAGGATCTTGCTACCAGCTTTATTAGATACATCAGCAGCAAAACACTTCCCCATTTTAATGGCCAGTTACAGCAGTTAACTCGAGGTGTTAGGCTTATCCATAATGGTGGCTAAGCACACTCTAACATTCACACACACACACCATTACAAAGCTCAACATTTCACTGAAAAATTTCACACTTTAGGAGGAAGCTGTGCTAAAGAACACTAAAACAGTCATTACCCATAATTCCCCAAACCAGGAACTGAATAACAAACATGAACTCGTCGCTACAGTTTATTGCAGTAGCTAGTTTGTAAGGCTAATGTTAGGTAGATTGATTAGTATGTTACAGCAGCTAGCGAGTAAGGCTCATGTTAGGTCGGTCAAGCATCCAACTATGATGCTAATATAATTCCACTAACTTTTTTTTTTTAACAGACATGAGTAAGCTACATTTCAAACACCATTGGCTTTATAGTACGAATTCTCCATGAACATCAGAAAATCGCAGACCTACTTAATGCAATATCTTCTAAATAACTATCGCTAAGTAATTTTAAATGATAATTATCAAAATGAATTACAGTTGACAAGTAAGTACGCAAAGTAAAACCATTACTTCAGGGATCACAACTGATTAAGATAGCCATCGCTATTAAATGAAGCTAGCTAATCGTGGTTAGCTACTATCGCTGTAAGATTTCTGTTGACAGTTTGACTGTGGCGAGCGGAAGTCCAAGTGATATACGAATAGCTATATTTTTATAACAAGACATTATCGTTGTAGACAACCTTGGTTCCCTGCTAGCCAGCCGGCTTGTTCACAATTTCATGTAAGTGTTTTAGTTTTAGTCTCACGCTATCCTAATCATCCAAACTTGCTCCATGTATGTTAGGGGATATAATGATAATACTGTACTGCCTGTGGACTCCAGCCCCAGCCACGGAGCGGCGGAAGCTGATTGGCTGTCACAGAACATACACTGACTCCAGGCCTACCAAAACAAATCTATGAAACAATTGTCCAGGTAATTGCCAAAACAAATGCAACACCCTCACATTCGCACAAAATAACATGCTGATATTTACCGTTCTATTAGTGTGAATGTCACAGCTGCGATATAGCTATGGTACTGTTTAAATAAACACTTCAAGAGGAAAACTGGTTCTCTTACTGTAGCTGTCAGGCCCGACGACCGACGCCGCTATCGGGTAAGCTAGCTAGGTCGCTAAAGTCTGAAGTCTGCCTGAATAAATCGATCAGCCTGACAGTAAACATTAAATGCATTGCAACTTCAAACCATCTGGCTATAAAGCATCATCTCAATTCAGTGATCATACCTGGTTATTAATGTTATTCCATACAAATCCTTACGATTCACGTAGCTGTTTAACTTTCACTATCTTCTCTTCTGTTCCCGCAGACTGTTGGTGACGTGAGACGGAGCGGCTCGCCCACTTCCGAAACGACAAATTAAAGGGACAGCAGCGTGATTTCTGCCGGCACAACAGTTTCTCAAGCACCTTAACTGCAGTAACTATTTTGATTGCTCTTAGATCTGATTAAAAGCGTGTGCAAGAACGTAAGTACTGAAAGACAGGTGAGTACTCGAATTAAAAGTCCAGCTCGTGGGCTACATGACTGTAATTGAATGTACTAGCAATAGAAATATTTTGAACTTTCTTTACTTTCATACTTCTGCCACTGAGATAAGTCGATATAGGCTAAAGACGGCTTACATCGGCTGGAAAACTTCATGTGTTCAGTGAAAAATGAAAGACTTCGTCTAAAAACACAGACATGAAGAACACTGAACTGTTTTTCAGGCGCCTTTAGGTGTGTATGGTGTTATGGAGTGTGTACCTTTAGTATCATAGTATACAGTGGCATTATGGTGTTTGCTAAGAGCTGAAGAGAGCAATGATGCGCGATGAGCATTGTCATCATTTTGTTATTTACAAATAGTTCATTCTAGCCTCTTGCCTTGAGCGTAGGCAGCTGGACCAGGGTTTGGTCTGGGGCTGGGCTTGCCACCAGTGTCTTGTAATAAAAATTCTGGGGCACCCGGGGGCGTTTGGAAGGAAAATTAATAATGTTCTTGTAAAAATAAAAATGCACTGTAAAGAGGGAACAATTGTGGGGCGGGTGACTGTGTAACAGTCACACAAAAGGTGTGGTTTAAATGGGTTTCTCCGTGAGGACAAGGTTGCAAAACAAGTTCAGAAAATTCATATCTGCTCACCAAGGCCTCCTTCGGGGAGCCGAGGAATAATAAAACGTTATGCCGAAATGATTGATTCAGAGTGGCCGTGCGTCCATGTGCGCAGCGTGTGTACCTCTCACATCTAGTTTTCCTTAGAGTAGCCCCAGCTGGCTCAGTTGAAATCACACACACACACACACACACAAACACACACACACACACACACACACACACACACACACACACACACACACACACACACACACACACACACACACACACACACACACACACATATAGGCTACACATTTCCTAGTGGAAGGAAACACCCAGACCCAGAATTCTATCCCAGGGATTTAAAAGCAGAAGTGAGCTGGACTGGTGTCATACAAAGAGAGAACGTGGAGCTGGACACAACTGCGACAGAGGTCTACTTCTCTACTCTTTTAAACTATACGGTAAATCAACTAATGATCAATTATCTTTAAGACCTTTAAAACATTTTGAATAACCTGAATGAATTACTTAATAGTTTTTGACCAACAAAGCAGAGTATGTTTCTATATTTATTTGACCTGGAGCTGTACACTGAAGGGACAGATGTGTCCTGCTGTAATCTTTAAAACTATACGGTAAATCAACTGATCCGTTATCAAGACCTTCATTTAGAAACTTTTGGAATTACTCGTGTCAATTTTTTGATTGTTTTTTTTATTATTTGTTTGTTTGTTTGTTTGTTTGTTTTGAGCTAGAACGCAGAGTCCTTATTGTTTTTCTATATTTTCTTGACCGGTAGTACCTGGAGCACCTGAGGATCAGACCTGCGTGATAATGGACGATTGGGAGAACTACACCTATGAATACTTGGAATATGATGTCTTTGAGGTGGAAGTGGAAAAAGGCTATATCCAGAGAGAACCTTTGCATATCATTTCGGTGGTTATTTACAGCATCTCCTTCGTACTTGGAGTTATCGGGAACGGTATTGTCATCTGGGTGACCGCGTTTAAAACCAAGCGGACGGTGAATAGCGTGTGGCTGCAGAACCTTGCCATGGCAGACTTTGTGTTTGTTCTTTTTCTGCCCTTCTCCATTGATTACGTGCTCCGGGACTTCAACTGGGGGTTCGGCCTGCTGATGTGCAAACTCAACTCCTTCGTGCTGAATGTGAACATGTACGCAAGCGTGCTGTTTCTCATGGTGCTTAGTTTGGACCGCTACATCTCGCTGGTGCATCTTACCGGCTCCCAAAGGCTGCGCACTGTGAGACGAGCTTGGGGCGTCTGCGGGGTTGTATGGGGCTTCGCCGTTGCTATTAGCATCCCGGCTCTCATATTCCGGGACATCCTTCAGTTGCATAGCAAGGTTGTGTGTTTCACCAACTTTCACGTCCAGGACAGACATAGCGGATACCTGCGGCACGTTGCCATAGTGACTGTCCGCACATTGGTAGGCTTCCTGCTCCCATTCAGCGCCATCTGCGTGTGCAGCATACTCCTAGCGATCCGTGTACGCCGCTCCGAATCTGTCCGTCTGTCCAGCTTCTCCAGGACGATTTCAGCTCTAATCCTGGCTTTCTTCTTGTGCTGGGCTCCTTACCACGTTTTCAGCGTCATGGAGCTCTCGACGCATACCACGTTGGTGCTACACTCAGTGCTCCAAACGGGCTTCCCCCTGGCCACCAGTCTCGCCTTTTTCAACAGCTGTATCAACCCTCTGCTGTACGTGCTGCTTGGCAAAAAGGTCCGCCGCCTGCTGAAACAGACGTGTCTGGAACTCACCAAGACCTCGTTACGGGAGATCAGTCAGTCCATTTCCGGCACGGAGTCCCTGTCTGTACCAGTCGCCTGCGCCCCGGACGAACCCATTGCATTGACAACCGTATGATCCAACTATGTTCCAACTAACTACTTCACATCAGCATTTGCCCATGTAAAATGAACAGAACTAGTTTAAGTCAGAGTTTTTTTCTTCATATTACAATTGTCCAAGTGTCGTAATATCTGTGTGCAATATTAATTTAAATACAGGTTATTATACTGTGAGAAACATCTTCGTCTTTGTAGATTTTATTGTGTATATCTGTGTGTGTTCTGTATCTCACATGGGCATGTTTTTGTATTATTCTTTAACTCAATTAAGGAATTCCTGCCGATGGAGAGGCTCTGGTTTGTTGTCCAATTGTGGCGATGGTTATGTATTACATTTAAATATAAGCTAAACTTATTTTAGTTTACTTTTTTTGAAACATAAAATCCGTATATAGCTCTCAGTTTCTGCTTCTTGTAAATAGGTGTTACTTTCTGTGGAGTTGTGCTAACTAATTCTTTACCCTAACTAGTTACCAACTCTCGAGCCTCTTTGACTGCTAGCTTCAGGGTTTTCAGGCATGAAAGTCATTCACAACCTTGCAGAAAGGACATCAACATGAACCTTCTAATAAATGTGATTTTTTAACGTAGTTTCTTTCTTTTTTCATTCTTCAGTGTTCAGACTTCCTCTACTTCTGCCTTGCAATTTAATTTCTTATTCTGTCGGTAGCACTTATATCCATAAAAGCTTGATGATTACGACCAAACTCAAATGTCAATTGTTATTATACATATTTGCTAAATTTAATAGTAGGAATTTTTCCAGAGCAAAAATGAAGTTGGCCCATTTAAATGAGCCTGCTTTGATGCAAAGGCAGCTTAGAAATCATCCAATCAAAAAGCCTCAGAGACCAGAAACTAAAGCGCTTTTTATCAAAAACTATCACAAAAGAACACATTTTCAGCATATTTGAGTGTTTAATCCACAATTGTAAAAGTATCACACAAAATTAATGAAATTGGGACCAAAGTACTCCTTTCATAAAAAGAAACATAAGTCGATCATGGCACCTGTAATGACATTAAACATATATGGGAAACATATGCAGTACAGAATCACCTTAACTTGCCTGACACTTTACCACAGGGGTTTTGCTGAGAGTATCCGTGCCCATTTTCCTGAAGTCAGACATCTGTTGATTTGTATGGGGTGACTGCTGTTTCCTGTTATTTTTAACTGGCCAGCAGATTGGAATGAAAAGAATAAGATGTCCCATGCGGAGAGGCCCTGAGGGTGGTGCACATAAACACTTATTGAATTAATCATTTTCTGGCCATATATGGAAAGATTAATTAAAGAAGTGATTAAAAATGTATCAGTCCTCAATAAAAATAAGCACTCCAGAAATGTCCTCAGGTTTCAGCTTTAAACCCACATCAATCAGGAGTGGACAGTGATTACAAATCCATTTTATTTTTGTGTATGTATTTCATTTGTCGATTTCTCACGTTTTTGTGTATTTATATTCATGTGCCACCTCCAAAGTAACCAGTTATGTTTATTTAGACATATGGTTTGGCAAAAGAAAACCATGTTGATTGTGTTTGCTGCATAAGGCTTGTAGGGTTAGGTTCACGGCCATTGCACAAAGTGCACATGCATTCAGAGCATGTCCAAATACATTTTTGTTTGTTATATGACAGTAAGTTTGAACGCAGAGTCAAATGCAAGGTTTAAAGGGGTTGTGCTTCATGGTTTAATTGGATGTAGGTATGTCCAGGGGATGACATGGAATAAACAAATCAGAGTATCATGTCCCATTCCCTTTAAGAGAGATTTCTACTGTCACTGTCATGTCTGTGCAACAAATTTGGCGAACTGCCACCAAACACATGTAAGATAGAGCCCTTGGAATTTAATGAGCATCACACCCATGGATTGTTTATTTCTCAAGGGCAATGATGTCATCCAGCAGATCATTCTCACCACGCCATCCTCTTGGACACGTTGAATCTGCTATTTTTTTTTCATGCCATATCCCATTAGCACCAACTCCAGAACATCACTGTTGTGAGATAGTTGGATACTGTATATAAGCACATACTGTATATGTGCCCCATTTACATGTTCCAGCAGCACGGTTAATGACAGCCAGAAAGTCAACATCAAAGCATTAACGATGAGTGTTAGCAAAAACAGATAAAATAGGGGATATGTTCAATGTGCAGCCCTGGGCTGCTCATGGCAGTTTGGTAGGAGTTTCCATCATGTGTGAAAGATGGATATGCTCTGGTCACACACGGGTAGGAATACAGCATGAAGGTTGCAGGTACAGCATGGAACATTTATGTCCAGCAGAGAGATATATCATTCGTCAGTACAGAACTTCATCGTAGGCTGTTCTCCCATAATGTGGGCCTCATTGGCTCCCTACAGGAAAACTGCAGGCTGTTATTGAGCGGTAGAGAAACACTGCATGATCAGCACAAGGGCCCTGTTCTGCTGTGGAATGCTTCAAATGTTCACTAATAACACAGTGATATGTGAGCATATGTTTCTGCTTAGCACACTTCCAGAGTAGCTAGAACAGGGGGCATTTTTCATGTTTTGTCCTTACTGAAGTATGAATATGATTCACGATAGTAAATTATTATATTGAATAGGTAATGTACTTCCTTACCATATGTAATTGAATGGTGTAAAAAGCAAAGGAAGGACATGACCAAATCAGTAATAGCTCATTATAAATTTAGTTGTACATTAGGCACAACATTATCATACTATTAATGAGTAATTATTAATTTATTAGTACATTCTAGCATTTGCTGTACAGGGGCCCTCAATCAAGCTCCTTGGGGTGGGGGGGTGTGGGGAGATCGGGGTCGGGGGGCTGTAGGGTCTGGACAGCATTTGTTTTCACCTTAGAATATCACAAACCAATTTATAACCAAGAAATGAAGTGAGATGAGATGAATGTGTAATCAGCTGCTTTACCTGCTCAGCACTGAGTATCAACAGGAAATATACAAGATCCACGGCTGGGGAGCTCTGGTCTAACAGGTAGTTTAAGTTTTCCAGCACTGATTTACTAAAACATTCATGTGTGCTTTTTTGTAATCGCAGAGGCTGCGACCGACTTTATGAAATTAGAGGATTTAGACCGATACCTACACTGACTGGAACCTCCTTTTAATGTTATGTAATACATCTGACATAATGAGTAATTATTTTCTACACCCACCACTGCAAACGCACCCGACAAACCCATCAGTGATGCAAGAGTTGCAACACTTTGTGGGACAAGCCTGGTTGCACAATACTGCCATTTAGTATATTGACTGTCAGGCACGGCAGTAACTAAAACACTAAAGAAACTGGTGTGTGTATGCGTTGTTTTACAGTAAATCATATGCTACTGGATATTGTGTTGGATAAATCCACTGAAATCTTTTAAAGCTTAACAAAACTACAAGGTGGAAATTTACATTTTGCAGTGTAACATATGTGCAAACAAATTTTAGGGATTGTCTAGTGTCAAATTCCCTTTCAATCAAGTGACCTGAGCTGGTCACTTGAGACTGATATACACGCTTATTGTATTGTATGGATTTTTTCTTTCCCCCCCAAAATAACTGCCCAAAACAATTACAGTGATAACGCATGTTAACATGCATTTGTTTAGAAAAACATCATTTTTTTTATTATTGGCACTCTTTGCTGCACATTTTTAACATCTGGTATATTACAGTTGAGGCAAAAGTCACTTATATACAATGAAGCTGCTATGAGAATCACCCATCGAAATTGTCAGACTTATGCTTCCCTTGGAGAGGCTTGCAACTTGCAACTTCAGAAGAACGTTAGTCACACAGGAATTTCACTTTCATGGTATATCATTTTAATGAAATCCAAAAACAGATTTAAGACACCAAGATTCCTCTTTGTGGAAATAAAACTGTGCTAAAATCAAAACTGCTTGATGAACAACACCAAGGACAACTTAGAGACCTCTAAGCCTCCTTGGACTATTGGCTGACTGCTTGTGCTCCACTTATCAACACAACAGTCTTTCCTTTTTTTATTAACCTTCCGGTTTTACTCAAAAGGAAGTGACATCACAACCCTGGGTAAAAGGTGAAACGTGAAAGGTAAAGATAACATAATTTATAACTAAACATTTTAAAATAATATTATAAGAATATAAAACCATCATATTTATGACATACGTTTTATTGTAATATACATTTGGAAAAATCCTCAAAAGTGTGAGTTACGAAATCAAATCGGATATGTCCGACATTTACGCCGGTAATACACGAAGTCGCCATTAGATTTTGGATCCAGAGTGCCGCTGTTCTGGTCCAGAAGGCCAAATAGCGACGAGGTAAGAGCAGTGAGCTAACCGTATCCCGTTTTATAATGTATATGTAGTCTTCCGCATCATTTATGCATTTAACATTTTAGGCGACTATAGGCAATAATCATTACGTTTTGCTGAACACTCTTCGAAAATATGGTAGTGCTGGAAGTGCGAAATTCAGTGTATGCCCTTGACAGGCTAGCTTAGCTAGTTAGCTTGGTGCACATGAGGACAAACATGGACTACTTGACAAACAGTAAACACAAAGATACTGAACAATGCAAATATCTTTGTAAATGAAATATTAGAAACTAACGAATCTGCACATCCGCTAGCTAACGTGTTTAGTGCTATCAAGATACCTTATATTGCTAGCTAATGTTAGCTGTGTAGTCCCTTCGGAAGAATCAGTAATCAAACAGCAGGTCGAGTTGTTTATTGGCATTACAACACAATTCAAGACGTAAAATGAGCTGGTTCCATTAGTTTAGATAGAGGATTACAATCCATATGTAAACTTAAACATAACTAATTAGTAAGCTCGTCAGGTCTTTTCGTAACTATCCATGAAGAAGTGTATCTTGCATTGTGAAATTGATTTGGTGACCTACCTGGTCAGCTTTATGGTTTATTGGATAACGTAATATTTTATCTGACGAAGTTTCTTCTGTTAAACCTTGGTGTTACTTTCAATATTATGTATATTATACATTAAAACAGCGCCATATACAGTAATACTAAGAGGGAAAAGGCCATATTGTAAAGTCAGGTTCAAGTATGCTGGTTCAGTATACGTGGCCTTTGACATTGCAGTTGGGTGAAAAAACTTGTACACAATATTCGTTCTTTATAAGTGTCACACTGCTGCAGATCAGTGTATCAGTTACTGTGGGTGGTTGAGACTGGCTGACGTTGGTCAGATTTACTTTAATTCGTACTGTATGGCACACATTTCTATTGACGTTCACGCCACTCAAACGGTACATTGAGCTTTCATGTACTGCACAATATGCAGTATATATAGTTTTGCCATGTTTAAAAAACATTTTATTGGCATATTTGAGCATATGACATGCTTGGTTTTGTAAAGGAGTGGATCACATAATATTTATTTGGTCTTGTAAGTTGTTTGGTGATCAGAAATTTCGGGAACCGTTGCTGTATAGTGTCATTCAGTATTGTGCTGCTGTGTAATAAAGTTTTTGTTTCCCCTTTCAGCATCATGCTGCGTTTGCCTGTTGTTAGCCGATCGCTGGCTGGGGTTGCCCGGTGCAAGGCGTGCCGGGCTTCCACTAATAACGGTAACTTTCACCCCTGTAATTTTTTGATTGGTTGTAGAATTAGCAAGGGTTTCATTTGGCAGTTTCCACTGGTGCATGACTTGATGGTAAAAAAAAAAAAAAAAAAAAAAAACATGGTCGGGGCGGATCGAGGGTTAGCCATTAAATACAATGCTTTGGCTGGCCTATCTCATCAGGTTTTTAACTGTCAGCCAAATTGACTGCCTCATCCAGCCCATGGTGCTGTGGGATAGTTTTGCTAATGAACCAATAGTCACTTACCACTACTGACAAATCCCAGGATAAAGTAGGTGTATAAAATGAGTGGGTAAACCAAAGCCATTATCAGAATATTTTTGGCACCATTCAGATTTCAAGAAGTCCAGAACAGAACAGTTAACAAAGGTTTTTTTTTTATTATTATTTTCTTAAATTGAGCATCAAGAGATTAGGCTATTATTTAGTATTGGAAACAGGTTAGCCTACCAAAAGTGTGCTTATTATACGTAAATGGTATGGGAGCAAAATGTTTGCCAGTATTGTTAAGCTTCAGCTGTGTTCCTCTGTGTCACTAGTTCGCACAGCTGCTACAGCTGCCAGCAACCTTTTGGAGGTGTTTGTTGACGGGAAGCCTGTTATGGTCGAGCCAGGAACCACAGTCCTGCAGGTAACCTCACCTGTGTCAGGGTTGTATCGATTCTGTTGCTAGTGATTCATTTGGAAAATGAACCAAAAATATTGACTAATGATGTCAAAAAAATGTCAATTAACATAGCCCCTACAGATTTTCAATAAATTTGGCATATGTTTGTAACATAATTGTGTATGTTAATATAACATAGGCACAGACTTGTTTCATGTTGTGCATGAATTGAATTAGATCCCATTTAGACATTTGCTTTGCTGACATTCATAATAATGTCTTTGAAAAATCAGTTTAATTCATACTTGATCTATTTGATAGAGTTTCTTCATGCTGAAATCCAGGAGTTTGAAACAGAGTTTCTTTCCTCCTGTATGGTGATTGCTTTGTTCCTTTGTTGTTTCTGTTCAGGCTTGTGAAAAGATGGGGGTGCAGATTCCACGCTTCTGCTATCACGAGCGTCTGTCTGTGGCAGGGAACTGCCGCATGTGCCTGGTGGAGATCGAGAGAGCGCCAAAGGTACCTGCTGTTCCCCCACAGCATGGCGTGAATCCTCATTCCTGACTCAAACTGTGTCCAGGCCCACCTTCACCCCACCCTATGGCCTTACAGGAAAAGTGTTTATATTGGGGAAATCATGTAGTGTGGCTTCAGTGACACTGGCAGTAGTAATTTGCATGTTTATAGTGTTTACACTGCAGTGGAAGTGTTTCATCAGGTGCTTTGAGGAGGAGTCAGCTTGGCGAGACATGCCCGCATGCTAGAAAGGAGCAGGTGTCCCACACTGGTCCTTCGTAAACATCTCATCCAATATATCCTCTACGTATAATACAGAAAGACACTTTTATAATGAATTGTCTCTTACATCTAGCTTGAAAAGTGAGAGAGAATATGGCCATTTTTAATGAGGATGAAACCCCTAGCCCCCATGTCCTGCTCTAGCCCCCTAAATAATGCCTTAGTAGCAGTGCTGCTAATTTCACCCTTGAGTCCTCAGTAATTAGGAGGTTTTTTGCTCCTGCAGCCCGTGGCAGCCTGTGCCATGCCTGTGATGAAGGGCTGGAACATCCTGACCGGCTCTGAGAAGACCAAGAAGAAAGCCAGGTATGATTCTGACCAACTCAAAGAGAACCAAGAGAGCCAGGTATGATTCAGACCAACTCAGAGAGAACCAAGAAAGCCAGGTATGATTCTGACCAACTCTGAGAGAACCAAGAAAGCCAGGTATGATTCTGACCAACTCTGAGAGAACCAAGAAAGCCAGGTATGATTCAGACCAACTCAGAGAGAACCAAGAAAGCCAGGTATGATTCTGACCAACTCTGAGAGAACCAAGAAAGCCAGGTATGATTCTGACCAACTCTGAGAGAACCAAGAAAGCCAGGTATGATTCTGAGCAACTCAGAGAGAACCAAGAAAGGCAGGTATGATTCTGACCAACTCAGACAGAACCAAGAAAGCCAGGTCGGATCAGCAGGCAGGGTTTCAACCCCTGTGTTTGTGTTTGGGTTTCTCTTCAGCTAGTGGTGTGAGACTACAGTCCTGCAGGCCCAGAGAGTCTGCCGGTTTTTTTCTGTGTTTGAGCACTTTATATCATAATTCACTTTGATACGTTTTATTTTTAAACTAAGTGTTCTTCCCTCACCTTGAGTGAAGGAGCCGTTTCCTTCTTATCTTATCCGTTGTTTTTCTGTGGTTGTATTTGACGGGACAGTCTATCAGTAAACCGGCAGATTATCGTCATATGTTTAGGAAGTTTGACGCCAGCTTGAAGTGGTTTGTGGGTTATTTCCTGTGGTTTCTGGGATACAGTTTGTTTGCTCTGTTACGCAGTGGTATCAGCCTTCACCTTTATTGAAGGGCTTATTTCCGCACTGATTTGCACAACTTCATTTCAATGACTCTTGTTGGAACAGGAATTAACATTGTGGATGTATTTTTTTACAACCCTCAACATGAGGACTTAAGGGGAATTTTTGCAATCCAAAATGTCCTTATGGATACATATTTTAATGGTGGAAATTTAAAGAATATTTTGTATGTCTTGCCATGATGTTACCACTTGGTCTGTGTTTGTATCTGTTTTTTATTTTGTATTTTTTCCATACTTAGTGGTTCTGCTGATTTATGCTTTCCTGTTACCTGCCCTGGGATTCCAGGTTTAAATGACCTTATAGCTAATGCAGCAGTGCATCAAAGTTCATTTTCTGATCTTTATTTGAAGTAGTGCACATTTGACGTACTTAGCTTTTGCGAAAAGCTAAGGAAGTAGAGCAAAGCCCTGTCTACCCTTTCAGGAGGGCGTGATGGAGTTCCTGCTGGCCAATCACCCGCTGGACTGCCCAATCTGTGACCAGGGGGAGAGTGCGACCTGCAGGTAAAGCACAAAGGTGTAACCAAGTTCCCTGGGGAGAGGCCTTCTCACGTCCCTGCACAGTGCATACCTGGGAAATGGCGATTACCTTTTAAAGCTCACTTAGCGAAAATCCAAAAGGTCAGAAGCTGCTTACTGCTTAAGCAAGACTCAGAATCATGGGGGTTAAAGACAATCCAATTTAGTGATTCCTTTCACTGTCATATTAGCTGAGGAACACAGTGTTGGGTTTATCCTCTTCAGGGTTTTAGTTTTGTGCTTTTATTTGTTGAGTCTGGTCATTTTTGCAATACTCGAACAAAAGCCTGCACCTACATTGCCCCCTGCTGTAGACTGTGTGGGTAAATAACCAGTGTCAGTGGGTTCAGCAGCCTGTGCCTGTCATTAAATGTTGCTGTGTTCTGAGGGCTCTGTGCTGCGTGGCGTTGCAGGATCAGTCCATGATGTTTGGCACTGATAGGAGCCGCTTCACTGAGGGAAAGAGGGCCGTGGAGGATAAGAACATCGGCCCCCTCATCAAGACCATAATGACCCGCTGTATCCAATGCACTCGCTGCATCCGGTGAGCTCAGCCAATCGGCTTGCGTCTTCCCACATGCGCAATGAATACTCCCACCGAGCAGCCTACTGAATACATGGTGAATGCTGCTATTTCTCCCGCAGCTTTGCCAGTGAGATCGCAGGAGTGGAGGACTTGGGCACGACTGGCAGGGGTAACTCTATGCAGGTGGGCACCTATGTGGAGAAGATGTTCATGTCCGAGATGTCAGGAAACGTGATTGACATCTGTCCTGTCGGGGCGTTGACCTCCAAGCCCTACGCCTTCACCTCCCGCCCCTGGGAGACCAGGTAAGAATGACATTATCTATTAATGTAATATTTATCCAATAGGGACAAATCCATACATACAAACATAAGTAACTGTAAAATGACAGTCCAATGCAATGTGTGACCATAAGCCATTAATAATAATAATAATAATAATAATAATAATAATAATAATAATAATAATAATAGTGTACACTTGTGCACATATAAATGTGATGGTAAATGACTCACCAGAAATAATGGTCCACATGCAGACACAATAAAAAAAAAAAAAAAAAAAATACAGGTACAAAAATATAATTGAAGATTTACTGAGGCAGTTCAAGTTGGTTAGTTATAATTGTGGTCAGTGCTCTACTGCTCTACCATCTGTGGCCCAGCTTGGACTCAAGCCTGCAACCTCTTGAGTTGTGTAACCTTCATACCTCACTGCTGCCCCAGTGTGTTGCACTGTCCTCGGTCAGACCTTAGCTCGGACGTTATCTGTGTCCACAGGAAGACGGAGTCCATCGACGTGCTGGATGCCGTTGGCAGCAACATCGTGGTGAGTACAAGGGGCGGCGAGGTCATGAGGATCCTGCCACGCCTGAACGAGGACGTCAACGAGGAGTGGATTTCCGACAAAACTCGGTGAGCTCGACTGCCTGTCCACCTTCATCACTGCGTCCATAAATGCTTACCTTTGAACTTTAAATATTTCAATTCAGCAGACGCTTTTAACCAGAGTGAGTTACACAGCTCACATTTTTACACGCTATCCATTTTATTATGTATTATATTTTATGAGACTGTTCAGGTCAGGGGTACATGGGAAGGGTCTTCTGACTGGGAACTTAACCTCCAACCTCTGAGTTACAAGCACAGCTCTCTGTCTTGCTGTTTAGTCATATATTCATGAAGATTGTAATTTTTTATAGCTTCTCTGGAAACTGTTATGAAAGATAATAAAGAACAACAGATGTGATTTAAAAGCATGAAGCATTTTTCAAGATAAGCACGGCTGGTTTTCAGATGACACAGAAGTGATGGAGAGCTGTATCTTGACAGTCCTAATTTCTGGCACAATGATATAAAAAAGACTTACATTGATTGAATGGTGCTTCCTTTGTTTGAGAATCCAGATTTCTGTGATATTTGTGTCGGGGCAGAGTTAATTTTGTACCACTTTAGAATGTATCTGTTGGAGGTGTATAACTCTCACACTTATGTGAGATTGAATATACTTAACAGGAAATGACATCACACATGGAGCAGCAGTAAGAGTGCGATTAAGACTGCCTGGGGACCTTGGTCTTTAACTGGGCAGAGTAATCATATCTGCTGTGGGCAGCACACAAAGCTAGCTGCAGCCCTACCCCTGTCATACCCACACTAAACAGTCTTCATCTCCTGGTCTTCCTGACAGCGAGCTCTTTCCCCGTTTGTAGGTTTGCGTACGACGGGCTCAAAAGACAGCGCCTCACCCAGCCCATGGTGAAAGATGCCTCTGGGCAGCTGATAGCTACTTCCTGGGAGGACGTTCTGACACGAGTCGCTGGAGTGGTATGTTTCTGTTACGGCGTGAGATCCTCTATCGCAACGACAAGAGCAGCAAGGAGAGCTGCAGCTTGGACGCAATGCCAAATCCTACCAAAAATCGATTAATTGTCTCTAATGGGCCTTACAAAATAATCATTCATGTAATCTGATATTTTTGTTACATTTCTGATTATATTGTTGACTGCTGGTGCCTGTCCTTATGGCCTTATTGAAAAATCATTTTATTTATTGTGATTTAATCTACGGTTGCTCCGGTGTTGGTGTAAAGTGCTGTTTCGTTAAGTGAGCCAGAGTAATTGCTTGAATCAAAATCCTACAATCACTGTAGCTCTCAGACTGGAATGGCTGCCTGTAGCGAATCAGACAAACCAGTCTGAGCATGTGGTAAGCACCAGAGTTGAGTTAATATCTCCAGTAGTGTTTTAGTATGAAGTTTGTGATTCCCGAGAGGAGCAGTAAGGGTAGCAAAGTGGATAAAGCAGCACCAAGCAAGCAAACAAAAGGAAGAACAGTAAAGCCAGGTCTTCCTGTAGTCAGAAGGCAGAAGATCCACCCACCCACCCCCTTGCACCAGAAACCCATCAGACACTACAGGTCTCTGGGCCTGGAGTCTGGCTCCCCTGCTCTACTATTTGGCCTCCAATACCCTCAGCTGGACTGGCAGCCTGTGACTGAACTGGGGGCCGAAATTATATGAAACCGCAGTCAGTCCCTGTCATTACTTTGCAGACATTGCCCTGGGCCGTGGCTGGATGTGTTGTGCGCGCACTGTTGTTATGCGCTTGGGTAATTACACACATGGATAATTGGAGTGTTTGTCTGTTGCAGCTGCAAGGAGTTCAGGGGCAGGAAGTGGCAGCCATTGCTGGGGGGATGGTGGACGCTGAGGCGCTGGTTTCTCTGAAGGATCTGCTGAACCGTCTGAACAGCGACAACCTGTGCACTGAGGAGGTGTTCCCCATGGACGGGGCTGGGTGAGACTGGGTGGGGCTATGTGAGACTGGAGGTGGGGCTGGGTGAGACTGGGTGTGGCTATGTGAGACTGGAGGTGGGGCTTTTGAGAGTGGGGATGGGGCCATATGAGACTGGATGTGGGGCTGGGTGAAACTGGGGGTGTGGTTATGTGAAAGTGGGGGTGGGGTCAGGTGAGACTGGGGGCAGGGCTATGTGAGAGTGGGGGTGATGCTGAATGAGACTGTCGGGTAGGACTGGGAAAGATTGAGGATTGGGCTGGGGGTGGGGCTAGATTAGATTGGGGGCAGGGCTGGGTGAATCAAGGTTAGGTAGGACTGGGTAAGGGGTCGGGCTTGGAGACTGGGGAGTAGGGCGTGGCTAGACTTCGTTGTTGGGGCTTCATGACTAGGTGAGATGGGGCTTTGTCGGACTGGGGGGCAGGGCTAGATGAGACTCGGGATGGGGCTTTGTGAGATGGCATTAAGCTTGATTGGACTGGGGTGGGGCCAGGTGAGACTGGGCTGAGGATGTATGACTGAAGGCGGAGTGATATTTCCTTCATCGAGCCCGGTAGATCACTTCCCTTGTTGAAGTGATGCTCTGAGGAGTCACTGTGCATAGAGAATGCAAGAGATTGTATAGCCAAGGAGATGACAGAGATGAATAGAGAGCAAGCGTTTGCTGGAATCTGCCTAGGGCACTGGGGTGGGTGACCCCACTCTTTACTGGTCACAGTCAGGAACTCTGCTTAGCATCTAAATGGCTGTTCTGATCTGAGTCTCATCTCCAGCACTGACCTGCGATCCAACTATCTGCTGAACTCCCGCATAACTGGCATCGAGGAGGCCGACCTGCTCCTCCTGATCGGCACTAACCCACGCTACGAGGCTCCTCTCTTTAACGCTCGCATCAGGAAGAGGTGGGCGCGAACACAACAAATCAATCTGTCACTCAGATATGCACGTCTTTTCTTTAAATAACAGCGAGCGTTGCGTTTGCTCAAAGAGTCAGACCCAGAGTCTGCCAGGGCCTTAGTTTCTCAAGTTTTAATTTTTGGTATGTCAGGACTTACATGAGCACTTTAAAAATATTTGGTAAATAAAAACCCACCTAGGTTTTTTCTCTAAGTTATGTTTTTATCTGGAAAAAGCATGGTGCAGGCAAGAGTGACGGTTATACATGCTTGTTGATTCACAACGTTAATGTGATCATTTTAAAGGAACACACACCTTGTTTTGAAGGCCTAATAGTAAATGGTAGCTGTTGTAAAGGAAACCACAAAGAGCTTGCAGACCCTACAGATGGTTTCACATCCCTGCTCTGAATAGGAATGTAATTTGTCTGTGTTTTTGCTCCTCTGTGGCAGCTGGCTGCACAACGAGCTCAAAGTGGCCGTGGTGGGGCGGGACGTGGACTTGAGCTACAGCTACGACCACCTGGGAGAGTCTACACAGGTGCTGCAGGACATCGCAGCTGGAACACATCCTTTCTGTCAGGTAACGCCAATGCTCTTCCTCCAGGTTTCTAATGGTAGGATGTCCCAGTAGCAGCTGGTAGTTGTGATCTTGAATTACAGGAAGCTTAATAGATATTAAACACTATGCCTGTCTTTCAATTAAGACCTTGTGGTGCTGTCCAAAGGGTGGCCGACCTTGGAGTCCCACATATAGCATCTCCTGGGTGGCTGTATTGCCATTCCTCTCTGTCTGTACCCTTCTCCCTAATTTCCCTAATTTGTCTGTATGCCTGTTTGTCTGTCTAGTCTGTCTGACTGACTCACTGCCTGTGTGTGTGTGTGTGTGTGTGTGTGTGTGTGTGTGTGTGTGTGTGTGTTGTCTGTATCAGTGTATCTGTCTGCTTGCTTGTTTGACTGTTTGTGTCTGTCTGTTTGTCCGCCCACCCCCGTCCATCCCCTGGTTGACCATGCGTTGTGCCCGCAGGTCTTGGCACAGGCGAAGCGGCCCGTGGTGGTGGTGGGCAGTGCCATCCTGCAGCGGGAGGATGGAGCCGCGCTGCATGCCGCCGTGTCCTCCATTGCTCACAACGTGCGTGTCAGCAGCGGTGTGGAGGAGGGCTGGAAGGTGCTCAATGTCCTGCACAGGTACAGAGCCTTACCCTAAACACGAAGGTTATTCAGTTATTTCTCTAACCGTGAGACAGTTATAAATTTAGGAATGAAGGTTGAGAAATTGTCCTTTGTCTCAACATGGATCCATGGACCCAGCGTTGAAATTTGGTAAAAAATCAGTAAAAATTTGGTCATTGGTTAAAATTGCCTACTTGGCTATGTGGCTTTCATAAAATCAACATTAGTAATTTGCGTTTAAAGTGCTTAGATGTCTGTGAACATGTTTCTGTGGGTGCTTGAAGGAGGGGCCAGTCTGACAGGACACGTGCTAGCAGGAACCCATAATCGAGAAAAAAGCACTTGGTGAGACAATGTGTTTGCACAACTCTGGTTTGGGATGGGGATATCCTCTGCGGATCTTTTGTATACTTTTTCTTTTGCTGGTAAAGAATTTCTTGTCCTGAATCTAGATCCTTCTAAAAAAAATAAAAAAAAAAAAAAAAAAAGTCTCTTTTCCCAAGATGTTTCTGAACATGTAGCATGAAAAGTGAGACACTTTATTCAGTATTTTCCATTGTAACGAAAGCACTTCCTGTACCTGCAGGAAGTGTGTGTGTGTGCTAACTGATACAGCATTCTCTGGTGTGGATGCTAGTGACAATTTTAGATTGGATCAAATTCATCTTCATCGCACACTTGCAATGGATTTGTCCAGCTTGCTTCTGCACATGCCTTACAGCTTTTGAAAAGCAGACTGTAGGTAACAGCAGCAATGTAGAACTCTCTCGGTAGATGCATAGTTTATTGCTATAATTAGCTCACGCTGAGTACTGGCTAATTCAGTGTGCCCTTTTCTTTGTTGCTTCCCTGTGACTGCAGGGTGGCCAGTCAGGTGGCAGCGCTGGACCTGGGCTACAAGCCTGGCGTGGAGGCGATCAGAAAGAACCCGCCCAAGGTCCTGTTCCTGTTGGGGGCAGATGGGGGCTGCATCACTCGCCAGGACCTGCCCAAGGACAGCCTCATCATCTACCAAGGTTAGTGGTGTGATGGTCTCATCTTAGGATCGCCAATTTTGGCATAGGCTGCTTGCAAGATTACTGGTGCCCTCAGACTTGGATGGGGCCATTCCTTAATTAGAAAAGGAGAAACACCATTTTCTAGCTCTGAGTAGAAAACTGAAAGTTCAAGTCAATCTCAAACCTACATGAGATTTTGATTAGTCAGAAGTAGGACCAGATCATTGATTTCTAACAAAAGAGTACCAGTAGAGTTGGGTGGCACAGACACAACACACCAAAGCAGAAATGGAAGTTTCTCAGGCTTATGGTTATGATGTCATAGTTAATAGTTGTCATGGTTAATGCATAGCAAGATACAAGATGCACCTACACATCACTCTTAGTATCCATAGAGCATAGAAAAAATACTACTGTCATCATCACAAGTCTCTTCCTGACTAGTCATATATGCCTTAAAGCTGTTACCTTTCATTGACAGAGGTAGTCTGTGTGACTTGCCTATTGACAGGAGCTGGGTTTGAATCTGACCAATGATACGGGGTTTTAAATACTGTGATTGTGTGTCACTCTCAGGACATCATGGGGATGTCGGGGCGCCCATGGCTGATGTCATCCTGCCGGGAGCCGCGTACACAGAGAAGTATGCCACCTATGTTAACACCGAGGGCCGCGCCCAGCAGACCAGGGTGGCCGTGACTGCACCCGGCATGGCCAGGGAAGACTGGAAGATCCTCCGGGCTATTTCTGAGGTACATGACCATCTCTACCCCTGCCATTTAGAGCAAGGCCAAGGCTGTGTCCAAAAACTTAGCTGGATCCTTCCCTCCTCCTGCCTGTCTAAAAATGAGGCTCATCGTTTTTGGATTGGGCTGATGAACATAATTTGCTGGTGTTCATTTTTAAAGTAAAGATCATTGTAAATTTGATGAAAATATGACAGCAGAAAAAAATTAGGTAAACAATCCTTTGAGAAAATTGTATTTTAATTTCAACATTGACATTGCTTTGTTAATGGAGGACATCAGACTTTTTGCCAAGACTGCACTGTGTTCTGTGTCAATGATTTCACCATGTGAGGACACCGTGTAGCAAATATAACCAGAGTCTCAAACAAACCAAACATTTTTGATACAGGAAAAAAATTACATTCAAATTTTAGTCGTTTATAGACACTTGCTATCCAAAGAAACATACAGGATGTGCATCAGGTTAGTAAACAATGAGCCTTACCTACAGAGCAGGGACAGGTGAAAGCAATCCAAGTGAATGCAGAAATCAAAACTTTAAACAGTTTATCGCTGGTCACTTGAGGTTAGTAAAATGATGAAAGAAAGAAGAGGAGGGAGGAAAGTTGCTACTGTAAGAGTATTTAGGCTGTGTGTAGGTCTATACAGGTTTTGAGATTGTTTCGCCATTTGGGGAATGTGTCCACAGCTGGCAGGAGTGACGCTGCCTTACGACACGGCGGATGAGGTGCAAGGGCGATTGGCGGAGGTGTCGCCCAACTTGGTGCGCTATGACGACGTTGAGCAAGCGAACTACTTCAAGCAGGCCAATGAGCTGTCAAAGGTAAGAGCCACACAACTGAGCCACCCCAGTACGGTGTCCATCCTAAAGAGCCTGGGTTAGAAGCCTGGTTTTACGCCACGTACACAGACTAAAATTCTGCAGTTTGTTATTCATTTTATGTGGGCCCGTTCTAAGTTGCCGAAATGGCCACTGCCAGTGGAACCCGGGATAAAACTAGTAAAAATAAAGAACTGCTAAACTTAATGCAAATTAGCTATGTAATTTTACAATGATGACATCTACCAAAGGTGTGCATCTACCAATCCAAGAGGAGAACCCCAGGTAACCTTCCACATGCCATGTTCAGTAGCAAAGCAGGATTGTCATTGCTGCAATGACTGTATGTGTAATTTTATGATGACAAGGTCAGGTTTATAATGTACATTCATGCAGAAGGGTCATAGTTCTCCTTAAGATGCTATTTCTGTTGATACACTATTTAAAAAATTAAAAATGAAAACTAATGCACTGTAGCAAATTGAAGTTGTGGTCAGTTTTAAGAAGGTATATTCCTTGACCTTCTTTTTCCAATAAAAGTTTAATGGGATGTTTTACAGCCGCTTGTAGGGTGGCCAGGTTTGACATTGTTATTGTTGGCTGGTCTGTCTTGGCAGGCTGTTTATTTGCACATCCTGACTGCAGCTCACTCTTGCTTTTTCTGTCTCTTAGACTGTAAATCAGCAGGTTCTCGCAGACCCTCTGGTCCCTCCACAGCTCACCGTGAAAGACTTTTATATGACAGGTAATCACAATAACAATAACAACAATACTGCATTTATTGCTAATGTGCTTTTCTAAAACGGCAACAAAACGATTCTCGCGATGAAAGAATAAAACCAAAATGAACGCAACCAGGAACGTAGAACTTCAGGGACGCAATAACATTATGAAAGGTTACATAATTTAGAGAAAGTTTTTATAAGAGTGGGTCTTTAAGAGGGATTTAAAAGACACAGAGCTGGTGGCCCAAATAAAATCTGGCAGGGTATTCCTCAGAGTTAGGGCCTAAAGCTCAAATGCCTTGCCGCCTCTGTTTTATAACTAGAGTCTGGAATGAGGTGGAACCCGCATGCTCTCTGAATGCATGGCTCTGGGCCTGTTTGTCCTCCTGGGTCTGCGTTCTGTCTTATCTCTGCTCTCTCCATTCCCAGATCCCATCAGCCGGGCCTCCCAGACCATGGCCAAGTGTGTGAAGGCAGTAACGGAGGGAGCGCAGGCCGTGGACGAGCCGTCGGTCTGCTAATGTCCTGTCCATATTCCTAAACAAACCAGTCTGTGTGCCGCACACCTTTTTCTTTTCTTTTTCCCTTTTTTTTTTTTTTTTTTTTAATTCCCCCATCCCATGCACCTCCTGGAACTCATCAAATCCATTTCAGCCCACATTATTTATCACCTGCCTCTATAGTCTCATTCGAGTCGTATATCTGCAGTGCAGGACAACCGTGTGAATTTTCTTCTCCTGTTTTGAATCCGCTGTACTGAGAATGTTATAAAGGATGCAATTTTCATGTTCCATGAGCTCTGGGGAAGCAGCATTGTAGAAAAAGTATAAATGTAATAATAAATAAAAGCCTGTCTCCATTGTAAGTTAATTGTTGTATACCTGCATTCACCATGGTATTGTAATGACAAAATCTTCTGAATTAAGGAGTTATATTTCAAAACGTTCCTCAAAGTGGTCTGTGTGTTATGTCAGTGATATTTTCCAATGTATCAAGGACACGGGTGGTTTTCATTTGTATTTTTTTATGGATGCAACTGTCACTTGATAATTTGTGAACAGTAGAATGTATACAAGTGTTCAGATATAAATGCACAAAGTCCCTGATTGCTTACACATTTATCTACGCATAAGGTTGTTTAATATTACAGCAAAGTGAAGGTTTTCTAGCAGCTTCCTGTCACATGTGGAAGTTCAAAACTACAAAATGAGAGGAGCTAAGGTGAAGTGTGTTGTTATTCAGTGAGAAAATCAGGGAGTTAGAGCTATCAAAGAAGTGGGACATTTCATAGTTTGACTTGTCAGAGGTGTAATGTGGTGAGAATTTTCTAGGGTAGATAGAGGTGAAAAAGTAATTTGAGAGCAGATAAAAATGAAAGGGAGTCAACATAATTAAAAGGTTACTTTACACTTTACAAATGCTGACTGCAGTTGGTGATGGGGAAAAGAAGTCTCACGTTTGTTGAAATAATTAAAATGTCACATATTGACTTTATTATCAACTCGAAGGACCCGTACTGAATAATTTATTTCATCACTTCATCAGTGTCCAGTACAGCTTGAATATTTTATAGTTAAGGCATTGAAGTTTACCAAATGTATGTTTCTTTTCAAAATACGATTTGACAAATAGGAAACAGATATTGCGGATTAATCTCAAACGTATATTCAGACTCACCTCTAAGTGCCCAATACGCGTTAAACAAACATTCAAACTTCCAATGATAAAAATTCCACCAGGACGAGATGAGGGGAGAGGGCGACCAGTCAATGCGGACAAGTAGTTTAAAAAGTTCCTTCGGCCAGCTGGTGGGCACAGCGGGAACGCGGTTTTTAGACTTTGTGACAAGCATTCACAATGTGTTAGACAGACTTCCTAGCCTTATGGCATCTCTCTCCGGTATGATATTAAAGTTAAATTTCCAATATGGTAGAAGAGGTTGTTGTTGAACAGCCCGTTGTTGTCATGTCCCCCCAGTGCCGGTAGTGGTGCTGTAAGTAGAGTCTGCTGATGACTGAACTAAAAACCCCAGCAGCTCTTTCCTGCTAAATGTTTTTGGAGATAAACTACATTTAGGTGCATCCAGGAATCAGACTAAATTGTATCCCGATAGAAAATCTGTATTTTAAGTGAAAAATAACGAATATCCGTGCATAATTAGTACGGTTGCTTATAATAAGCCTTTACAGACTCTATCCGGAGTATATACCGTGCACAGCACATACCAATTGAAGGTAAGCGGATCTGTTTTAAAGCCTGGGGCTCCAGTGGTAGAAGAACCCGACGTACGGTGGAAGACAAGGCCGTCGCCGCCGCTACCCGAGGCCGGGGGATTACAAGGTGTGACAGGCCGCTGCATACGTTTTAAGTTTGTATTTCTGATAGTGTGGGTTTTGTTTGTCACGTCCGTTTGCATGTGTAAATGTGCAATTTTATATTTATTTTATTTATGTTATCAGGAGTGTTCTTGAGAGTGACTAAAATGTGTATTCCTTGTTTTGTTTTGAAGGCCTCTGATAAAGGGCCCTTTCAGCGCCTCCCTTTGTTTGAAACGATATTGTAAATATGTAGCTAAGTGTGTATAGCCTGAAAACATAAATGCATTTTAAAAGAAATATTTTTATTAAGTGCGTAGATATTCGCGTTATTGCACAATTATTTTAATGATTAATTAGCGTGCATTTTATTTCCGTTTCCTGGGCGATCGCTGCCTTATGTGTATTTAGCTAGCTAGCATAGCTGTCCCTCGGTTCCTACGAAGCTAGTGCTATTTCGCTAGCACTAAACAAACTTGATTAAACGAGCTAGCGAACCTGCAACTAATATTATCAAAGCAATAGATGCATAGTTGAGTAGCAGTTAGTTGGTTTAACTATCCTTCCTGTTCGCTATGATTGCTGTATGTTCAATGTATCGCTAGCTATGGAATTGACTCGATTGTTCGTTAGCAAATATTATCTTTCTTTCCTAAAGTCTTCCACCGAGAGGTGGCTGTAGCTAACTAGCTGTGTTTACAGTTGGCTTCGTTTGCCAGCTACATGTCCAAAACGATGTTTTTAGCAAGCCAGCTAGCGCTATATCTATGTCATTATTGGTATTCTCCGGCTATCAATCCAGCTAATGATGTTCGCGAGACTTTGTCTTGAAATGCCATTGATCACTCCTCCTAATCAGTGCAAGTTAACGTTAGCCAGCAACGTTGTAATTGAGGGAATAAATCGTTTTAAATTGAAAGCAAGCGTTGTAACGCCGACTGTGCCATTGAAATCATGTTGCATTATTCAGAAATCTTACTGTGTCCATTTTTTCCCCCATCGAGAATTGACTAGTTAGCTGGCGTTCTTACAACTAACGTTAGCTATAAAGTTAAGTCTGTGCAGCTATCGTAGCTTACATTTTACCAGTGAGCCTGCACCTGTACGAAACATAGCAGGTAAGCTAGTCATTTTCGAAGTACCTAACGTTATCCATTTATTTAACAGCTGAACTGTTTTCTGACTTCCCATTTAGCTAACTAGCTTTTATTAACGATTTAACTTCACTCGGTTTGCGTAACTGCTGTAATACTTAAATAAGCTAGCTTATGGCATTTAAGTATTCCTATACGTTGCTATCTATGATTTGTCAACTGTTAAGGTAACGGACAGCTGCTTGCTAACTAACAATTTGTGATATCTTTCCTGTACTTCCTCATGAAGTTTGCATACTCTTGATAGCAGCTCAGTCGCGTATTCGGACTGCCGCACTTTTCACTGGGGAAATTTCGATAGCTGCGTATGAGACATCAGACTCGTGCTCACCTGTCAGCCTGATTTGAAATGACAAGTTATGATCTGTACCAAGTTTTGAAATTAGATCCTCCTATGATAACGCTTGAAGTCACACGCGGGAATCATATGGACTGTTGCTCCTTCTGTGTTTCTGATGCTCAGGGGGCTGACTGTGTGACCTGGGTTTGTGGTATGACATTGACCTGTGTCCCCCCCCTTCCTATTATCTTATGTCAGCTGATGTTCTCAAGGACAAGAGTCACGTGATGTATGAAGGCAAACACATACACTTCTCTGAGGTGGACAACAAGCCATTGTGCTCATACAGCCCCAAGCTGTGCAAGCAGCGTAGACTCAACGGCTATGCCTTCTGTATCCGCCATGTCCTGGAGGACAAGACGGCTCCCTTCAAGCAATGTGAATATGTGGCCAAGTACAACAGCCAGCGATGCACCAACCCCATCCCCAAGTCTGAAGACCGCAGGTGTGTATATATACATTTATGTGTGTGTGTGTGTGTGTGTGTGTGTGTGTGTGTGTGTGTGTGTGTGTGTGTGTGTGTGTGTGTGTGTGTGTGTGTGAGAGAGAGATCTCTTATCCCGGCACCTCACTTCACACACCAGGGGTGTCAAAGTTGTTTTTGTGGCTTTGACAAAACCAGCAGACAGTAAAACCCTACAGGACTGGAGTTTGACAGCCCTTCTGCTCACTTAGGATGAATACACCTGTCCTTACCTGAGTGTCACTTCCCTCCATCTTTAGTTAAACACGCACATCCTCTCAAAGTACCTCATCATCATGCTATCCTGAACACACACCAGTTTCCAGGTCGCGTCTCTCGAGATCTCTTGACACACTCTGTCTGGGTACAGTTCTTACTAAAGCAGCGATAGCTGCACCAGGGTGGGGGCGACTTAGATTTGATCACTTTCTCCATGGTTGGTTTGCAGAACTGAGACGTCTTTGACGCTCATCTTCTCCTCAGTGCAGTTTGTGTTTTAGTGGGGAGTCGAGCTGCCGGACTGAGCTGCACTGCTTGTGCGCAGGTGAATAATAGAGAGGTGTAAACCTGGAAAGCAAGGGTAGTTTCAGGGCAGCAGAGCCATGCACCGGCACTGTGAGCGATTGTGCAGCTGTGTTGGTGGGAGACTGAAATGTGTGTGTTTGTGTGTCCCTGCAGATACTGTAACAGCCACCTCCAGGTGCTGGGGTTCATCCCTAAAAAGGAGCGGAAGAAGAAGCATGAGGCTCTGGAGGATATGCGCTCCAGGCCCCACCACCTAGAGTCTGTAGCCCTCAACATCACGGTGCCCTCCCTGGCCCTGAAGACTCCTAACGGGCTGGACGAGCAGCCGCCCTCCCCTCCCCTGCCCCACCACCACACGGGCCTGCTGGCGCTGTCCGAGGTGGAGCTGCTGGACCCTTTCGCCTTCCAGGAGGACGAGGGGGATGCGGATGAGGGAGGCCCTCCCAGAAAAGGCTTGGCTGTCAGGAAGAAGCTGGCCAGCCGGCTGGTGCTCAACCAGAGGCTACGCCTGCGAGAGTCTGAACTCCTCGTCAAGGGGGCGGCAGAGCAGCACTTTAGCCCCTCGGCAGCACCCAGCCAACGGCCCGCTTCCTCGCCCCCCACACACGCCCACCCTCACCTCCCCCCAGCAGCCTGTTCTCCTCCCCCAGGCCCAGCACTCCTACCTGCCCGCCTCCTGCCTCCCCGGACTGCAGCAGGGTTTAATATGCAAGCCAGTACCACCTCAGACCGGTGCCCCGCCTAAGCCGCCTCCCACCGGCCCTCCCCCTGCCCCTGGCCCCGCCCACAGCCCCACAGGGCAGGGCCAGTCCGCCAGTCCTTCCCTCAGCAGGAAAGCTCCGCCCCCAGCCACGGCTCCACCTCGGCCAATCGGAGGGCACCCGCAGCGGCACGCGGTAACAATGCGGGCGACAACTTTCACCCCGCCCCCGGCCTGCCTGGCCCGGCTGCAGCGTCTGGTCCAGCTCTGCTCTCAGCGACAGCAGCAACACGGAGACCTCTTCCCTCATTTAGGTAACCGGGTTACTCTGTTTTACCCCCCCAACCCCCACCCCTTCAGTGTCTTAAAGCTATTTATTTGTTTATGTTGTTATTTATTCATCCTCAGTCATACTAGGCCCTGGAAATAATGTATCTTAATTGCTTAAATGGTGAAACACAAAACACCAGGCGCTCATGGAATGGAGTCCTACACTCTTGGTGTGAGAATATAGATCAAAGATGAGCTCATTTGACAGCCTCCTTCAGCCTCCCTTAGAAGTCTTTCTCTGTACAGCCTGTTCCTTTGTGGCTGTCTGAATTAGAAGCTGCCTACAAAAAAATGTGTTTTCCAAATTGTGAACGTACCAAGCCTTTATACTGAAGCTGACTGCATAAAATGCAATTCACGTTTTATCCAGACAAAGCTTTACAAGCTGTATAAATTACTATAATTCTGGCAGCTATACTTAGGATGTTACTGTTCCATAAATACAGTTATTTTGACATATATATGTTTTTAATGAGTCTGTGTGCATTTCCATTAATGCTAAGAGACATTATCTCTCCAACTTAACAGTTTGGCAGAGTCTGATTTTTTCCCCTAACAGTGAAGCAGAGGTTCAGGAACTTAGGCTTGTAACGTAGGGGTTGCAGGTTTGATTCCCAGGTGGGGTACTGACTCCTTGAACAGGACTTCACCTAAATTGCTTCAGTCTGTATACAGCTGAATTACAAGGATTGTATATAAAAACAGACAAAATTAAAACAGTACGTGTAAGCTGTTATTAAGTCTCTTTGGATAAGACCGTGTGCTGAAGCTGAATGTGAATGCATGTCCGGCAGGGTTGGACTGGTCAGAAGACAGCGCGGAGGACGAGGATGAGGCGGAGAGAATCCCGCCCTACCATTACGCCTGGAGGCTTCAGGAGAGAGGCTCGCTGGACAAGTAAGTCTGCCAGCAGTGCCGCAGCTGTGGGGCTCTTTTGTAAATACTGAGACAGAAGCTTTGCTTAAATCGCTTCAGGAAGCATCCACCTTTTACACAGGTGTAATGTATTGGAAAATTAACCGTTCAAACTGGTACAGAGGACAGTGTGCTCAGCGTCCAAAATATACGTCCAGTGCAAATAGTAAAGCATTCATTATGAATGGGTGTTTTGGCAGAAGTGTTTGAGCTTTCATTGTATATTGGTTTAACTGTGACCTCTAACTGAACTCGTGTAAAGCAGTAGGATGGGTTGTGAAGCGTGGCTTTCCTGTCTCGACCTGCAGCTCAGATGAAGAGGCTGACGGTTCACGCAGCACCAGGTTGGCTCGTCTGTGCACTTACCTGCAGCAGAAGTACAAGCACCTGTGCAGGCAGGAGAGGGCAGCGATGCGCCAGAGGAGATACCGTTGTGCCTTCCGCAAAGCGCTGCTGCACGCCGCCAGCAAGGACCCCGACTGTGCCGGCCAGCTGATACAGGAACTGCACAGGGTTTCCCACGCTCCTGCCAGGTACAGGCATGTGCGCAAGCACGCACACACAGGCAGGCATAAACACCTAATGCACACACTCACACATGCACATGCTCCCATGCACACGCACACACACATTTAGGCATGCTTGCACACACACATACACAGTCACGCTCACCCACAGACATGCACACACATATAAACACATGCAAATTTGCATGCATACACACACACACAGAAGAGGAGTTCAGCTGTTGCAGTTATATGGTTTTCATGCATTTTCATTCACCACAATCCAGTTTTTCTTCAGGGCAGAAGTATAGCACAATGGGGCTGGCATATCAGAAGTTCAGTTCCCATGCTTAGCACTTCTGTTGGAGTCTTGTGTAAAGCAAGCCACCTGAATTGGTTGAAGTAAACGCTGTGATTTATGCATGCTTTGTCTAAGTCTAAGACTCGAGTGTGGGAGCGCTGTGGTGTTGAACTAATGGGACGGGGTGGGCTCTCCTCTCTCAGCTCTCAGCAGGCGGTGCAGAGGGATACTGAGCCAGGACTCTGCACAGGACACACTAAAGGACAGGCCTGCAGGAGCCGCGCGCTGCCATTCACCCGACACTGCTTCCAGCGTATCCTTACAGACCCGTGATTTCAGCTGTGCACCACAGCCTGCGCTCTGGAAGCTGGGTTACAGTCAGCTAAGTGTAAACATTCACATGTCAAAAGTACAAGTGGTTTTGGCCATAAATGTAAGCTCTCTGACTTCTTCCAAAAATTATTCCTATGTGTTAAGGCTAACCTTGTCCATGATGATACTGAGCAAATTATTTCCTTTGCAACTGGTTTTGTGAATTCCTTTGTTGCTGGTGATAAATGGTTTGTCAAAACGTTGGTACACTCCTGGAGTTGGGCATTACCGAGGTGCAGACAGACAGTGGCTCAGAGCTATGAGGTTTAAGGCCCACTCCGGCCGGTCTTACTCCAGCCAGAAAAAGTAACTGATTTTCCTTGGTTACTAGTACTGACTAATAATGGTCTCATTCAGACGGGACTCTATGTAGCTGTACAGAGGCAGAAACCATGCCAGCCAGCCAGCTGAATCCATCTCCTCATGTCCAAGGCCCTAACCTCACCTAGCCTTTGTCAGAAAAATCAATGCACTATTTACAGACACTCTTTCCGAGACATAGGGTCTGGGGTGAGACTAAATGCTGCCGCCTGTTGTCTTAACTTTGGTGAGACTGAAGGTCTGGAGTCAGTGTTAGCCATTAGCCTTTCTGCAGGTCCATACTAACAGGTATTATAAGAACTGTGATGAGACTGAAGGTCTGGAATCCACTAGTGTTGGCCATTAGCCTTTCTGCAGGTCCGTACTAACAGGTATTATAAGAACTGTGATGAGACTGAAGGTCTGGAATCCACTAGTGTTAGCCGTTAGCCGTACTGCAGGTCCGAACTAACAGGTATTATATGAACTGTGATGAGACTGAAGGTCTGGAATCCACTTGTGTTAGCCATTAGCCTTTCTGCAGCTTCATGAACTCCCTAGCCGTCTCAGTGCTTTGCTTCTCCGCAGCCCCGGCCTTTTCCCCAGAGGCCGTGAAGCTTACATCTTGTCAGTTCGCTCCACTTTCCCCGTTGAAAATGCACAGCTATGTAAGGAATGCCTTGCATGTTTGGGGGAGAAAGAGTCTGAGTGTGACGTGGGAACGGAGCGGAGACTCAGACGCAGGATTAACGATGATGTTTGTGTGTGGAACGCCCAACGGTAATGAGGCTGTTTTTAGCTTTGGCTTGATGCCGTAAGTCCTGGAACTGAATAGTAAAAATTCAGTAAAAGCATTCAGGCAAATGTGTTGCAGCTGCTTGACTTGTGGCATCAGTTTATTTTTTGTACACAGGAAAAGCGTGTTTGCTCAGGCAATTTTTAAAAAATGATCAGAACCTGAAAATCGATGACAGATGTACTCCACTAGACAGGAATTCTTGTAATGTTTGTCTTTGAAATGTAGTCAGTTGTTTCGGGAAACAACTTTGTGTTGTTTCCTGACACAAGTTGTTCCAGGAAGCAAAGTTGTTTTTGGTTTCTTGCAACTGGTTTGGAGAACACAGCTGGAAAATTGGAACAGACGATAGTGACACTATTAATTTAGAAAGATAATTTGGTCACATATTTTGGTCATTACTCATAAAACTAATGAAATATAATACAAAGGAGATTCTGGTCTAATACGACGGCGTGTTAAAAGTCCCTCAGCTGGGTGATAGTCTGCAGTCCCCCAAAGCCGTACCTGCTGCAGACATTTGCTGTTTTCACGTCCGCACGTGCCTAATTTAAGCCACTAATTTACCAAACGGTCCCCATAAACTGTCTCTGAGTCATAAACTGGTAGAGACACAAAGACCTGCCGACACGGAGGCCGTCAGGACTGCGCTTTGCAAGTATGCGATTGTCCCTGTTTTTTCCTGGTTCATCAGGACACACTGTGGTTGTTTCCCCCAGTGCGGAAAACCCTGGCTTCAGAAAGTATGAGCGCTACCTCCATGCATTTGTGCCACCCATACAGCGAACCAGCGGATTATATTTAGCACGGCTGCTCAGCCGCTGCTCAGCCAGTCTGCCGGTTTAGTGCATGGGTGGAACAGATACATGGCAGCATTTAAGCATTCTAGCACTTAGAAGTTTCTTACCCCAGTTGTCTCACACACCAAGAGCTTCTGCACTCTTTGACAGCTGGTATTTGGAGGGGATTTGCAGCAGTAAAGAAAAATGCCTGTGGCCCCCCCAGTGACGCACCGGGACCACTGTGTGCATGTGGGCCATCCGTGGCCCAGACTTTGGCGCTGTACCTGTGGAGCCAGTGTACATCTTGTGTGTTGTTAGCGCATCAACCTACCTAGCTGGCTAATATTAGTGCTAATTCACTACTACTACTACTACTACTACTACTACTACTGGCTAGCTGCTTAGCCCGCCACTGGATAGGTTGGTAGCCTTGGTAGCTCATGGGCTAACTATGTAAGTAACGTTGGTTTAATTAAATGTACGCGCGCACACAACTGTCCACTAACGTGAGAGTGCTATATCCAATGAGAAGATGATTCATCATATTGGCAACGGAAGCGGAAATGGGGGGGAAGCAGACCATGCAAGGGGTGCAGCTATACCGGAAGCACAGGCCTGTGAGGCAGGCCGTGACCCCTGTGTTGGAGCGTTTCCTTCACTGCCGCCCGCAGACATCCTGCTGAACCGATCGCAGCAGCTCTTCACCAGCTGCACCGCCAAGTTCGCCGACGGGCAGCAGTGTTCCATCCCGGTGTTCGACATCACGCACCAAACCCCCCTCTGCGACGAGCATGCCAAAAAAATGGTGAGTTCCTTCCCCCCACCATTCATGGTCTCTTATTCAGCACGACGATTTTCACCTCGACTTTTTCTGAGGTCTATATTAGTAAGAAAGCATGCTTGTGAGAAGAAAATGTATACCAAAGTAAAAGGCAGTAACATTACGGTCTTTATCGTCAGGCTGTTAAATGTGTGTGTGGTGGTTTTGCTCCTGGTTGCAGGATAACTTCCTTCGCGGGGACAGTAACCGCAGAGTGCAGCACCAGCAGCAGCAGCAACAGCAACAGCAGCTGCAGAGGAAGCCGCGGAAGAAAACCAAACCGCCCGCGCTCACCAAGAAACATAAGAAGAAGCGGAGGAGAGGCCCGCGGCGGCCGCAGAAGCCCATTCCCCCCGCGCTGCCCCAGGGCAACCTGGGAATGCCCTCCACCCTGTCACTGCCCGCACAGGCAGCCAGCATCAGGTCAGCATGCCGGTCATTTCCTCCTTCTCATGTTAGGGTCCTCCCCATTTCCTTTTCCTCATGTAAGGCTCCTCCCCATTTCTGCCTTCTCATGTTAGGCTCCTCCCCACTTCCTTTTCCTCATGTTAGGCTCCTCCCCACTTCCTCCTTCTCATGTTAGGCTCCTCCCCATTTCCTCATTCTCATGTTAGGCTCCTCCCCATTTCCTTTTCTCATGTTAGGCTCCTCCCCACTTCCTTTCTCTCCGGTCAGTCTGCTTCATACTTCCTATCTTTTTACCAACCTTGGCCCCTCCTCACTAGCTGCCTTTTCTCAGTTAGCATGCTTCTTTAATTCCCTTTGGCAGCCAGTTTCCCTGTCTTCCTGTGCTCCTGTTGTCATTACTGTCAGTGTGAACACATGGCCTATCACTCTGGCCCTTCCCGCTGAATTTTATGTGTTGCGTCTCTTGGCGGACAGGAGTCCCTCGACCCCAGACCTGAGTACAGACGAGCTTCCTGACGACATCACCAATGACATCACAGACATTCCAAACGACCTGGAGCTGAACCAGGAGGACTTCTCGGATGTGTTGCCCAGGCTTCCGGACGACCTGCAGGACTTTGATCTCTTTGAAGGTACTTTTGCAAAGACTCCTAGCAGTCTGCCTGGAGCTCCTCGTGTTACTGTAGAGTGTGGGTAGGTGCGACTGTGTGAGTGCTTGTATAACACGGCTCCGTAATAACCGTTTTCACACATAAGTGCCGTAGTGAGGAGGGTGGATTAAAACAAGACTGTGCTGAGCGAACCATAACATCAGTAGCGAAGCATAGCAGTAAATGAGAAGTACAGATCAGAGCAGGACAGAGGTGGGCAGGAAAGGATGTATGAGTTTATGGATTTCATGCCAGCTCCTGTTCGTAATTACTTTCTAATCTCACTCATTGCATGATCTGTCCGCTTAACTAAATTACTTGTTTAGCTCATTACTGACAGCTGAAATGTCCCCATGTGAAACTCACTGAGATGTGCTATGTAAACTAAACCGCTAATTGGCTAACTGAGCAAGGCTAATTGGTGGAAACAAAAGCCTGTGTACACACAGGGCGGCCGGCCAGCAATGGAGTGCCTACCACTGGTGTATGTGGGATTGCCGTGTTGTTGTGTGTGTGCGCTCACTGATGCCTCCAGAAGGCCTGCGTGCGTGCGTGCGTGCGTGTGTGGGTGTAATTGCGTGCTTGTTTGTGCATGTGTGAGTGCGTGCGTGCATGTGTGTAATTGCGTGCGTGTGTGGGTGCGATTGCGTGCGTGTGTGGGTGCGATTGCGTGCTTGTTTGTGCATGTGTGTGTGTGCGTGCGTGCATGTGTGTAATTGCGTGCGTGTGTGGGTGCGATTGCGTGCGTGTGTGGGTGCGATTGCGTGCTTGTTTGTGCATGTGTGTGTGTGCGTGCGTGCATGTGTGTAATTGCGTGCGTGTGTGTCCCTGCAGGTAAGAATGGGGAGCTGCTCCCCACTACTGAGGAGGCGGAGGAGCTGGTGCGGGTGCTGCAGTCCATGAGCTCGTACACGGACTCGCTGGTGTGCCTGAGCTCCATGGGGGAGCTGGCGCAGCCCGACGGGGTGGACCACCGCGCCATGGCCGTGTTCTCGGGCCCCGGGGTCCAGGCCGGGCCAATGGGGGACCTCCTGAACGGCCGGATCCCCTCCGAGAACTTCTCCAGCCTGGAGCTGGACGACAACCTGCTGCACTCCACCTCTGCTGGGGCCCACTTACCCCCGCCCCCTCCGCCACCAGCCCCGCCCCCGCCTGTCACCACGGCGACCTCCTCCTCCCCCGCCCCCGCCCTGCTGCCGGAGCCGGCCTTCTCTCGGACCCACCCCTCCCACCTGTTGGCGAAGCCGGAAGCGCCCCACGCCTCGTCGCCCCACGGCAGCCATTACAGCGGCGAGCATGTCCCCTCCCCCTACAGTGACCACATCTCCTCCCCCCACGCCGCCTCCTTCCAGACCGACTCCCCGCTGCTGCTGGAGGTCCCCCTGAGCGGGGTGCCGGGGGGCCCCTCGCCCCGCTCCCCCTGGAGCAGCCTCCCCCTCCCCATGACGGACCCCGCCCAGTTCGGCACCCTGATGGGCCCCCCCGACAGCCACCTGCTGTCCACCTCCCTGTCCACGCCCCCCGCCACCAGCACCTCGCACTCGCTCAGCCTGCAGCCGGCCGCCGCCCTGTCGGCCCTGCCCCACGGCGCCCTCACGGGCCTGACCGTGTCCCCCAGCGCCGCCCCCACCACCACGTCGTCCTCGTCGTCCTCGTCGCCGGCGACCTGCGCGCACGAGCTCCTCAGCGGCTCGGGCCAGCCCAAGCAGCAGCTGCCCCAGTTCAGCGCCGCCTTCGGCCACCAGCTCTCTTCGCACAGCGGCATCCCCAAGGACAAGCAGCCCAGCCACAGCTCCACAGCGCCCCCTACAGGCTTCTCATCGCCAGCGCCACCGCCGCTGCCAGTGCCAACAGCGCAATGCCCCCCTTCACGACTCAGTGACCCTCCCCCCCTCGGAGATCCTCTGCCTGCGAGCGCCACAACAGGAGCGACGGGCCGGATTCCCAGGGTCCTCATGCATGGAATACCGCGGAAAAGCCGCGTCCCGCTTCCCGAGCCGACTCTGTCCACAGCGCCCGCCGTCAGGATTACCCCTGACAGCGGCTGTGGTGAAGGGCCATCTCATAAGGCATAGGTCAGGCCCAGTCTCCCAACGGGACTCTGCCTGGTGTGGGTCAGTGAGAGGGAGTTTATGGGGAGGGGTGGGGGGGTGCGGAGGGGGTGCGGGTGTGGATTGAGTTTGTGTTAGGGAGGAGGTCGAGAGAAGGGGTCAGACAGGAAAACCGTGGAGAGAATCCTCCGAAAGGGAGAGATTAGCTTGCATCACAAAGACAGGATCAGTGCTACAGCTTTCAGTGACGAGGCCTCTCTATACCTTTCATTTGTGTTTTTTTTTTTTTTTTTCCTCTTTTCTCTTTCTCTCCGGCTCATGTCTGTCTCAGTCGCCTCTGTCATCTCGTCCTGCTCCGCTTCACATTCACTTCTCTGTTTGTCTCTGCCGCGTGCCGTGCGCGGTTTCCGCTCACAGTGGAAACACACGACAGTGTGACCATGGGGGTGTCTGACTGGCCCATTTTGACTCCAACAGGTGAAGCCTGGGAACCTTATCACGAAGGGAGGAGCTTGCTCTTCTCCAGATTTAACGAGCATGAAGACTTTGCCAAAACCACTTTTAAAAGACTGTTTTATATTGTACTTATTTAATATTTTATCGATTGACTCCAAAAGGAAAAAAAAAACAAACTCTACAAAGACGATCGTGTTAACCTGACCATAGCTGTGGAGTCATTATGGGTGAGCTATCAGACACTGAAGGTGAATCTGGTTACTCTAAGCAATAAATTGTCACTGGCATATTCTCTTGGTCATAGTATTTTATAACATATAGTATTGGTCTCCACTTTGTGTATTTTTTTTTGTTGTTATTCCATTTGACCATATAAAGTGGACAAATGCACTGGACCTGTAACTTAAAACATTTTAAAAGCTCGAGTTCTCTGATTTTAAGTTAAAGACTGTTGGATCATCGTTGTGATTTCAGGAGTCTATTGAGGGCGTAAAAAATAACAGCCTGTGACAACAGAGGCAGAAGGCCAATCCCCTGTGTGAGTGTAGCCATATGCAGGGGTCTCAGAGTGTCTGGCCCTTCCCAGTGGTGCTTTGTGGTCTTAGCACAGATGGTGGCCTGTATGGGACATACAGAGCAAGAGTTAGGGAGTGCAGAAAAACGTCTCACTTAAGGAACTCCAAGCATTTCTGAATCTGGTGTCAAAATTAGTAAATGAGCAAAATTTCGATGAGGTCTTTTCCAGTGAGCGATAAATTATCATTTGGATGAACAGGAAAAAATTGCAGTATCCTCTATTGAGAGTAAAGACATCCTGTGCTTCAGCAGTTTAGCTGTATGTGTCTCAGTGGAGGTCCCTTACCTGCATTTAACCTGTGCTTTAGAGGATTCTTTCACAACCACGTAACTGGGGTCTGGAAACGTACTCAAATCTTACACAGCATCTCGCTGAGGCGCTTGTATGAGGTGGGGACCAGAAGCAGGTTTCAGGTACTCCACCTCCGTTTTTTCCTATGGACTACATCTCCCATAAGCAGGAGAATGTCGGGACTACATCTCCCATCATTACGGGTGCAAAATTTCACGTTACACAGCCTCAACCTTTTGAACTCACCTTAAGTAGCACAGCCAACAGACCTATTGCATGCATAGGCTGGTTATGAAGAGTAGCTGGGATATCCATGTCTAACTTGAACTCTGTGTTCCCTTAATCGGCCTGAGCATAAAAAAACTTATAACGAAAGACAACAAGCAT
Source organism: Albula goreensis (assembly GCA_022829145.1). Classification (NCBI taxonomy): domain Eukaryota; kingdom Metazoa; phylum Chordata; class Actinopteri; order Albuliformes; family Albulidae; genus Albula; species Albula goreensis. The sequence goes on along the minus strand of CM040746.1, from coordinate 39,889,080 downwards.
AACTCTTCCCTGTCTGACCATTTTAATATTCATCTTATTTTCTTAAAGCAGTAAAACAATGGGTTTTTGGTAGTAGATTTAGAAGCTGAAAGATCACTGCAAATGTTATAAGTAACGTTATATAATTATAGAGTAGCAGTCTCAACATTGGGTTATTATCAGTGAGTTTAAATGAGTGGTAATGGATTGAAAATTAAGTAAAAAATATATTTAAAAAAAACAAAAAAAAAAAATCTTGGAACATTTTTGTCATCTGCAAAAATGTACTCAGTGGAGCCAATGTTTCTTGTGGAATATCTTTCACCAGTTTTTAATAGCTATCAAATATTCAAATAGTTTTAGTTCACTTTTTACGGGTTAAATGGTGTCTCCCAGTTTTGTTCAGCAGCGTGGCCAAAATGGCTCTCTATTACCTATGGATGGCTTGATGTACTTTTGATAGCTATTAAACTCCTTTTGGACGATTGCTGCTGAGGGACTGATGGCAGGGGATTGTGGGAAATGGGGTTCAGGGCCCAGCCAGGGGCAACACCTCTACAATAGTTTACTATAATGCTACTGTAAACAACTGCTTTTCTGGCTGACCTCAGTGGGCTGCTGCCTCTGGGGTAGATCTTGCACCAGTCCCCCCCCAGATCAGCTGACCCCTTCTCCGACGCTTGCGTGTGCTAAAGCTGCAAGTGATCCACAGTCAGTGCTTGGAAACACCCTCAGTGTGCATCATGTTGGATGCTGTAAGAGAGCAGCCTGATCATGCCTTTAGGCCTCACGATTGAGCCTTGACTGTCATTAGTACGCCCCCCTTACATATGCCAACCCTCATTAGGACACCCCCTTATAAAAACCAGCCTTCATTAGGACACGCCCCTGATACAAACCAGCCTTCATTAGGACACGCCCCTGATACAAACCAGCCTTCATTAGGACACCCCCCCCTTATAAAAACCAGCCTTCATTAGGACACGCCCCTGATACAAACCAGCCTTCATTAGGACACGCCCCTGATACAAACCAGCCTTCATTAGGACACGCCCCTGATACAAACCAGCCTTCATTAGGACACGCCCCCGATACAAACCAACCTTCATTAGGACACGCCCCCGATACAAACCAGCCTTCATTAGGACACGCCCCCGATACAAACCAGCCTTCATTAGGACATGCCCCCGATACAAAACAACCTTCATTAGGACACGCCCCTGATACAAACCAACCTTCATTAGGACACGCCCCCGATACAAACCAGCCTTCATTAGGACACGCCCCTGATACAAACCAACCTTCATTAGGACACGCCCCTGATACAAACCAACCTTCATTAGGACACGCCCCGATACAAACCAGCCTTCATTAGGACATGCCCCGATACAAACCAACCTTCATTAGGACACGCCCCTGATACAAACCAACCTTCATTAGGACACGCCCCCGATACAAACCAGCCTTCATTATGACACGCCCCTGATACAAACCAACCTTCATTAGGACACGCCCCTGATACAAACCAACCTTCATTAGGACACGCCCCCGATACAAACCAGCCTTCATTAGGACACGCCCCTGATACAAACCAACCTTCATTAGGACACGCCCCTGATACAAACCAGCCTTCATTAGGACACGCCCCTGATACAAACCAACCTTCATTAGGACACTTGCATATACTAGCTTGCATTTGGTCACGCCCTTTCACAAAGACCAACATTCACTTTCACATGCCCCCTACACAGACAGCCCCCCTCCCCCCAACCCCAAAAGAAAGGCCAAGGTGAAGTTATAATTGTAGCCCAGCACTAAAGTGTTGAAGCAAAGATTACCTGATTGGTTGAATTGGCTGTTTAGGGCTGGGACAAAGCAATTGCTTGCACCTGCGTAACTGACCCCGTCTTGAAAATGACTGGACAGGGCAACCTGGGCAGCTCACGCCCAAATGTCTGAGGTCTTCTCTAAGAGGTAAGAGGGAGGTCAGAGTCAGTCCCCCAGTCCGAGGCACTTAGCCATCTTTAGACGCAGGTTCATTCAGCGATGAGCGACTGCTTTTGTATCATCATTTTTTTCTTAACCCCAGCATTGCCTTTCCCAGTAGAACTACGATTTTTTTTTTTTTTAACCCACAAGCAAAGAAATACAGAAAACGCTGCTGTACTCAAACAAGCACCGAAGCACAGGTTCAGCCCCCCCCCCCACCCCCATGACCCTGGACTAAATAATTTTAACAGGGCTCTGTAGGCACTCGTAACTGTGTGAAATCTGATAAGTGGCTGATAAATTCCTATACTCATTGAATGTACTGTATTACTGTTTTTAAAGATAATAGGATGAGCAAATAATCTAGTCACCTTTTGTTATTGGTCCTTGTTTAATTTGTTTAAGGTATTTTTTGTATACAAAGGTTTACATTTTTATGTATATTTTCTTGTGTACAAATGATGTAATATCTGTATAAACACTCTATGTAATATCTGTATATAGCGTGACAAAATTGATCTCTGTTTTTGGATGTATAAATAAAACTTGCTGTGAAGTATTCACGAGCATGGACCCGAAATGCTATTTCCACAACTCACAAATTTAATCATAACTGACTGCTGGTTTAGTTTATATTGAATTAAAAATTTGCACTGGAGATTTCATTTTTTGGGAATATTAAACTATAAACAGACATACTTGTTTAAGGTAACTGGAAGAATTAAACCGAACACACGAAAAAAACATGTAAGAAGAGTGTCAACAAGGAGTGAGTAATGCTTAAAGACTTTATAGGAAGTCCGTTGCAATGCCACAATTGTCCACAAGATGGCAGCACGACACCAAAACTGTATTGTTCAACGTGGTAATGCATTACTCATCTGGAGACCAAACCTGACAAAATATGAAAATACCGATTGAGTTCACTGAAAGGTTTTGGGCTCGATGTAGGATAAATTTAGAATGCTGCAGCAATTTCCTTTTCTTTGGATCCAGAAGTAGATCAGTATGATGTGTCGATAAAATAAGATGCTTACTAGACGGTAATCATTTATCAAGCAGACTGAAGTGGTGATAGATTGGTGTCGTGACCTGACAAGTGAAACCAACACCTCGACTGTCTGCACTTTTCACACTGCGCTGGACACGGATCTCCCTTACAGCCATGGAGGCGTGCGTTAATCGATGACTAAACCAACTGCGGGACATTTTATGCCCTTAAAATGTCACCGGGACTAAAAATCTCCTTCGATGTAGTTTGTTTGGACAGGAGAAGCTGTGCGCCATGAGCTGCCCACACGGAAGAATGTCTGGAGAGGGAAAAGTACATAATATGGTAAGAGGGTGGAAAGGGCAGGAAAATAGCATTATGATGTGCAAATGACCGTGCCAATCCCTACCTCTAATAACCCCAAGTCTAATAATAACCTTACTCAGCGCTAACCCTACTAAACCCTATCCCTACAGAACTTAACACGTATAAACCTTAACCCTACAAAACCCTATCCCTACAGAACTTACGTATAAACCTTAACCCTACAAACCCTGACCCAAGAAACCTAACCCTACAAACCGTGACCCAAGAAACCCTAAAAACCCTGACCCAAGAAACCCTAACCCTACAAACCCTGACCCAAGAAACCCTAACCCTACAAACCGTGACCCAAGAAACCCTAAACCTAAAAACCCTGATCCAAGCTCCAATAAACCCGAACCCTACAAACCCTGACCCAAGAAATCTTAACTCTAATAAACCCGAACCCTAAAAACCCTAACCTTAATAAACTGTAGACCCAATAAACCCTAACCCTACCAAGTCCTAACCCGAATAAGAGCAGGTACTTTTAGCTGCAAGAGCTTGGTGCCATACTTTGATATGACAGAAATTGCACAATTATTCCTAACTGAAAGCTATGATGGTCCCCACTCGCTCTACAGCCCATAATAAAGTGATATCTTTACCTAGTCTTGATTCCAGGCATTCGGTCTCTAATACAGCATCTGAAAAACTGCCAGGATTTTCTTTTGACATGGGCTTCCTGAAAGGTTTTTGTTTCCCTTTGATTTCTGCAGACGGAATTGGTTGGTCAAGCAAACTTTTCTGAATTTTGACACTCCAAAAAAAAACCATCAGAGAATTTTAAATAGTCCGTTTGAATAGTCACTTCAAATTTAAGTCCTAATTAGTCAGAAGGAGTAACTAATATTTATTAGCAACTCTCTGTAGCTTTGAACCTTCCCAACCAGCAGAGCCTCTGGCAGTGCTTTGAGGTGTGTTTGTATGTGTGTGTGTTATGCATGATCATACAAGTATATGAGAGTGTGCTGTGGCACAATACATCGCCATTCACAAAAAAGGCACAACAAGAATTTGCATTAGATTTTTATTTTTCTTAATCACTTGAAAGCGTACAAGGAGTTCAATACCTTGGTGTTTTTTTTTTTTTTATGACATAAGCAAGGATTATATACAGGACTATAAACTGTCAGCAATGTTACAGAAAATGAAATTTACACTTTTGTTTTAATAATCTGTGATAAGTATCCCATCATTAATAATAGACATAACAGAGATCCAGATTTTTTTTCTCTCTCTGTACTACAATACTTTCTCTTTACAGATATAAAAATATTGTATTCTTCTTTATTGATTCATTCCATATATTATACCTGTGCAGAAGAATGCGTCCTGATGGCCTTGTGTTATTGCCAGAATTGCAAAGGTACAGTAGCAATCAAAAGAAACGACAAGGAATGGTGGCCTCCAGAACGTACCATTTATCCTTTTTTAAATACTAAATAAACGCTTACAAAGTGCAACACAGATTAAGAATCTAACTGTACTGTCTCCACAAGGTGCAAATTACAATACAAAAAAAGAGAAATACCAGGGAGGGGGGAGGGGTGTGAGAAGAAGGCATGGCACTTTTTTGTTTTTAATACCTATGACTAGAGGATGCTGGGAACAAATGGAAGGATGGGTCACATGGACAGGTTGAAAGTTGTACCCTCCACTAAATGGGGTACAGCCAAAGCAGGGGCTGAAATAGAAACCATTTTGGAAAAGTATGTTGGTGGTGGGACGAGGGTGGGGGGTGTAAGGTGGCTATGTTTTGTATCACGATATCAACAAGGAAGCCATGTTCTGTCCCATTACGTGAGGTTCTACAGGAGACCACAAAACAGAGACCGAAAATCCAGACTTAAAACGTTTCCTGGTAAGGGGATGAGTTTCTGTACTTTTTAGTAATGGTGGTGGTTTGGTCATGTAAAAAAAAAAAAAAAAAAAAAAAAAAAAGGTTTACTGACAGAATACAAGCAGGTATTTTAGGCCTCAAATCATAAATCGATACTACTGCTGCAGGTGAATATAGTAAAGGCAACACCTGACACTACTGTTAACACCTGTCTGAAGCTCACTCACAGCTAATGTATAGCTATCCTGAAAAAAGCTTCCGATAGCCATCTTTAACCTTAAATGCTAATAGTCTAAAGAACAGAAAGAGAGTCAGAAATGCCCATATTTTATTTTACGCAAATCCAAGGCACTGTAGAGGCCTCAGAACTGTCCTTTCAATTAAAACAATGAGATAAAAACCCCTCTCAAAAAAACACATATGCCATTAAAAAGAAAGGGAAAAACAATCTGAGCAATCGGATTACCAGTGATGGTGTGACATTAGATTGCTGATGTGCCAAACTACTCTTATTGATACATTATTGCTGCCTACACGTCTCCTTAGCTGCAAGGTCTATATCAATTAGGAGTGAAGATTAAAAAAAAAAAAAAATTAAAAAAAAGCAACAACAGCTTAATAATGACCTGCCCAGAAAGTGCAGCCAGAAAAGCGAAGTTCTTGGCTAAAATAATTTAAAGCTCTGATTTCATATTCCAGGTTCTGCAGTGAAGCTGAGGTCAGGACAACCCCTCCGCTCTACTGGAGAACTCCTGCAGTATGCTACAACGCATACTCTACTCGGATCAGAATTTCTATTCCGCACGCCTTCTGCAGAGATGACAATGGCTATGACAGGCTGTGCCATCTCCAGCTCCAACGAGCTGCGAGCTCTCAGTGTTTCCCCAGCCTCCCAAACGGCTGTGTCTATTGGCTTAATTCGCTTGTGTGTGACCAGCCAGCCCATCAGCTTAATTCCTACAGAAGAACAGGACGCATTTCAGGATGTGGTATTTTGCCATACGTTCACTAGCTACGTTCACTAAGTCAAAGCTGCAAAGTTAAATTTGTTCAGTCTCGCACGGCCTACCATACCTGTATGACAAACCCCTTGCAAATTGTTATGGCTACCATATGTTGACCTCATGCCTCGGCTGTTTGCTGTAGCAATCGAAGTGCGGTGGTCCAGGAGGACTAAAGAGGATACAAGTCCTGGACACATCTGAGATGACTGTTAGTAAGAGCTAACTATGCCCTGATATGGATTTGATGAACATCATTAGTGATATTTTCAGCCTGTATTTTAATGCAACCGGAGAAAAACTGAATACGATAAATTTTGTCCTTTTAAAAACACCATCTCATTAACTGTGGTGAAGTCTGTGTTGTGCATGAAAAGGAAAACAGGAACCCTGCTCGGACTGTGTTTTACACCCTCGGCAAAATCACCGGGGTTAGGCTGCACAAGGACAGAGAGTGGTGGACAGACCAAGTGTTGGAAGGTGGCTTTGTGAAAGAGTGCAGGGGTTTTCAGGGCTGACTAAAATGTTTTCATAAATATTGTTTAAACCTCCCAAAAGGTGGAGTTGGGTTTGAAGGAGGATGAAAGAGCCAGCCAAGGGCTGCACCACGACAGGATACGGACACTAAGAGTGCGATGCCACTTAGACCGAGCAGCACAGAACCGCTGGGTTTCCAAAGCAACAGTTGAAACATATGGAATTAGGGCCTCAGATTTCACTGAATGGTAAAATCTTTGAAAATTTTTTTATTAAAAATGAAAGAAAACCAATAATCAAAAATCAAAAAAACATGTAATAAAGGCAAGGCAATTCTCAGTTATGGCCATTGGAGTGACTGTATCTTTAAATATTTACCTTTTTCCTAAGAGCATGTATAGAAGCACTAGGCAGTTTGTACACAGTGATTTCTGTAGGAGCACCCCTTTGTTTCTCCACATCTGTAAAAATGACCTTATTTACAATTTGTACACCCACCCCCCCAGAGTGATCCTCCCTCTCCCTATGGACCAGCCCACTTAAAGCAGGATACCTGAGGTCTCAAAAGAGTGATTCAATCTCCTTAGCATGGTTCCCAAATGCACACCTTCAGGACTGCAAGGTAAACAGGCCAGAGCCTCCCCACATACACACACACACACACACACACACACATGTACATGTGTGTATGCACACACATGCACAAGCACACCCACGCACCCTTCTAGCAAACAATGTGGACACTTAAGGGAAGTCACAGACACTTCCAAAAGTCTTCAGATACTCCTGAACCCTTTTCTTAATGTGCCAGTCTTGTTTTTGGTCACATGATCGTTTCTTTTTTTGGGTAACTCATGGAAACTTCCGAAGCTGAAATCCACTTGAGCGGGAGATGTGCTCTCCCGCTGAGCTACGCCCATGCATCATGTGACTGAACATGTGACGCGAACAGGACCGCGGCGCTGCCACTGGCCCCCAGAGAACTCCAGTGTGACTCCTCTCTCTCTTACACGCCACTTTCTAATATGTGCACTATGACAAATCAACAAAAAGTAAGAGAGAGAGAGATAGAAGGAGAGAGAGAGAGAGAGAGAGAGAGAGAGAGAGAAGGAAGAAGAAGAGTTTGCTTTAAGCGGTTGATGGTAGACGGTCCTCCCAGGAGACTGCAGTAGGAGGTGGTGACCTGACGGCTGTAATAGACACACACTTTCTCACTGTGAGGCCGAGGCCTGCGGCAGAGAGAACCTGTAGGAGGGACAGAGACAGACGGGTTAAGGGACAGCTCCTGAGTCAGAACACACACACACACACACACACACACACACACACACACACACACACACACACACACACACACACACACACACAGAGACACATACACCAGAGACAATACATACACAGACACACCCACACACACCAGAGTCAATACACACTTCACACTCCCACCAGAGACAACACATTCACAGACACACACACCTACAGACACACCAGAGTCAATACAAGCACAAACACACACATACATACATAGACATACCCACTAGAGTCAACACACACTTACCATACACACTTGCACATGGAGAACATGCACACAGGTAGACACAAACATGTACACAGACACACACACACAAAGAAGAACACACACACAGACACTAAACACACATACACACATGCATGCACATAGAAACACACAAATAAGAACACACATGGACACTAACACTCACACGCACACACACACACACACACACACACACACACACACACACACACACACACACACACACACACACACACACACACACACACACAGTCAATGTTCATCCTGGTCTCCTTCCATGGAGATGTTTTTCATACAGGCAGTTGTTGGAAGTTGTTGGAAAAGAAATCCCACTAAGAACATTTAAGTGGCGCATTAAAGTCCAGTCTAAATTTAGCCCCTCTGCCGCATATCTTAAGGGTTTGTGTGAGTGGAGCATGAATAAGTCTAAATATTACGTCACTGCACCACATCCGTTATTCATTTTTTAACTCAACTTTTAAGCATGTTACTTGCACTGTACCACCTAAAAATTCAACAGATTTCCTGTAGAAAGCACAACAAAATGACGTTTAAGTTGGGGTAGTTTCAGGTTGTATGTACACAAGAGGGAGAGATTGATATTAGCATATTAGCATAATGCATGTATCACACAGAAAAATGGTAGATTGTGAAGCACTTGCTCCTGCTGTTCCTCTCGATTGAGAGAGAAGCGCTGAGCTCGGGGGCACAGAGTATCTGAATTAAAAAGCCAAACCACGGGAGATTAGAGAGCCTCCACCGCTGCAGTCTGAAATGCACTACAGCGGGAATTTGTTTCAGAAATGATCCCAGAGAGCCCCATTAGGGTAATTGCAGGGGGGTAATACAGCAGCCTCTCCAGCCTGGGACAGCGCTATCTGCCTCTTATGGAGGGGGAGATAAAGCTGTCCCTATCCAGATAATATTGGCAGCTAATGTTGTCACCAGCCTGTCTGTGACGAATATTTTCATTTTAATATTCACCAAACTAGGCAAAACCTCAGTTCCCTGTCATAGTGATGAGCTGGGGTTTTGATGCTGGTAGGAACACATGGGACTGTGCAGTCAGCTCTTACACCCCAACCAGCAGAAACAAAATGGCGGCCACAGAACCCCGGTGGACATTCCCAGGCTCACCTCTGAACTCTCTGCACCAGCGCTGACACCATGGAGTCCGCTATCCCGGGACAGGCCTCTTCTGCCAGGAAGACGGCTTCCCTCAGCTCCTCTAGGGCCTCAGGCTTACCGCTGCCGCCTTCACTCTGCTCCTTCAGCTGATGGGGAGAGGGACAGGGTCAGGTAACTCTTACACAGCCGCAAATGCAGGGACGCCATTTTGGCTCAGAGGTTGCGTGGGGACTGTGGTCAGTCAGTGCTAGAATGCTACAATAACAAATCCCGGCTGGCGATTTCTGCTTAATGCCGTTCAGCCCGTGAAACGGGAACAAAGGAGAGCGTGGAGCAGATAATCTCCTTACGCGGGCGTGCCAGCCGCCGCGCCATTCCGCCCGCCTCGCCGTTTTGGGGCTGTCCTTATTCCTCAGATCCCCTCCTGAGCTTTTGAGCGTGAGGAGAAAAGCACGCACACATACACGCATGCACACACGCACACGCACGCACGCACACACACACAGGTATGCACATGTGCACACGCACAGGAACGCACGCAAAAAAAACTCTGGGCACAGACATGTACCTGAGCACACACGCCCCGTGCAGACGGGGTCTAAGGATTTACCAGAGTCCTTTTTCACGATGCAACTCAGAGGAGGAGAGATGATCTGGGATAAGATTCGCCTGTTTGCTCATAATGGATAAGGAGGGAATACAGATACAATGGACAAAACGAGACTGATACTGGGCCAGCAGTCTTACCCCTGAAATGTTTTAGGAATATGGGCCTGGAACATTGTAAGAGGTGTACTGCAGATATATGAGTGGAATCAGTTTTATCCTCATTCCTTTCGAAAAACAACCCCGGCTACACATCCACACACAGACACACGCACACAAACACACACACACACACATATCCGTACGCACACATGCACACGAATCCACGCTGAACATCCCATGCATGAACATCAGAGAATGTGTATTTAATATTTCCTCCTTACCACCAAGAAAACAAATAAGATTAAATGAACAGTTAAAAATAATAATCAGTAAAAAAGTGCTCACCTCAGCAATCAAAGGGGAGATAACTGTAGACAAGCTCTGTGAGAAGGGTCTCTTTGGAATGTCTTTTGCCTGCCAAAGAGATACGGAGGGTCAGAGGTGAGGACAGAGACAGAGGGGTGGGGCAGGCAGCCATATTCTCCTTTACAGAGAACTCCAGGCCTGGAGGGTTTAGAGGGTTCCAATGTACTGGAGACAAATGGAATGCAACAGTAACCCCATATGTACTCATTAAAACCAACTTTCAGCGTGATCTTTTTCATTCTCCGCTCAGCTGGGTCATATGCCGCGTTTAAAGAGGGAATGATGGCAGATGTGAGGTTTCTCTGTGTCACACATGACAAAGTTTCAGAGAACAAGGGCATTCAACGTGAGCATGCTCACAAACCGTGGCTACCGCCGTTTGAAAACCACTTCCTGAAAAAAAAACTACACCAAACAAAGCAGGGAAGCAGTAGAGAAATACGAGTGAAAGCAGTGAACGCCTTGTCCGTGCCCCTGAAAACACGCTGCACTCTTCTCACAGCGTGAGAAAACACAAAGATGAGGGTGGGTAAATGTAACACAGTGACACACAGATTTTAATTTTAGCTTAACGGTTATCTCATTGCAAAGCATGCGTTAAATTATTTAGCTTTCTCGGAAGTTCCTCTCTAGGGTGACTTGCATGGCGTGCATATGTCATGTCGTTCATTCAGAAAAGAGAATATATTTTCAGAAGCAGCCTGAGACAAGTCCTCTGTGGGACTAAAAACGATAAAATTCTGGGTTAAAGTCTGGCTCGCTAATCACCATGCTGCACTCGGGTGCAGGCTCAGCAGAGGAGAGTCACAGTGAGTCATTATTTCTCCCACTGCTACCTGTGGGGCGCACTACAGCGGCCCAACCTGACCTAACCGGACTGGTCCATGGAAGCCCCACTGCCCTACAGCACTGTCACATGGCTGTTGGTCTGCCATAATGGTCAAAACAAAGCAAATCAAACCCAACAGGGGCTGTGCTGTTCTGGAGTGGGGTGGGGTGGGGGTGGGATGGGGTGGGGGTGTCTCCTCACATTAAGCCCGGGTTCCCGCCGCACGCCTGCTCGATCCACTCACCTCCTTCCTCTCCAGCTCTTCGGGCTGGGCTGCTCCATTCTGAATCTTTTTGGGGTCCTTCTCCCTGATTGTGTTGAAGATCCAGTCATCGTTCCCAGAGTCGTTGCCCCCAGAAGCCTGGCCGTCTTGCTCTCTGATGGACGACACAAAAACACAACGGATGGCACCTACTCACCGTGCTCGGGCATTACATCTCCCAAAGGGAAGAGTGCCCTCTACTGGTACTCCAACACCTCGCTAAGGCATAAATGTCTGATTCTTCTACCACCAGACTGTTACTAGCTATCATGGCTGAGGAAGGACAAAACCACCATATGAAGGAGATTAAAATTGTTAGCCTCTATGTTGGACTGGTGTAAGTTCAATTAAAATAATGGAGGCTCCTTGAACGTGGCCAGATCAGTCTAAATGCATGACTGCACACCACGCAAAAGTGCTACAGCCATCCTTCTTTGTTGATTTATCTGTATGGAGCGCTAAGTGCAGTCTTCTATCAGGGTGTCCTTTTTTTAACCACACAATACAGATTGCTTTCCTCTTTTGTATTTGTCACACTCCTTTGTTGTAGAACAATACTGGAGGACAAAATCGTCGGCGCTTACGAGTCACTCTCGTCCGAGCTGGATTCCTCTCGAGACTGCTCTGCTTTCCACCTTTTGTACTTGTCGATGAGTTCCGTCAGGTAGGACGTCTTCTTGGCATGCCGGACGATTAGCTTGTGCTTCAGCAGCTCTTTGGCTGTCGGCCTCTGGAGCGAATAAAGAGGCAAAAATGTGAACGGGGAGACCACAGGGAGGCAGCACTACATCCTCTCTGTGAGTACAAACACAAGGTCTCCTCACCGTGTCCACCTTTCATTTACCATTTAGGCTACATCATACATCAGGGATGCTAATTTCCATTTCTGACTGCTGTTCTGCTCATAGAAGAACTCAACATGAGAAATATTTTTTTAGTTCACCCTTTTATGAATTTAAAAACCTCTTGTAAACTTGTGTCCTATATCTTTCCTCATATATTTTACATCTTATGCCAGGAACCACTTTAGTTGCCCTTCTCTGTGCATTAGCTGTGTTGAGGGAGTACTGAAAGGAGACTGAGTAACAGAGGTGGGTCCCCACTCACAAAGCTGGGCTCTTTGTTCAAGCAGGCCTCCACAAACTCTTTCAGGGGTTTGCTGTAGTTGCCCTCCAGGGTGGGGGGGTTGTTTTTGGGGATGAGGAACAGGACCTTCATGGGGTGGAGCTCGGAGTGGGGCGGCTCCCCTTTGGCTAGCTCTATCGCCGTTATTCCCAATGACCAGATATCAGCCTGCAACACAGAGAGTGGGAGAGATGGACACAAGTATTACTGCAAATGGAAATATTTCTCACAATAAATAAACTTTCAGACTTTACAGTGAAAAGGTACACTGAGCATACGCGCATGTGATACACATGCCACACGTTCACACACAGAAACTGTTTTGTTCTGCTGTCAGAAGTATAAAAAATTGCTTTGCTATTACACTAGGGCAGTGTTAGTCACTTGCTGTTTTGAATAAACCCTGTTAGTCATACAGACATGAAACACTGACGGCACACAGCTGATGATGCAAAATTTCTATTCCTGTTACCAAAAAAGGAAAAAATCAGGACACAAGGTCTATTTTCACCATGTCAATAACATATTAGACATTTACAGAATATACGACATGACTAATTTGAGCCTTAACTGGCCAGCCAATTGTTAGGCAATACCACAGTGTATGAACTTGCTCCCCATGATTCAATATGAATCACAATACATGGCTTTGGATACAATATGTATCACATTTAAAAAAAAAAAAAAAAATGTTTTTATGTAATTTTACATACTCAAGAGACACTGATAGTGACACACACATCAGTTTCCACTTCCTGCTATAGCCGCTGTCATAACTGAAGTAATGCATTTTGACTGACAGCTGTGGTTTGGTTTAGCGTAGCTCCGGTCCTGAGCGGCCAGCGTGCGTGCTCGTTTTCAGAGCATTTCAGTGCTGACGTGCTTATTTTAAACCCTCGACTGGCTTAAGAGCCCGCACATCTCGTTCCCAAGGCCAAAATTAGCTTCTGGGTGAGAGGAAACCACAAACAGCAGTCCTTCATGGCATGTAATAGTACACCCTGCGTTAAACATTTTAGTCAGGAACTATGAAATACGAATGTCAGGCTCTTCCATAGAAGCTTCCATCTGCTCTTTCGACCCGGCCGTGAGAAACAATTTAAGCATTGGTGTAAGACAGGTGGAAGGGCAGGCCGCTACATTAAGAAATGAGAGGCCTGAGCTTGCAATATCACACGTCTAACTGACAGCACACTTCCTGCCAGTCACCAAACAGCTCCACACTGATTGGTCAGCCGAGCTGAACAAAGTCGCACCCTATTGGCCCAGACTCCTCCCCTCCCACTTTTACTTGGCCATTTACAGAAAACCTCAACATCCTGTGAGACAGACAGCAGGGGTGAAAAGGCAGAGAAATGCATCCTGTTTGAGGCGATCTCACAACCCAGCAAAAAAGCACCAAGTTAAAGCAGGCTGGGAAATATGATGCTTAGTTTATGTCACGTAAAATCCCCAAAGCCAGCTCGACTCAGCTGCTGGTTCAGAGAAACTTGTAGAGTCTTTTTCTGTTCTGAAATCATCAACCTGAGGTGATGAAAAGAAACGTAGGAGCTGAGTATCCGTTCAGACGATGAAACAGACATCTATATGCTCAACAGTCTTATCTGTTGAGTCTCTGGTTATGGATGCTTACTACTGCAATACAGTATCTGGCACCTCTGTGGAACGGAAACTTCTCTCGGTCATCCGAGTTGTTAAAAGTGTGAACAGACGGAAAGGAAAGGTAATTAAGGGGATGAGTATCTCTTGAGCCTGTACAGCGCGAGGCATGGCTGTGAGCGTGTGAGTGTGCTCTCCCAGCTCTCCCTCGATAATCCTGCAGGACTGTGTCACAATGGGTGGGGTGCACTCGGAGGACGGTTGAACAGGATTTTTGTTTGGCAGCACCTTCGCCTGCAGGATGAGTTGCTTGGCGCTAGCAGGAAGCAGGGCCTGATTTCTCCCTTCAGAAATGGCCTGGTTTAGCAACGCATCTGTAAGCCTGCAACAGTGACGTCCCAGGGGCAGCGGCTCCAAACCACTGAGGATACTTTTGCCACAGTTTAATTTCTCCATTAATTAGGAATTTTTAACATGTATACGTTTCAGGTCTACAATAACTTTGTCCTTCAACAGACTTCTCAGAGGTTGTGACAATTACAAATAACAGGATGGTGGAGATTTTGGTGGAGGAGTACACAGAGAAAACATGCACACACAAGTGAGTCCCACGAACCAAATTTGGGAACTGCTGTTTTCGGGCAAAGGATCTCAACCTCCAGTCCTGGCAGGCCGCAGTGTCTGCAGGTTTAACTCCAGTCCTGAAGGGCCGCAGTGTCTGCAGGTTTAACTCCAGTCCTGGAGGGCCATAGCGTTTTTGTGGTTTCCTTATAATCAGCAGCTAAATTATGCTTTGCTAAGGTGGTGTGTGGGCTCTAATCCCGATCAGCATCGTAAATTAAGCTCCTAACTGCTCAAACACACCTACGGTTTCATAAGCACATTTTCAGACCTGGGTCATTGTGCAACACAGCTGCCAGACTACTGGACGCGAGACATCAGCAACGCCAAAACCACATCAGCAACGTCAAAACCACATCAGCAACCCCAGTGACTCAGGACCTCAGTTTAGCGCCTCACCAGGGGGCCAAGACGCTGCGGATTTGAACCTGAGATCCCCGATTTAGGGCACGGAACGGACTTTAACAGCAGCGTATCCTCCGTGCCTCAGACTGGGGGCAGCGCAGTTTCTCTCCCGTGAGCGGCTAACATGCCAGCTCTGTGCTGGATGACTCATGTGTTGTGCTTGACGCTAATGAATCTGATGGCATTTGCGTCACGGTGTGCCGGCTCCTGTCAAGAGAGATTTCGGGAGGGGGCTGGCAGGGTGGGGGTCAGTCACTGAGCCGAATTTCACTCTGCCTCCGCAGGGCCTGCGGCTCTTGAGCTGAGAATCCAGCCGCACCACCACGCAGACCTGCGCAGTCTCATTTATTCATTCATTTCACATTTACCAGTCACTCCTTTCCAGAGCGACATCAGACAGCTGACATTTTTTTTTTGCACTTGATAAATCTGGATATAATTACTGATCCAAGTCATGTGCAGTACCTGTTTGCTGAAGGAGCAGGCGCAAGGTGCTAGCTCAAGGGTACAATGGTGGAACTAACCATTACCTGGGAACCAAACCTTCAACCTTCTATTACTCTTCCTAAATTTTGAGAAGGAATCCTGCTTGCAAATGTTTTTTTTACGTTTGCATGCAGCATCAGACAGAAAAGGGACAAGGTTCACCACAGATAATGGCCACAAGACAAACATGCTGTATGATAACGGAAGCAGTCAATACCACACAGCAACCTACCTGCAGTGTTAAGGTTTCAGTAATTGAGGGAAAAACAGCATTTGCTCTCAGCTATACAGGATTGCAGAATGCTCGGTTTCATTATGATGGGTGATAAGGGGGAAACACTGACAAGATGCTGACCAAGCAAAGAAAGCCATACTTAGCTGTCAATCATTGCTTTTTTAAACCAATCAAAAATACATATTTCTTATTGGTCCTAATCACTGATTCACTGATACGAGAAGATAAGTCCTCCCATTTTTGATCTAATGAAACTTCTCTCCCCCATCAGCACTCTGAACCACACTACTCACTACTCAGACAGGTGTAGCCCTGGAAGGCTGGACAGACGTCACTCACCTTAGAGTCATAGGCCGACTGCTTTATCACTTCCGGGGCCATCCAGAATGGAGTGCCAACGAAGGTATTCCTCTTGATCTGTGTGTCGGTCAGCTGCCCCGCCACGCCAAAGTCCGCCAGCTTCACGTCCCCTTGCTCCGACAGCAGGACGTTGGCGGCTGAGGAAGAAGCGACAGCAGGTCGGGCTCAGGGGAGCGTTCGGGCCAAACGCGCAGGCTGCCATGATTCCGGGCGCGCACCACAGGCGTGATAATGCTCACATATGTCTCAATCAAAGTCAAATTCACACCTACGCAGTTACCCTGTGGTTACACTTCCTGTTGGAACGCCCAGTTTTTTTTTTTCCTTTTTCAGATACTGTTACACTTCTACCACAGCATTCTTAAACAAAAGCTTTGAAATGCCTCTTTGTCTAATTATGACTTATTTAATCAATGGAAAATGTGATTTGCTCTGGTTTAATGGCTGGATCAAAGATAAAACACAACTGCTTATGCGACTTCTGGTTTCAAACCACTTTCAAGCAGTCTGTCAGCTCTGGGGTTTGTATCTTAAGGTCTCTGTCTGTGGTATCAATAAGATCTCATAATGATATGAATTGTGGTTTGACTTCAGTCTCCACCTGTGGTCCCACCTTCCATTACAGCCTAAAGGCCAATCACAGGCAGACAGGGTGGTTTAGTACAGCTGGCTAAGCAAAACAACGTGGCCCAAAATACACCTTTTTATCCGGCTGTGCAATGTTACACACAATAGCATGTTTCACTGAAATGTTCAGAATATAAACTGTGTCCCATTGGTAAGGGTCAGTATTTATTTCTAACGATTAATTCTAAAAATATATATGGCAATACACTTTGGTCAGGTCTCATCATGTCCATTCCACACATGTCTCATACATGCAGATATTAACTTGCTTACTTAAGTACTCAATAAATGGCATTATCTAATTTATTTGAGGACTAAGCAGAATATCTTTTCATCCAGTTTTTTTGGCTGAAGGTCATTGAACAATGGTCTGGCAGAGGACAGAGGCAGTGGGGGACCTGTCCTGTGCTGGCCAAAAATCCAGAGACCTGCATTAGAAATGGGCTCTAAGTGTAATGAATCAGAAAAACACTCCAAAGTGCCCCCTCGCCATAATGAAGCTTACCGGCTATGACACACACAGTGTGGAAGAGGCTGCAATTTACTCCAGCCTGACAGCAGATTATCCCCTAATAGCTCAAAGATGAATTAAAGGAAGATGTTTTATTTTTAAAATTTTTCTACAGCCTTGCTTTCACAGCATTTGGCTCGAGCTAGAATGGATAAAAAGCAGGCCAGGTCATGGAAAAAGGCAATTAAGAGCAAGGGCAAGAGAGCAGTGTGTTTAGGCGGCATTCCAGACAGAGCAGTAAACTCCTTAGTCATTCATACCTTTAATATCTCTGTGGATTTTCTTTTCTGAGTGCAGGTACTCCAGGCCCTTGAGTATTTCGCGGAGAATGGTGGCGATCTGCGTTTCGTCCAGAGCTCCGGGCTCCAGCTGAAAAACCCCACAAAACCAATCAGCTCTGCGCACTGTCTGCGCACCCCATAATATGCGCTTTCACCTCACTCTCTTCACTCATAACTAACTTTTTCAAACTTTTCCCCCCACCAAAATCACTCCCTCGGGAGACAGCCCCCATGTACTCACTCACCAAGTCTAGTGCCGATCCCCCTCCCAAATATTCCATGATAATCCATAACTTTGTGTCCTGGAAAAGAGGGGGGAAAAAGGGGGGTGTTAACACAGAGTACCGCGGCACAGACAAACAGAGGCCCAGGAGCTCTGACACCATGACGCACATTCAGGGTTCTGGACGAGTTCTCGATTAGTGAAAATAAAAGCAGCACCACCAAAACTACCACTTGTGCCCTCACCGAACAGTCTTATTAATGAGGGAGGAAGAGGACTCTGTCTGATACTGGCAGAATATGCTACCAGCAATGGTGTGGAATCTGAAGTCTCTCATCATTCTGTGAGCTCACTG
Source organism: Albula goreensis (assembly GCA_022829145.1). Classification (NCBI taxonomy): domain Eukaryota; kingdom Metazoa; phylum Chordata; class Actinopteri; order Albuliformes; family Albulidae; genus Albula; species Albula goreensis. The sequence goes on along the minus strand of CM040746.1, from coordinate 39,870,761 downwards.
AGGTCCTGTAACTGCAGGGAGTGTGAACAGGCTGGCGACTGAAATTAAACAATATGAATAAACTGAGGAGCCAAACCTGCATTCTGTTACATTAAGTTTGAAAACAAAAAATACAGGTGGAACTGAAACACATTCAACCACTGAAACTGACAGGGAGGCTGTCTGTAACACAAACCATGCAGAATCAGCTCTGGGGTCACAGGTTCACATCCGTGGTCTGACCCTGTAACTGGCTCTCAGCTCTGGGTAGTCTCCCTAATCTACTTTCAGCGAAAACCCCAGCTGTCCACCCCATGCTACCGAATGCTAGGGTTGTAAAAGTCAAATCTATCATAGATGAGTGTCTGCTTTAGCGACTGAGTGATGTAAAGGAATCACTTTGAGGCTCTTCCATTCTGATTCATTTCTCAGCCTCTCTCGCTGCAGCAGCAGAAACCATTCAACATTAATTCACCGTGCAGCCAGCCCACTGCACCAATGCCAGAGAGAAAAACCCCATGTTGCTGCAGCCCGTTTCATTCCACCAAACAGAGCCCTTCAGCACTCACATGAAACGGCATAAAACTACCGACTTTAAACCTTTAAGCGCTGGATGCGCTTCTCTTCGGTTCATCCCAGTTCCCACAGATTCTGCATACAATAAAAAAATGCAGCTTAAGTCTAGCTCTTTAGCAATCCCCCTCCACGCCCCCCGCCACCCCGTCCCCCCTTGGGGAGTCTGGGGGAGCCAATCAAGGACATCTGCTCTTCATGTGTGAGCCAATTAAACGGTAGACAATTAGGTCACTTGAGGCATCCGAGCCAATAACTAAGAACAAGTAGTATGGGATGATATGGGTTTCAATAATGCATTAGTTAAGAGGGGAATCGGCCCAGGGGAGGGATGGAGGATGGAGAATGTGGAGCCACCAGCAGAAGAAGGTTTTTATTATTATTATTTTTTTACTTATTTATTTTTTTTTAGGTTCAGGCAGAGGAGCATGCAGCCATTAAGGCGGTCCGGAGGCGGAGCTGTCAGCAGGTTCCGCGGAGGGTGAAACTCTCTGATGCGCGGGAGACTCAGAGAGAGAGAGAGAGAGAGAGAGAGAGAGAGAGAGGGGGACTCTGAAAGACAGCAGCCCCTGGAGCTTCATAAAGGCACGCAGGAAAGCATGCTTTTGCCCCCGTTGGGGGAGGAGAGGTGGAAGAATGGAAAAGAGGAGCGCAAGCGCAGCGGAAACACACACCCGCGCATGCAACCGAGCATGCACCTGGAACTCTCTCCTGCATTCATACACAGGTGTGCTGCTCTTTGATTTCCCACTTAAATCACTGCAGTGTAGAAAAGCAAAAAAAAAAAAATTTCACAGATTCTCTTATCCAGAGCTTAAGCACTGCATACACTATCATTTTATACAACTGGATATTTTTACTGAAACAATTTAGAAAGTAACTTGCTCAAAAGTTCAAAGGCAGTTCTCTGGGTGGGCATCAAACCTGCAACCTCTGAGCTGCTGGACCATCTTTTAAAAACACCATTAGTAGCCCTTGTCCCTCACTTGACCCACAGCTGCATTTGTCAGGCTCACAATTATGACATCATCACTACGAGCCTGATCAACTTCTCACTCTGATGTGGTATGAATCTGCCCAAAGCACAGGGAAGTGCTTTGCTGATCAGCCACTGGCTGGATGCTACTTCAGATGAATTCCACTACAGAGTCATTGTGTATGACATAATAAACCTTTTAAGCTAAGTAAATTCACATTCTGAAATCTGCTGCCATTGATCAGATTAAACAAAGCCACAGCCAAAGACATTAAGCAGTCTGCACAGCTTTGTATCAGAGACTGAGAGTCTGAAGGAGAGGCTACACAACACAAGAGCATATGAATAAAATCCAATGGCCTACTTCATACTTAACTGGGCTTTCGCATGAACACAAACCACAGCATGAAGTAAACTCAGGCTTCCGTAGCATACAGAGAGGGGCGGAGAGCCTGATCACACTCTTACTCTCCACAGAGGTGCTTGAGTAAGAGAACGTAGGAGAGCCTCTCATAACCAACATCCTCTCAGGAGGTAAACACCTACAGCAGGACAAACCAGAGAGGAGCTGTGCACACAACCGAGGACAAGGGCACACAGCTTAAACAGTGAGAAAGAGTGATAAAGAGAGAGAAAGAGAGGCAGGCAGTGAGGAGATGGTTCACATTTAAGCCCAGATCACAGGATACCTTTTACACACATTAACACACCAACTCCATTCTCTCACAGCGGCCCAGGAGAGCACGTCCATTCACATTTGTCTCAGCTGTTCAGAGAACGTGCCTTGGGCCGCCGACCAAAATAACGAAACCACCTTCGCATTTATGTATAATATTCAAAAACCCATCTCTCACTGAAGCGTGCTATTAACCATCTCCAAAAATACCCTCTGCCGGTAAATCCGGCCCTCCCATTGGCTGGTAGGCGACACGATGCTCCTTGACAGCAGCAGAATATAAAAAAAAAAATAAATAATCATAAAAAAGGAAAGTAAATGATGAAATATGTGTTAGGATTAGCAAATCCAGCCTCTGTGGAGCTGAAATGCGCAGCCCACTGAATTCATGCCTGACTGCGCATTCCTGTGCCGGCTCCTGATTGGATGTTCCTCTTTTAGATGGGTAATTATCTAGGGCAGTGTGTGGGTGAGTGCAATGACCACAGGGCTGAGAGAGTTCTCGCTCTCTCGCTCTCTTTCTCTCTCTGTCTGTCTCTCCATCCCCCTCTTGACGAGCTGCTGTCTGAACCTCTGCTCAGAGAGTTAATCCCGGGTGAGGGAGGGATGTGAAACGTTAGTGCAGGAGGGCCGGAGTCTAGAGGTTTTTGTCTGTTAATTTAAGCCATACTTGGAAATCAGGTGTGTTGCCCCTTTTAGTCCAATTCTGTGACTTAATATAATGTCTTAATTGCGGAAACAAACCAAAAACCATCATGAAGTTTCAACAACCTCATGCTGGTTTTGGTTTGTTTCTGCAAGAGGTAGAATGAGATGGCAATCACAGACTACGATCAACCAATCAAGAGGTTTTGCCATCCACAGCAAGGCACAGTGATTGGCTCTGTCCAAGTAAGGATCTGGTAGCATACGGTAGCTCCACCCATGTCTGATGTCACGGGGCCTCATTTATCACTATACTGAAGCCTGACACAGCTGAATCAAACTGTCTCTGAAGGTTCATGGCCTTTCAGCCAATCAAATATGGCTTCTGTTCTTCTGCTGCAAGTCCCCCTGGTCTGGTTATCTGCCATGAAGGGGGTCTACGCCGCTCCATCGTCATGGACACCGGCCGTAATGAACTCAAACATGGCCACCATCCTGCAGCCTGTGGCACTCCGCCGCTGTGTTTACGCGGGGTAAGTGATAGGCCCGATGGTGTTCAGGGCCTAGGAGAGAGATCAGTCCATCTTGATCTGTGCCATTTGCTCCAGCACCATTTTATAAAGGGACACGGACATTACACATGCTTGCATGTGACTGACAACCACATCTCAGCCTGGGCTGTCACAGTGCATGGAAACATACACACAGGAACACAGCTGGAGGAGGACGACTGCAGTAAAATGTAATGGAGTTCAAACTTTAATCCATTATATAAGACCGCTCAGGAATAGCACAGGAACGGTCTTCATGTATATGCTACAGTATATGCTACATGAAATGGTCTTGCATGAAGGCTACACACTTTTCTAGAAGATTCTGCCCCTCAAGAGCAAAGCGACCAATTCTGCTTAATTATACTGAAACTGACCAAATGTGTGAAGTATTCAGATAAATATGAACATAAGAAGAATAGTGCAGCATAAATGTTAAGGGACTGTGGTTGTAACTGTGAGATTACATGTCTGAATCAGAGTTAGGGCTCTGGTTTGTACCAATGAACAAGCTATTTAAGCTGAACTGCTTCAGTCAATACACCCAGCTGTATAAATGGACAGTGTATAAAAACAAAGCCTGTCTACTTCCCTCCGGATAAAAGCATTTAGCGATGTCTGAATGTGAAACAGAATAATGGGGAAAAAGAAAACACACACAACATGCACATATTGTAGGGATGAAGGTACTCTTCAGTTAGACTAAAACCAGAGAGGCTATATTCAGCATTTCTCTTAGAACTAATCTAAATGTGGATAAAAAATAAAACCTAGCACAATTAAATGCAATCAACACAATGTCACACCTGTTTGTCTTCATTGTTAGGTATTATATTATAGCAACTGTTTTCATTTGCCTTGTGTTTTATCGCAGGGAAACATGACTCAGTGTCTTTTGTGCTGCAGGTCTATAGCGGTGTAAAAATGTTGACTGCACAGAAGGTTAATCACCACCCTGCGTGTTTGGAGATCATGCACGCTGGCGTGGAATGCAGCTGTCAGCGCGGCTTTACAGCGTGTCACACACCCATTACACACACCCATGAGTGTCAGTCAGACTCAGAAAAAAAAAAAAAACACACCTGAGACAAGGTGCCACTTTCAGGTTACACTCTCTCGTCTTCTTAACTAAAGCCTTAGCAGGATATGAAATGATAAGGAATGCATCCCGTGGTAGTTTTTGATATCAGGCTATGATAGGCTGTGTGCAGTCACCAGAATGAAATGGGGCATTTGGATATATTTAAAAGTAATGATGTATTTTTAAGCCTGAGACGGGAGGTCATTAGCTGGCTAGGACTGGAGCCCAAAGCCCCAGGACACATTTCGCATACACCGGCCAGCGGTGAAGGTTCTTTGAACTCAGCCTGGGCTTCTTGTGTTTATGCTTTAAAGCTGACTCAAAGGTCCTCACCAGGGGACTACATTGCTAAAAATGGTCATTAATGATCCGTCTGCACTTTGCCTAAGAATCGAGGGGTTAACCCTACAGTCAAAAAACACCACAAGGGCTCTGAAAGCTTCATCTGTGCCCTATTGCTAACAGCCTCCACCCACTTTGACTCACCAGATCATCACTGCAATTGAGTAATGAGTTTAACTACCTGATTACATACGGACAATAAGTAATGAATACATTTGTGCCAACTGTGGTTGCTGTAGCCTTGCTAACAAATGGCTCTGTGTAAGTTGTGATCAAGGGAGTGAAGGGGAACCTTATTATTACCCCTACAGAAATAACCATGTGTAGACATTCAGTATGTAGAACATTTGGTGCCAAAACTATTCAGTGCCAAACTACCACAACACTAAATATTATTGTGTGAGGGTACATTTTCGTTCCCTTCACTTCCTTATTCTATAAACTGACCCAGTTTGAGAAACAGAGAATCACCATATAAACTTCCCTCTCAAGAAACGTGAAGGAGAAACGTTCGCGTTCATTAATAAATTAAAGGCAGAGTGCCTTTTCAGCTGTTTCCATACAGCCAGGAAAATCACACGGCTGTAAATTAAATTTAGGCTTCGCTGCGCTCGCTGCTGATTCAGTGAAGCCAGAGGCCCAGAGTCGAAGACCAATCACAGCACACTCACACACAACATGCTACTGTCATGCTTGTGTCACATTGTCAGCATAAAAACTCACTGATGAATAGCATTTAAGAGACTGGTTCAGCAGACTGGTTAGAAGTCCTCCAGTCTCTTCCCTGGGTCGGGTTATCATCCCCGTGGCTTGGGCCCACTCTACGTAGCACAGACGGCTTGCACGGTATTCCTGGCCCACTGGACCACATGAATGATTCAGTGCCCCACATACCGGCTGCGTAAGTGCTAATGTTCAGGACGAGACGCATGCACAGATACGCATTTATGTCTGAGACCACTGCCTACAGTGTGCATTTAACTGCCTGCAGGCTGTGGGGATCTACACTCCCCAAGTACAGTGGAGACACGGTATCTGACTATATGTAACAGCATATAACTACTGAAGCACTGGAATCATTCAATGTGATGGGTAAACATTGTCTTTAACATTAGGCTAATTACGTTAAGGGTAAATATGTTTTAGTGTCAACTATGACAATAACCCATGTCATAAAATGTACCTTCGTAGTGTCTTTTTGCTTCTGCTGTGCATCATCGCTTAGATCATTAATTTTAAGTCACTGATTGGCTGAAGAGACTGCACAACTGGGATCCCATGGTTTGGACTGTGTGCAGATTGAAGAGAAAGCAACAAAAACCTGAGGAAAGTGCACCCATCTGGAGAGTAGAGAAGGGAAGCTCTAGAGTGTGGCCCTCAACTGGCGTGTCATCATGTGATCTCAGGTGGTGACATCATCACTTACAGGTGAGGATCATGTGCTGTAGTGTAAAATATTCCAATGAATGCCAACCAAATCCAAATACACGCTGTAAATTCTGGTTCTCTGAGTGGACCCTCTTCTTTTTTCCCCCCTAAAGAGATCCAGCCTGCCTGAAAGTCACTGCCACAGAAAGAATCCTGCAATCTTCACTGCTTTCCACACAACCTCTCCCAACTATTTCGACCCACAGTTACAAAGATTTAAAATAAAGTTTCATTGTGAAAAGTCAATTCTCTCCACCTGAGGGAATCTCTTTTACAGCAGAGGGCATGTTAAATGAGAGAGCTAAACAACTCTCTGGCTCAATTTTTTTTTGGTTTTTACTACACATCAAACTCTGTGGTGTAAAATTGCTTCTAAAGGCAGAAATAAAGTATCTAAGCAGCACTGGTGAGTGTGCAGAATACGCTCGGGATGCGCATTATTCTCACACTTTGATTAGGGCCCTTTGCTTTCTAACCCCCGAGACTACAACAATTCTCTCACTTCAATATTAAAATTAAAAAGCAGAAACTGAACGTCAAAAAAATTAATCTCAGATCAGATCTAATTAAAAAGGGATATTAAAGAAATAATAACAAAAATCATTCAACGTCTTGTTTCGCAGCCTCTAAAGCTCCAGAGCAGCGTATGGAGCGAGTCTGTCACTGCTCTCATCTTCTGTGACGCTCCAATCACGGACAACTGAGTCACAACGGATTTGAATACATTTGACTCTTTAGAGACGACATCGACAAAAGGCGATGACAAGAGGACCAGGTAATGACCTCACCTCCCAAACCAGGATATCGTAATACAGAGGTGACACGCAACCACGCTCACCTTCAGGTAGGATCCGTAGTATTTGGTCACAAAGGGACTGTCGCACTGGCTCAGGACTGTGATTTCCTGCTGAATGTCTTCAATCTCGTCCTCCGCCTCCTCCAGGTCGATTATTTTAATAGCCACCACTTTCTGAGTCCGATTGTCGATGCCTTTGTACACTTCGCCGAAGGAGCCCTTCCCAATCTTTTCCAGTTTGGTGAACAGTTCCTCTGGGTCTGCCTTCAGATTCTGCGTGGGAGGAGAGGGTAGAGATTAATGGAGGTAATGGAGACTCATGAATAAGATTAAACCTCCCTATAAACAAGACCTTTTAAAATGATCAACATCACCATTTCACATATGCTTAGAAGGAAACACACTCACACACACATGCAGAAATGAACTGTTAACTTAAGACCCAAGAGACAGTGACGATAAGACAACATTTTATTCATCTAGCTGACATTTTTGATTCAGAGCAGCTTACCAGAAGGGCGTAAGTTCACTGAACTTATGAATAAATGTTCTTCAACCAATTTTTTTTTTCTGTTTGCCAGAAACATTCAGACATCAGCAGTGTGAAAATGCAGTGTTGCGCAGAAGTGGGTGTTGAAGCGGAAGACGCAGAGAGCGAAATACAAAAATCGATCAACATTGACTGTGGCAGAGGGAAACTGTTTGCTGTGAACGATCGCCTTCTCGAACACAAGTCCCGGGAGTCTTTGCTCTTCTTTGTGTGACTTAATTTCAAAGAAACTCCCCCTCCCTCCATCAGAGGGACACTCATTAAGATTAACAAGCATGAAAGCTGAATGCAAACACAGACATTCAGTATCATTTCTCCTGGCTCAGCTATTAGTCTTAGCTTATGACTTTGAGAATGCAGACATAAAGCTATCTGAACCGGAGCAGCGAAGCAGGGGACAGTACAAGACTTCAGATTGACAGGTTAATGGAAGGTGGACGGTTCTTTTTTATGAGATTTTATGCCAGTTTTAGCTCTTTTTATTCAATCAGCCCAGTCATCTGTAAGCAGATTTTTTTTGGACAACACACAAGTTCAGTTACGTTTGCTTGGGGCTGAAAACATTGACACCTAGTCACTGAAATGAAATAAAATGAAAAATTATGAGTTTAAAGAGAAAGCTAGTAGTGATGATTAGCCACTGTGTTAAAATCTGTTTCAGCACCAAATTATGGAACAGACATGTAGTCAACAACCTGAAAATCGGGAAGGAAGGCCAGAGCTGGGCACTGCGGCATACAGACACACACCTAAGCAGCCCAGTCCTGAAGGTGGGAACCCTGTCCCAGTAAGGCACTATTTCTGCTTAATTTCCACTTATCTCCAAACAGTCATGTGCAGCCCCTCCTGAGACGGACTGTTTGTGGTCATCTCCATCAGCTTACCCATGATCCAGTTCAAACGCTTAAGTGATTAAAACGTACAACGGCCCAAAAAACATAAACAGGGTCACCCTCCCCCTGGTGCAGGCAACTTACCTTGACTTCAGAAGGAGTTAAAGCTAACTGAGCTCAGTGTGTTTGTTATGGCAAGCTCTAGATGAACTCAATAAGACGACTGTGTAGTGGAATGATGAGGATAAAGACAGCCACATTTTTCCAGGTGGGATTGAGAGCTCCATGACTCATCGATTATGTCACATGGAAGCATTTTATTTCACAGAGAAAAGTGCTGTCCTGTGAATTTCCTGCAGAAAACTCCGGCACACTACCACAGGAGCCCTGCTTCATCTTGCACAAGAGACGGCGAGCTGAACAAACCTGCTTCAACAACACCTCAGCGTCTGAGGAACTAATAAAAACTAGAACGTTTCTGGCTGCAGTATACTTCAAATAACATAAAAAAAACATCCCCAGCCGTTGTGTGTTATCCAAAAGGGCAAGTCTGGTACATCCTGAAAATAATGAGCAGTTCCAGGGTTCACCAGTGGGGTCATTTTAAAAGGCCAATTTCAGATTCAGTGAGCGCAGTGAACTATGGAGTCTATTCAAGCCTACAGGGTTTTCAATTGTTCAGTGTCTACAAATGCAGAGAAAAAAATGTGTAACCTATTATGTTATAAATCTTAAAATTAAAACATTATTATTAAGATTATTATGAGTAGATGTTGTGCTATATTAAAAACAAACAAACTGCTTCCTTAAACTTTCTCTGGCACCATGTCTACACATCCGCCTCATTGTGAAGACAGCATCACTGACAGTAGCACACAGTCTGTGTGTGCGTGCCTATGTGCACAAGAAAGACATGGCACAGATTTGAGGACGTGTGCGTTTTCTTCACGATTGGCTGAGCATTTGTGGGTGCAGTATGCCGGTCACTTGCTGGTGTAATGCTAACGTGCTAATGTTCCTGCCCTCCAGCACCTCCCCATTAGCTCTGTGCAGCTAGAGCAGGAGCCCTGTTAGCCTTTGAGTCATTCAGAGCCAGGCTGTATTCGCTCTTCACTGGGGACATCGTCTGGCATGCTACCACAGCCCTGGATGCCAGCAGGGAGGCCATGACACCACAAATGAGAAGAGCTGCCATCGCTTGTTTGTATCTTGACTAAAGCTGAACCAGTTGTGGTGTGGAGGAAAAAACCTTTTGAATTGCTGAAAATTTTAAAGCCTGTGATTGACAGCCCATTGTAGTTACACTCGTCACTACATGCCACAGAAGGACAGGCATATCTCTCATGGATGGACAGATGGTCAAGTTCGAGGGAGGTCAGCAGAGAACTCATTAACATTTTGTTTAGCTCATTTACATATTGTTGCTGCAATGTTGAAGCTCAACACCTGGCCTTGCAGCTTCCCTCAAACTCCTCAAACAGATCACTACAGGGGAACCTGGTCTATCCAACCCCAAAAAGCAGGGGCCAATAATCTCCAAACCCTATGGCGTACGGACCGACTGCTATATAAACACGTCCTGCCCGGTTTCTATAGATAACGCCAAGAATGGATTTAGGCCCTCATCTGTGGCTGGGTCACTTCGGAGGAGAACAAATAACAGAAACCGCACCAAGGATTAACGCAGCTCTGCTGCAGCATTTTCCCATGCCTTGTCCAGCCCGACAGAAGTGAGCGAAGGGGGGCATGAAGAATTAAAACACAAAGACAAACTCCGAGGCAAAGAATATTTATTCCCTGAAGGTTCCCAGTCCAGGGTACATACTTAAAATACGCCTTTTCTACTGATTTTTTCTATATAAAACTGAAGAGCGGCAATATTTTCCGTTCAACTCACACTATGCTAGTTCCCGTTTGCAATAAGCGTGTGCAATAGAAATAATTTTACTGCTGTTTTGAAAAACCCAAAATCATTCGGTTTCAAAGTTTCACTTCAACTCCTCCATGATTGCAGAGAGGGCTCTACTTAAGCGGACGAGCAATGAATATTCACCTGTGAACACAAAATTGGCCTTTTCTATCAATTAAAAATCTTCAACATTGCTCAACAACAGAAAAAAAATGCTTCCACCTCCCAGAAAATTACCCTAGCTGCTCTTCCCTTTGACCCACTCTGAATGGGCTGCCGTTCCAATTCTCTAAATTACCACAGAAACTAGAGCACGGGTACTTACGCTTCATTTATATTATGCAGCTGCATCATTTGCATAATAAAATGACCCTTTAAAAAATTAATATTTCAATGATCGCTTCAATGATCACTAAAAGCTCTGTATGAATAGAGGATTAGGCCTAATAGGTACAAGTGTTAAAGAGATTTCCTCCCAGCGTCCCTCACATTAACCTTGTACGGATATCCACTTACAAGCATGCAGAGCAGCGTAGCCAGAACAGACAAACAGTCCAAGAGCAGCTGAAGTGCAGTTCTGACTGCTGCACACCTGCTACTGACCGAAAAGCACCGACCAAAAACAAAAATATTTTCATGGATTTGCCAGTCTAGCATACCACAGCTTTTCCTTAAAAATTTATCTTCCATCATACGGTGGTTATAGCTGAAGGACGTGACCCTGTAGCATTTCTGTTCTCAACACACGAACACCCCCTTTCTCCAAGTCCTTCTGAATGAGTTCTGAGGGCGTCCTACTTCAGAAACACACCTGAAGTCCAAACAGGAGTGCGGACTGCTGCCGTTGCCATGTCAGCGCCTTCCTTCACCAGACCCAGTGCATTTTCAGGCCAGAATGTAGCCTGGCTGCAAAAACATTCAGAATAAAATTTGCTGGCACTATAGGCTATAGATGGCTCCATAGATGGTTGTATGAGGTTGCATTATGTATGATGGGTGGAGCTAAAAACAGGTGACCTATCTGAGCCAATCAAAAAGTTTGGTATAGGACAGAAATGCATAATGATTGGTTCAAATCAGTCACTGTCACATATAGATTTTTATAATCAGGGTTTACAACGAACGCTTTGTTTGCAATTAAGATTTGTATTTTGGTTCTGGTTTGCATGATTTTTTCAAATAAATGCCTTGGTGATGCTTCATATACACACTAAGCTCTGGGAATGCTGTTAGCCAGGTCTGGTGCTTTGGCTCACATTAGTCAGGTGAATGCACCTGTTTCCCCACACTGTGAGTCTCTCTGGATAAGGGCGTCTGCTGAATGACTCATGTTTGTAACGCATTTGTGATGTAATGAAACCATATTTAAACCTCCACCCATTTAGGGCAGACTGAAACCTCACTCCACATCACGACTATGGACTAGGGCCGCACGATGCGGACTAAAAATGTGATATGCGATTCATTTATGGATTATCGCGATGGTGATATGCAAAGCATGTATTTACAAAGTTTTAATTATTTTTAAGTATATTTAAAACCTGAAATAATGACATTTACAATATGCATGTTTCCTGTTCTTCCTGGGTGTAGAAACATCACTCCCAACTTCTCAGTGACCAGGAAATCTTTACTGCATTCCACTTCTGTTTGAGTGCGGTCGTCACGTATAAAACCGAAATACTGCCACACAGCCGCGGTGTTTCCTCGTTCGCTCCCTGCTCGTCTTGCGCATGACATCATTCGGCGTGCACACATCTGCATCAACAGCACGTGCGACTATTATCTGCTCTCTACGTTTCCATACGGTTGCCGGCTTATTAATTTAAAACGATTAAATTATCACGATATATTGTGATGTTTTTGGAAATGCGATATATCTTGCAGCCCTACTGTGGACCCGTCACGTCACACACCACTTCAGTGCACTGTGGGAGGGGGGCCCAACCCTGCGGCCCTTCCAGAGTACCCACAGGCTAAGCAAGGCGCCCCAGGCTGAACCGCTGACTGCAAACTGCCAACGAAAAGCGATGACCTCCTGTGTAGCGCCGCAGTCTGAAAATGGCTGCGCGACTCTGCTGCCGCGCTAACGTGCTTACGTGTGCGCGGCACCTACCGTTCGGTAGTGCCCCAACGTGTGCAGGGACCCATACGTTCAAATTCACGTACAGTTATCGATCAGACTTAAAAACTGTGCCGAAGCTGCCCGTCACACCAGAGGCAGGTGGCTAAAAAGGTTTCAGTGCGATTCGGGATGCTGCAGACAATCACCTGGGGAAACACCAATGACTAGAAACAGCGAGGGAGCTAACGTCTTAGCACGTAATAGGACAGGACTACCTTGCCAGATAATGATCAACAGTGCCAGCTCAAAAGATCTTAACTCCAAATATCAGCATTTCATAGGGTTAACCTAGCTTGTAAACCCAAGCAAAAAGGTGGGGAAAAGATAGGAGAGCCAATATCTACAGAACATGAGGGTTAAGAAAAAATGGGTTTGAAGAGAATGTCCTTAACAGAACTCTCTAAGGGAGAAGTCACAGTGACAGATGAACCGGAGTGGCAGGGGTTAGGGAAAGACTGATTGCCAATCTCAGGCCTGTCACGTCCCCTGAGCAGGCAGCCACGGCCGGGGCAGTCCCCACGATGGGGTACCTAAAAAGATCTATTACTCTTCATTATCAAAACGTCCATCAGACACACACTGAAAATAAACCCTGATCCTGGCCTGGAATTAATCACCTTCCATCCCCTTGTAACGCTGGCGCATGGAGACGTGCCGCCACCCTGATGCAAATCCACCACGCGGCCACTCCAATCACAGACGCAGCAGGGATGGCGTGGGCGCAGCCGTTTGTTCCAGTCTGGCACTAAAACTGAAACTGGATTTGACTAAACTGCGGCCCTGATTGAAGAGTGCGATTAAAATGATTTGTTGAATCAGGTGTTTGAGCGATGGAGCTGGCGTGTTTCAATGGAAGAACAGAAGCCCGGAGCCACGCTCGCAATCACTGGGTGGGGTTGGACACCCCTCTGATCCACGGTAACCAAAGCAACGCTGAACCTGACTAAGCAGGGCTTCTGAACTCCGTTCCTAGAGGGTCGAATCCATTTCTGGCTTTCATGCCAACTTCTGCTCTTAATCATTTAATTGTACCCACTCATTTACATTTTCTGAAGCTTCAGCATTCATTAATGAGCTCACGGATAACTCCTTAAGACTGAACTCACACTCCTTTGTGCAACTAGCTAACTGAGGCTGGGTAATGGGTGGGGAAAACACAAGGAATCTGGACATCCAGGAATGGGGTTCCCCACCCCTGTGTGGGGGCAAGTACCAAACCAGCTCTAACCGAGCACCTCCAGGTTGCTGCACCAAAACCACGACTCCAATACTACTGTATAACTCCATTTCTCCCAAAGCCACCATAAGTGTGAGTTTAAGGGAATCTCTGAGAGAGACTTTGCAAGAAGGACAGAGGAAAGGAGGCATAAAAGCAAAGAGGCCGAGCTGCAGCGGTCATCCAGGAGGAAAGCGGGCCCTCTTACAACACGGTGAGCCAGACGCGATGGACACAAAAGGGAAGAATAACACGGCAGCCGCGGCCACTGAGCCCGGGGCTGGGAACGCCGAGGCTGGGAAAGCCGAGGCTGTGTCCACAGTCAGCAGGTTTGTCGTGACAGCTAAAGCCCACTGCACCCCGCTCTGAAAGCACGCACCCCCCCTGCCCCCTGGTCACAGGAGACACTGCGCCCCACCCTGGGGGCTGGGACCCATCCATCGGACCCACTTCAGAGACACAGTACACGCACACATACACACTCTCTAGATGCACACATACTCACACAAATAAACATGTATACACACATATACATGCACACATACACACATGCAAAAACACATACACAAATATGTGCGCACATGCACAAAGCACGCACATCCACATACAGAAACATACTATCCCATACTGTATACACACACTAAACAGCATGCAGTACACACACTATAAATGTCCACACACAACAGTATATACACACCAGGGCTGTCAGTTTGAGCTTCAAACTGATTTTCACAGAATGTGTTTTGGCCACAGAACTTTGCCGCCACCATAATTTTAACAGAACAATGAAGTTTCACACCAAAGAACATTTAGTGCTTGAATGCAAATATTTTTCTCACGTAGCTGGAGTTCTCTCTGATAATCAGATGCTCGGAACAGGCACTGCTTCACACTATTACGTGAACTCTTTTCCAAATTTAGCTTACGTCCTCTCCCCTCAGATGGTCGGAGCATAACGTAGTGTCATGTCAACATGGCCTACAGCAGAGAATCACCCAGGCACAGAGAGATTATGGCTACAACAACTTATCAAAGTGCCCTTCTCAAATTCTTTGGTTTCTCTGCCATTTAGGGTGAGATAAAAGAAAGGCAAAGTGATATGCAAATTATGCAGAGATGCATGACTGCATACGCAGCTATTACAACAAATTTGAACACATATGTTAAAAATCACAGACGCAACATTACTTTTGTTTACAAACAGTTAATATGAAGAGTACAGATGCATGGCTTACAAAGAATTTTAATTAGCTCATAACTGTACTGCCAACATTAAGGACACACAAAGCTACACACCAGATACACACAGCCCTCTTGCCCCTCCTTCAGCCAAACTCTTATGCGCTCTCGGAGGTTAAACCAGGCTAGCACCACTTCCTGCTCAACTCCCATTCCTGTTCACTCTGAAAGCTGCAGAGGAGCACAGCTGCACCAGTGACTCATATCCCCGATTCCTGCCATCCCCCCACCCCACCCCATGCCACCCCCCAAAACAAGTCCACCAACGGTGTGAAGCTTGGCAGCCAAGCCTGGCAAGAGGCCGGCCCTCATACACACAGCCAGGGAGCACGGTTCTCAGTTCCTCCCTCCATGCATCCAAACCAGGCCTTGCTTCAGACACCCAGCTCCACGGAACCCTCCCAGCACAGAGTGGGCACACACATACTAGGCAGACAGACCAGCCAGGGAGACCAGGCAGAAAGCCAGATCAGGCAGACAGACAGACAGACCAGGCAGGCAGGCAGACAGGCAGACAGACAGGCAGGCAGACAAGGCAGACAGACCAGGCAGGCAGGCAGACAGACAGACAGATAGACAAGGCAGACAGACAGACAGACAGACCAGGCAGTCAGACAAATAGACAAGGCAGACAGGCAGACAGACCAGGCCTCCCCTCAAGCTTACCACAGTTTCCTGAGATGCAGCTTCGGCTCCCACACACCTCAACGCAAATTACAAAGAACTCTCCGGAAATACTAAACTCACACATAACACCTCTACTTTTAACACCTCTACAGGAGCCACTTTGATGTCACTGTACACTTCTGTGTTATTACACAGAATAAGCTCCGTTTGCCCAGTTTGCCAATCCCAGAACACAAAGGTTCTTCAGACATCATAAATCTGTAAAGTGATGTAAAGATTGACATAAGGGTATAATGTAAATATTTGATACACAGACTTGCAACTGACTTTCCGTTCACTCTGAACTAAAAATACGCATGTCCACTTAAATTTAACACGATCACTTCCTCCATATTAATATGTATGTTTTCTGTCTGCTTCCACGCACCAAAGGCACAGTTTAGGGTGACATGGCCTATATTTTGTGATACACATCCCCTGAATTCAGTTACTGCATACACAACCATTCATAATGCATTCCTTCAAACTTCTGAGTGCAGCGAAGTCCGTCTCCGGTTCAGTCGGGGACAGCAATCATTTGCTGTCCTCGGTTATACCCTTCTCTATTTACATAAACGGCCTTGATAAGGACATTAAACACAAGGCAGTCAAATTTGCTGAAGACAGAAAACTAAAGAGTGTAGCTAACAGTTTTGGGAGGTCAAACAAATAATTCATGCAGATTTAAAGGGGCTCCGGAACTAAGGGGACATCTAGCAGATGGAGTTTGATATGGCAGATGTAAATTTCTTTGGAAAACATCAACTGAAGGCCGGACTATTTCTTGGTAGGTACTATATCAGAGTTTTCAACATGCTAAAACCAGCAGCACCAGACCTAAATGTTTGATCTTCAAGTCTGGATCCAAATATATCACAAATGCAGCAGGGGCAGTATGAATCCTGAGATAATACAGCAAAAAGTACTTCAGAGCACAGGCTAAATCAAATGACATCTTACTAAGGTTCTGCGATGCCTTTGTCAGAACACATTGTAACCAGTTCTGGGCATAACATGACATCACAAAAGGTCTAAAAAATCTGATCCTCATGATCAAACATATGGGTTACAGTGAGAGATGTAACATGGATTCTCTCCAACTTTTCAAACACCTGAAGGTACGAAGATATTTTTTTTTAATGTACATTAACCTCCAAGTCTTAAATAGCTATTGGATCATGGTTCTCCCTTAAGGATGTTACAGAGGTGCCGTGCCACTATGTTCTCTTCCCATTGCCGCTATGCAAAGCTAACAAAGTCAACAGATTCAGAAACAAACATGCAAAAAGATGTGAAAACATGTGTTTTTTGAATGTGTCAGTTAAATTAAATTTAAATGTATAATTCAAGCAATGCAACAGACTTTAGTAATGAACCTGCTTTATGAGGATTTGATGCGCCAACTTGTACAAACATCCTTGGGAGACCTCTGCCGATTATAGGGGCGTTTTCAGTCTCTTTCCTATACGTAACGACCTTGAGACTTTTACAGCCTCTTTCAACATTAATGGCAGTAAAGGATGAAAGCCTCATTTAGGGAGAGTTGTAAATTGCTTTTGGTGTGACCTGCCATCCATACTGTAGATGGAGATTACCAATTTCATTGAAGGTGAAGGTTGCAATAAACGCATGCAACCTGCCTAGAGTCACTCCAAATGGTTCTAATGCTTATATGAAGAATCCAGTGGATTTTTTTAAATGCATAAATATTCTCTTTGTAGTTCACAAAGTTATTGTACGTATAGCCCTATTACTGCCACTCTGTGCCCTGCTGCTCACATTTGGATTTTAATTCCATTTAAAATATGTAAACGTACACTTTACACAATAAGCCCTGGCATGGATACCTTTGATCTTGTTGAGTAGCCGGTAGGCAGAAGCCGGCCTTATGCAGCACCTACTTTGCCAGGCTGAAAAGAGCCAGACTAACGGTGAGGCATTTCTCTAAGCCTTGCTTAGCACCTTGTGTCAGGCCTGCAACAGAACACTGGTTTAAACAGTGAGGTGGAGCTACATGACATTAATTCACTGCTAAAGATACCAGCTTCATTTTATCAAGCGTTTTAACGGTGCCGTGAATCTCAAATGCAGCCAGTTGTAGGTGAGGACGTGTTTAAGTCATCTTTCATCACACTGCACTAAGCTGATCTGATGTCGCCCACCTATTTTAGTGCTGCATGGTGCCCAGAAATGGGTGCCTCTTTCCCTGCCACGGGCATGCCACTGGAGAGAGAGCTTTCAGCGCTCTGGTAATGTAGCAATGCCCCTGTTCAGCGCTCATTCCAGCACTGCTAACAGCGTATTTCCCAGGAGCAAGCACTCAAATGGAATAAGACTAAATGTCTGGGATAAATTACACCCCAATGTACTGTACAATAGTAATTTAGCATGCGTTAACACAAAAGCTCATTTCAATTATTTCATGGAAGGAACCTGAGGTCATTTTTAATCCATACTGCCCCCCCCCCCAGTACTGGACTGAAATAATGGAGGCACAAACCGTACGGGATATTTGACATCCTTGCACACAGTATCTGCTGGAGCCAGCCTCTTCCTCTCACTCTGAAAAGGTTTCACTACCCAATGGGATTTCAAGGCAATCCAAGTCCATTATCTGAATGGAAGATGACCAAGTGACCCAGTTCCTGCCAAGCCCGCGAGCGCGCACTCTGACGAGCTCCTGCGACACCAGAGACACTTAAGCCTGTAGAATCAAAACTGACCTGACACCGTCGCACAACAAGAGATTACAACCAATACGGCTCTGAAATGTCGAATACGGTTCCCATTCAAGCAGCTCCTTCTGCCAGCTTCCGCACTTGCATCAATAACACAGTTCAAATAATTGGCTCAAATACAAAGGCTTAAGAGATCTGCCTCCTTCATGTTATGGGGCTAAACATCTATGCTTAGAGCAAAATCTGACAAGGTACTTTTTTGTACAGTTATGTACTGTAAGCCTTATAATCCGTCTGAAATATGGTTGGAATGTAGGCCGAAACTGATGTACAAATCCATTCGGGCATTCTCAAAATATTCGAATATTTATTTCTGTACAGAGTACATAGGCATATGCCTAGAAGCACAGCTTTGAAATATCTTCTGTTCCAGACTATGCCCACTTTCCTCCAGTTTCACTATTTTTATGTGCCCACATATTTTCTCCCAATTTGGAAAGCTTGGAAAGTTGTATGTATTTGTGGACATCATTACAAGATCCTAAATTCATGAGCCTTTAAACAAGCACGCCCCACAAACACATGTGATAATAAGCTGTTGCCTCTTTCCATTCCACAGGCCACCAGTTAAGCTCACACTGACACTGAGTCGCAGGAGGTTGCTGGAAATGTGCCTTAACAGATGCAGACTGTAGAGCCCATCCACACACTGGAACAGTGCCTTAACAGGAACAGAAAGAAAGTCAAGTTTTTAAGACTCTGGATTTCCCTTTCAACTTAAGAATTCCCTATTTGCATTAAATGAATAACCACTTACAGGGAAAGATCAAGAGAATCTGTATTTTTCTTTTGAAGGGGGCTGTAGATATTGAGAGTGTGCACTGAAAGCATGGTACAACACGCCACACGTCGTAACTTCATGTGCTCCGGCTCGTGTAAGAGTTCTCGAAGGGGCCGTTCCTCTGCTGGCCCAACACTCTGCGTAAAACCATGTCTCATGGTGGCCCTAAAGACGTATCATGGTGGCCCTAAAGACGTATGGATAATAACGGAGGCCGAACCCATTCTGTGCTCATTAAAGGTTGTTGTCATGATGCTGGGCTCCAGTACCTGCAGTAGCAGCGCCCGTGCCCTCCCCCTTTCACTGCCCCTGCCCCTGGGAGCTCACGCTCTCCTCTCCCCCCAGGGGGCTCCGCTTCCTTTATTGACCCATATTTCATCCACAGTTTTACAGGTGCCTACATGGCACATTCATTTCAATAAAGGCGATGCCATCCCATAAGAAACGATGCATAAAAAGGCTGACGTTGAGGATGGATCATTATTACACTTCAGATAAAGGTGATAAACTGTGACTGAAGTGTAACTGAACACTGAAATCCAGGGCTGACAAACTGAGGGTGCAACTGTGAGACGAGCCCGGCTGAATCTGCTGGGAATGCACCGGGCATCTGTCTCCACAATGAGGGCTTTCCCATCAGTCACATTTATATACATGACCATTTGGATATTAAGCAATTTATTAGCATAATAACAGAACAAATACTACATGACAGTACACAAATGTATGCTAAAATGTACACATCAACAAGGAAACCTTGCTGCTGGAAAACAACTGGAATTAATGCTGGAATTAATTAATTCCAAAAATAAATTAATGAAATTTTTATAAGGATGCACAATGTGGCACAATATGACCTGCTTGCAGTCCAGCCAAACTAGAAAACCTTTAAAATTGGAATTACACAACTGTCATAACACAAGCGGCAGCACAAAGAACATACATATATACACATATTCCATTCTATACTCAGAGTAGCTGCGTGGTCATTTATACTCAAAAATATAACCAAGTATACGTTATCGTAATCTCTGCTGTGTAGCCTACTTAATCAAAGAACAAAATGAAACGAAGGCAATGACATAACACAAGATAAGGCTGAGCCACATAGATGTCCGAGGTCTATACAGAATCATATATAGTATAATCAGTGCTATCATTTACATCTGAACTCCAAAATGCAGCACCACGCAGCTAATTCAAAGGTTATCCAAAAAAAAAGATTCGGCCTCTGTTTGAAGGTTGATTAAATCTGAAACCATTGATAGCTGACAGGTGCTTTTTGGATATAACATTATGAGAGCTGGAATATGCAATGGGCTGAATGCAGCTTTAAGGGAGATATACTACATGATACAGAGAGAGGCACAGATGATTTTGACAGTGCGACAGAGACAATTACACAATCAACAGCATTTACACCAAAATATGCACTGACCTACTGTTTCCTTAGGTAGCTGAATTTACCAAAACCACCTCTTCACATCGCTAAAAAAAAACCTTTCCATGTCCGTTTTTGAGTTTGATAAGTGACTAGAAAACATGCGCCATCAACTATGTACTGTCAATATTTCATGGCTCTGCAAGGAACGAAATGCATTAAAAACAACATGGGACTGAAGTGTGTCTAATGCATTGTAATAACACTTTTCTCATACATAAACTATCAGGGAGATGCAAGATCTTCTGTTTTTATGATTCTGAAAAACTGAAGCACAAGTGTGGGTAGCCAAATATATGGTTTTGCAGGCGGTTTCACCACTGCTCCCAAAATAATACACTGGGCACCATCATATGACACTCAATGAAAGCCAGTGACTCCAAACAGGAGTACAATTTCACTGCATATTTACAACAGGCTGACGTTATGGTGGTGATGTTAGTGAAACTATAGAGTAAAATCTTAACACATTGATCTCTGACATGATCAATAAACAGATATAGGGTCTCAGAGTGGTTGATTGCCCCCCCCCCCCTTATCCATTTACAATCTAAAAATCACAATTTGAACATTGTGAAATTGAAACAGAGCATGAGTTTCAAATGAACAGACCTACTCAATATGTGCACAAATATTAATTCTAAAATGTGAGTAAGAAATCACAGAAATATTACACACTTACAAATCAACAGAACTGTTTACCAACAAAGGAGAGAGGTGACGGACTCTATCAACCTGATCACAATGTGCTTTGTCCTAAACAAGGTTGTTTTTTTTTTTTTTTTTATTTCCTATATAAGAGCTCAACAGCTGGTGCCAATATTTCTAAGCAGTTCAAAATAGAGCTGCGGACTAAATTTGCTAATTTCCCAAAGGCAGAGCTCACATAAAGCGAAAATTCTGCAAAATCCCTTCAATTTCTAAATACTTGAAGAAAAAAAAACATACATAACATACTCCCAATCTGCACAACATAGCATTCTGCAAATCGAATGAAAGCGGTCAATTAAGACATCAAGTGCAACAAATATGGACTGGACATGTTTATAAAGAACTGTGGGAATTACAGGAAATGGCAATTACAAAGACCAGTCACAGGTAAAAGTTTATGTCAGGCCCCCTTTAAAAACTAGGACACAAAGACTGATTTTCTGTCCGATTTTACTGTTAATGACAGTAGTGGATTCACTGAGGCTCTTGTTGAATTCTGGGCTCTGTATGATGAAATTGGCTCAGTTGCTGCAGTTTGTCCAATACTCTCTGGCCATGAAAGCAGGTCTTGCAAGCACATAAAAGCTATTATCACTTCTAAGATGTTACACTGTGAGTGGTAGGAAGCAGATGGGCAGTTTCATCAAAGCTGTAGCTTAACAAGTTTGCACGTCTCGAGTTCTGAGTAAGTTTTGTGTTTTCAAACCTCTGAGTTCTCAAGAAATGGGCAAGCTCACCACTGAGGCAAAAATACATTGTAGACGGTTGCCATTTTCTCATGGGGATGCATACCTACAGCAGCTGATCTCCAAACTCGTGGCTTCAGCCACACAAACAAATCCACAGCAGCCTGCTAAAACACTCAGTTAGCGACTCTAAACTCAATCCCTTGCAATTATAAATATTATTTTCATTATTTTTCACAATTATTATTGTTAAAATTGTATGTGTTTTGGGTTTATGTCACAAACTGACATAGATGTATCTCATTATACATAATACAGCTGAAGCAGGGATATGCTTTTGATACTCTTTGATAGTCTTAACTTAACGTCCAGAAAGTTTTACTTATGATTTAGCAGGAAAAATATGTCAATGTTTTTCATCAGTTCCAAGAAATTTAATACTGAAAAAAATAACCATCCAAAACATGATTCATGCTGTCACAACATGAACATTTAGCATCAGCTGTGAGTGAATGGGCAATACAGCCCAAAGGACTGGACGCTGACCAAAGCAATGAGTCTCAAATAACAGCAGTCTGTTACTTGTTTGTTGTTTTTAGTCCATAATATTGGCAAAACTAGGAAGAGTAAGCTGCCCCATACTGTGTACAATCTCTGAGTGCAATGAGTATTTGTTTCACTGGCATCATGAACACGTCGCACAATGGTCGCTTTTCATCATTTCTTCTGCAACAATAACAGCACCATGCATAATGTAAACATGGGAAAGGGAGGATATCTAGAGTAAAAAAGCAATCGCATTTGGGTTTAACTTCTGCCAGGAGCTGTATTCTCATTTGTACAGACCTCCACAACCAATATGTGAAATGGTCATTACACTGTTTACCATTCAAAGTATCTACATGAACTTCCTTTATGCAATTACATTTCTTAAAACCATTTCACATTGACAGACAGTAGATAGAAGAATTTTATTGCTCGTTTAAAAACATAACATGAAAATATATCCATTACGACACTTAGGTTCTACTTGTATCTATATAATGAACAAAATTTAGTGTAGTGGCATGAGCAGCCTGTTTAACTCGTTGCACTTATAATTGAGAGACTCATTATGTTTCAAATTTACATATGTGCTAATGCAGATTCCTCTACGTAAATTTACTCTATAAATACAGGGGAGCAGTGCTAAAACATTTACGTTGTACCAATTTAACGCATGCTATTTTCTGCGATGAGGACTGAGCGGTCTGCCGAATGCAGCATGCTGAGAGAGCAGACGCTGCGGTAGGGATACCATCCAACGTCATTACACAGAAAAAAACAACAGAAGAGCAGTTCTGCCACGGCTGGGCGGGCACGACATGTCCCAGCATCCTGTACATCACAAAAGCCATGCAAATACACCACACTGTTATGCGTAGGCCACACTGTGAGAACTGAGGCTATAGGATGGTCGACACTGCCTCAATACAAGTGTTATAGTACATGTGTGACACCCCCGCCTCCCCAAGAATAACGCTACCTGTTATTGTATGGATTAATCTTGTCACAGATTCAGGCTGCTGTGAGCAGGTTATCACCGAAACGCATCATGCTGCGAACATCCAGGACCATCAGCCAGAATGATTGCTGCAAGACTGAAAATGACGAACCTCCACCAGAAACAATAATGTTCTGATTTCAAGATATTTACTGACTCTTTTTGGTTTGATGTTATTTCGCTGCTGAGACCCGACTCGTCCCTGTTTCATAAGTTCTTTCCTGTAGCAGGCATCACATCCTTCAGGGCTACTTCTCACCACTCCTTGCTGCTGTTAAGTAACTACCAGATAGCTACAAAGCTACATGTAGTGTGAGCTAGCGGTCTACAAGACTCCACTCACTCGGTGGAATCCGTAGCATAACTGTTAGCATATCTACTTTGAAAAGCTGATGTATGGAGTTTTACATTTAGCCCTGTAATAAGTAAAAACTTCAATGAATAAAATCATTGACAAGTTGTTTGTCTCCGGTCTATGCTAATGTCGACACTAAACATTTCGCTAGCAGGCTATCAAACGCCACAAATCTGAACTTATTTTCTAGTTGGCAGCTACTTTCTCCAACTAAGTTGGCAGTGACAAACGTTCGCTCCGAAAACCGCCCGACATCCGTAACGTTATCTTACTTAGTCAGCTAATCTAAGCAAATAGGATGGACATTTTCCAGGAGACGTCTGCTTGGCCATGTTCATGTCAAGATAAGTAACGACGTTCTCGTAGAAGGGTGGTTCTCAATTTCTCTGTAACCGGACGAGGAACCGGTTAACTATTCAGCCAAGTAATGCTTCACACAGCCCCCGCTACAGTAAAATACAGGCCTCATGGTTCAGTGCACCCGTCCCTTGCCTGGAGCCTTGGGGTAACTACCCCCAAACATAAATAAAACTGCAAACGGCAATGTGTCATGTAACCTGACTATAAGCAGCGGACGCTACTGTGTCCTGTCTTACGAGTTTCTGATTGATTCGGCGTACCGTTGTGCCTGACTGGGTATTTATTTTAACATTACGTAGCAAGCTAGCTGTGGTGTGAAGTACTCCGCTTTACAGGCTAACTGGTTACTGACAGAAGCCAGCAGTTACAGCTAACATCGGCTAACATGAGTACTCCAACAACACACTTCCCCACACTGCGCTCCATCTGTGAAAGAGGCGCTCACTGTGTCTTACTGGTATGTTTCCCAGTGCAGCAGCCATGGCTATCATGACATTAGCTTACCGGCAAAGTTTGACATTTTCTTTAAACTATTGTGTGCGGCAGAAACTCAAGCGTTTGCTACTAAGCCATCTATCGCTTTACACTCTCCGCCAACATTTCAGTTGATTGACCACCGTAGGGTTGTTGTAGCTAGCATGCTAGTTGTAGTATGCTTTAGTATTAGTTTCGTCTTAACTAACGTAACACTACCTTAGATTCTGAGCTAGTAATTGTGCTTCTGAGGGGAAAGATTCGTGTGTTGGAGGTAAAAAGGTGAGATGCCTGAACTTACCTGCATCCCTGGCAGGCCACCCTGAACCGGGGAGTGAGCCATGGCGTCACGCAAGTTGAACAAGGGAAAAATAAACAGTCAGTGGCAAGAGACAAATTCCCAGTTGAGGATCTAGAAAACTACGTTGAGATTTGCACGCCAACTCTTCTTGCTTTTTGGAAAAAAATCCGTAATCCAGAACAGGAAAACCATGTATCCCGACACGAAACAATGAAACAGAAACCTTTCGCTAGCTAGACTAGCATGCTAGCGCAAGCAAGTAAAAACACAGCCACCAGCAGCAGACTCCAGCACCTTCAAGCGTTTCGTCACAACACCGTGTTTTCGAAGGTCTTTTCCCTTTTAGATTAGCTTGCTTGCTAAGATCATAAATAAGCTTCCAAACACTGCAGTGGTCGAAACCAATTTATTAAAAGTCCACACGCACGGTAAAGCTGAAAGCTACTTAAATAGTGTTAAAAACATGTACACTACAGGTGAAGTTATCCTCCTGAGCATTCTACTTAGCAAGCTAACGTTAGCTAAATAGCTCGGTAGCTAACTATCTTCTCAGATACCAAGTGGATATAGGCTTCTTCTGGGCGGTTTGTAGGTTAGCAAGATAGCTTAGTTGTAACTGATGTCTTTCTTTCGCCGATTGCTCTCCTTCGCAGTGAGGGGTTC
Source organism: Albula goreensis (assembly GCA_022829145.1). NCBI lineage: Eukaryota > Metazoa > Chordata > Actinopteri > Albuliformes > Albulidae > Albula > Albula goreensis. The sequence continues at coordinate 39,845,123 of CM040746.1, read as the reverse complement.
ATTTGCTCCTCGCCTCCCCCTCGCTGGTGCAGTGCACGACCAGAACTCTGACCGGGCGGCCACAGTGCAAATTTCGTAAAGGTCTAATAATTGTAGCAGTTGCACTGTTAGCTCTCCAGCTCACTTTGCTCCAGTCTCTTCCGCCATCTTGTCAGCGCTGTCACTCTGACATCAGGGCGGATTCCAAACGCCTAGTGACACTTCTAAAACTGCAGGGGGTGCAAGACAGCCCGTCTCCCGGACCCCGTCCCGTGTTGGACTGTACATTGATCCCAGTCCGCAGAGGACAACTGAGTCCCACCTCAGGTTTGCAAACATGCATGTTTGCCATGTCTTAGAAATCAGTAGCCTTTGCTGACACAGAAAATGCTTTTTCATTGACAGGAATTTGTGGGGACATTCAATGAAAATTTCATAGTCTCTGCTTAATTAAATCTAAAAGCTGAACAAGTCATTGCGCCCTAGGTTGTGAGGTAGGATTGTTATGCACTCAAAGGTAACACAATTATGGCAAAAGATTTCGTTCGCGAGCTCAATCGGTCCTAATTCTGAAATATAAACAATAAATACGACAGGCTTTTCTCTCCTTTCAGGACATTGGCTTATTTCTATGGAATTTAGGAACCCAGTTATATATACTACACACATAGACCCAGCCAATTATAAATAAAACCTAATGTAATGTCCACCGTCCCAACAAACCCATGAGAGAGTTACATACCTAAAATATGCATTTCCAGATGGGTCGGCTTACAGAACCTCCTAAAATGTTGTATTTTTAAATTTAAGACAAACCCACATTTAATGTCTCATATTAGACTTAAGATTTACAGAACAAAACGAGGACAATTCCTCATTAAAACCAATCTGGATTAGAGACCAGAGTTCACAGTAAGAGCGCTAGCATTGCTTTACGAAGTAGTTTCAAAGCTGTCACACAATTCCAGAGTGAATTCCCAGCCAAACCAGCAGACCTCCAACGACTAGCTGTGCGCTGACTTGACCTCTGTGTGAAACACATTGCGGATACGCAAGCAAGAACTGACATAGTGAGTAATGGCAAATTCGCAGCAAAGTGCTGCACTCATGTTTACACCAAACACAGTACTATTTTACTGTGTCACACCGATGTTCTAATGTGCTGCGGGTCCCATGCATTACTTCTGGTTTGCAATTTTTCTGGAGGTGACGTCTCAAAGGCAGGATGTTGCCTCCTTTCCACCTATAGAAAAAGGTTACAAAGCATGGCTTGTTCAGGAGGGCAAAGGTCCAGCTGAGAAGATTGTAAAGGCACATTTTCATCATTATTTCATATATTTCTTTTCCAAAGAAAAAACACAGAACAATGGCAGCCACTTACATTCTGTCACACAACTTAGTCTCAGTTCAAGTTCAAGGCAGTAATGTCAAACCCTATGCGCTATAACAGTAAGACACGTTAGTCATTTTCAAGTCATGTCGTAAACGTTTTTCAAAAGCAACATAAGCAAAAACATAACACAAGCAAATGATCTCCAAATGATGTACATCCAGACACATATTCCAATGTAGTCCAACACAGCAATATGAAGGTAATTAGACAGCGCCATCTTTTGGCCATTACAATGACAAAGTGAACCCATTTTTAAACAAATATTTCAGATCATGTGTAGTTCCTATTTCTTTGTCCTTTCATTCCTATAAAACACGTAAAACACGGTTAAGGATCTAGCAAAATTTCATGTTTTCTTCAATATTGACATTTATGCATTTCCAATTAAATTATTATGAAGCAAATCATTATTTTGGAATTTGGAAGCGATTTCCCATTTCAAATACACACACTGAATGTAAATTCACACTATTACCCACCAGGAGCTTTTGTTTATCTGTGATTTTTCAAGAGTTGTTTTAATATATACTGTATATGTGGTAATGCTGAGATCTTTCCATATCTAGCGTTAACATGGTGCAAATGACAAAATATAGTAGCCCTAGCATGGACAATTTCATGGGTAGAGGATGATTATATTACACATGTTGTGTTTTACATTTATTTTAAAAATCTTGTTTATGAAAAATGGTTTTTGAATATAACACTTGTCAAAGGGTGACTACTTTTAGGTCAGTCAAAAGTGTAAAATAAGGACAATAAGGAAACACCTGTCTTGTAGTATGAAGGGAATTTTGTCTTTGCCGAATGGGCACTGAAAAGAATAGACATAATTGCGCTTTTGACAGGTTTGCTTAAATCAAACTCAAGGTTTGATCGGGTCAAAGTGTCAACATGTAATTTACATAAACAATGCAATGTTCTTTTCCCCTTGACATAGTCTGACTATGAGTCTTTTTTCCCACTTAAGAAAATATGAAACCGCACCAGTGAGTGACTTTGTGAGTTATCACTGATGACAGTGGAATTAATAATGAGTTTCAGGGCATGGTTCAACTACACTTTCTACCAAAGCCTTGTAAATATTATAGTGTGGAAAAAAAAACAAAAAAAAACAAGTGAAAGATAATACACAAGCGCAAGAGTGCAGAGAAATGAGTGAATTTTAATTCAAAGATAAGCATTAGGGAAGATTTACATTTAAATACAGAACAGTGACTTTATATTAAATAAAAATTAAAAACCCTTTACTTCCCAATTATAAAATGATCTCAATAAAAATTAAAACATCAAAATGGTAAAAGCTTCATATTACAACAGACTCTTCCACGCGACACACTGTGACTGGTTCCATACCCCATCACTTTGGCAAGAAGGATGAATGTCATCTCTACAGTGTATGAACCAAATACAGCAAAACTCCTCACAAAAAAGACTACGTACAGTATTGCACTCCTTCCTTATGTACAAGAATGAACACTGAAGATTACATGTGTGCAATGGCTTTAAATGTTTCCTTTAAACAGTCTTAGGTCTAACACATTGAAGTATTCAGAGCACAAGGCTAAAACTGTCACGAGAAGATCATTTTAAAAAATTAAAAATACATTTGTATAGCATTATAACATAAGAAGTCTTCATGTACAGAGACAAACGCAAATAACATGAGTGTGTCGCACACATTGTTCAGTGACGCCTCCAAGAGGAGCTTTTTATGTCCAGAGCTGAAATTTAGATCCTACACAGGAATACTGTTCACACAATAGTATTGACCAATGACAAAAGTCCAGAACCTGTAAATGAAAACAGAAAAAGAACAACTATCCGTCAGATTGATCCAGGGGGGTAAGTAAATGAATAAATCTTTGTTATATAAAGAATCCCCCGTAGGGGTGTCTCCACAGGAAACAGTACATAAACCCACACGGGGACAGGGAGTCTGAGATGCAGAAGGTGTGGTCATATCTAAACAATCATCTCCTCAAAATCGCCTCGGCGTTGTTCCATTCTCAATCCCATCGTCCCCTGTCTCTTCCTGGGTGAGCACCAGCATCTTGCACATCCAATCACATATCACAGAGGGGCTCCTCTGCCTGCCGCCATTGGACAGACACCATGACACACTTTTTGTTCTGGCCAATCACATTGCCTCCTTGTGCCCAGGGTTTGCCTCCAGCACTGGCAGGCTACCGACATCCCGTCAGTAGACCTGAGTGTGAGGTGGGAAAATGGGAAGGTTGGTATGTGTGGGGCGGGGTGGGGTGGGGGGGTTGCAGGGGCGTTTCGGTCAGGCAGGTGCGATGGGGGGGTCCCCTCACACTATGGAGGAGGAGCTAGGGATGCCCTGAATAGTGGTGCCAGCGGGCGTGCCACTGATGGCATTGAAGATATGCATGGAGTCTGGCAGTGCGCTCTTCATACCATCCTCCACCGGAACGATCTGGAGGGGGAAAAGGAGGCGGGAGACTTAGAGCCAGGTATAAAAATACACAGGCTAACGTATGGGTGCTCAAATATATTTATGAAGGCGATCACAAACGACCCCAAAGCCGTATTACCATCCAATCTGTTGATGTCAGCACAAAGAAAAAAAGAGGAAAGAAGGGGTTATTTTTAAAAAGATTAATTAACCCAGATACACACAGTTCTGCACATGATTGAAATTCATTATGCTGCTCATTAGGACCACCAGGATTACTGTATACGTAAGTATTTTTTGCTTAACTGTTTCAATGTTTTATTGATTTATCATGATGTATCTATTTAACAACTACACCACTCAGTTGCAAAAGAAAATTGGAACACATTTCCCAGAATAACAGTAGGCTGGAGGCAGTGGATCAGACAGCAAGCAAATAATGAGGCAAGGTAGGCTGAACGGGCTGTCCTTTGATCGAAAATTATTATGTTCATTAAAAAACTACTGTTCCTATGAGAAACAATAAGACCCTAGACTAAGATGTCATGTGATTGTAATGTGAACAGTGAGACAACACATTGTGATGCAATGTATTGTGATGTAAAGTGACCAGTCAGACAATAGATTGTGATGCGATGAGGGACGTTCGGAAGTTCCGCTCACCGGCTCGTGCATGATGGCGGACAGCTCCCTGGCCAGGTCCCTGTAATTGGCCTTCATTTCGTCATGGTATTCTTGCTGGTCTTCTTTGATCAGGCGCTCATTGATGTTCAGACCTTGGCCACAGGCATCCACAAATTGCCTGTGCACAGTCAAAGCCAGGTTTACCATGGTGATACTGTGCTTTTCACAAACAAAGACAGAATAAAAACAGGATTACCTGGAGCATATGGATCTCACCTGAACACCTCCTTCAGCTGTTTGACCTTGTTGTCAGGGTACTTTTTAATGCTGGCGTCGTCCAGGAAGGCCCTGGCATATGCAAGGGGACCAGCGTTTACCTGCAGCAGAGAGGGGAAGAAGACAGTCATTACATTGAGTTCAGTCATTGAGCAGATGGGCTCAGTGTGCCCTCAGGTTACGTAAAAACTGGTAGTGCCTTCTGCATGGTGACTGGACATAATAATAGTGTATTTGAATGTTTGTATGATATTATGAGTATTGGGCCTGTTTCTTATGTGTGTGTGCGTGTGTGTGTGTGTGTGTGTGTGTGTGTGTGTTATTGCAGTATAGTGCTATAGTACAGTCTGTGTTGGCATGTGCTGATTACTGATGCTACAGTGCAGTTTGTGTAGACAGTAGGCTTGCACTGGTTAAACCATTTACTAATGCTAGACTGGTTACTCACGCTAAATTTCAGTTTGTGCTAGCAATTACTATACATTAGTATCACTGGTTACTGATGCTCCAGTGTGGTGTGTGTTTGCAGTTAGCATGCGCTGGTAATCATTTTTACTCTTGCTATAGGGCAGTTTGTTTCAGCGGTTAGCATGCACTGGTACAACCGGAAAATGGTGCTATCGTGCACTTTGTGTTAGCAGTTAGCATTCACTGGTATAACTGGTTACTTATGCTATATTTCCGTTTGCATTAGCAGTTAGCATGCCATAGCTGCTCACCTGCACACTGATGCTGCCCTGCAGTTTGAGCTGCAGCCGGATCATGTCCACTTCGCTGGCGGAGCAGAGCTGCCGCAGCTCCACCACCTTTTTGCTCATCTCATCGATGGCGACCTCGATGGGGTTCAGGTCTGTATGGTGCTGGTACATCACGGCGATTCGCTTCTTCACATACGGGAAGCAGTGTGTGGCTGTAAGGGAGATAGGCCATTCTCTATGACTAACCTCTTTCACACGGTTACAATGGGCTTCCACTGCACACCCTCAATTACTGACAGAACATTTGAATACCATAACTCAAATTACCGATTCCTTAGGTACCCTTTCTGGCCTTAGCTACACTGAAAAGAGGAATCAATGTTTGAAATTATAGTGTAATTTTAAAATGTCTTGGAAATTTATAGTTATTTTTATACATGGATTTTCATATTTTTTAGACAGAATTTTCAACCAGATTAATCGCTGTTAATTAATCTAGATTAATCCAAATTAATATTCAAATTACATATGAACACAAAATGTTTTTGGAAGTAAATGAGCAATGAAAAAATACAACTGAAAATGATGAGTATCGTTTTTTGTGAGGGGTCTAATCCTGGAATATGAAGCGGATGGCCCTTGGCTGCCGGGTCACTTACTGGTCAGGATGGTCCTCCGTTTGCACTGCTCCTCCACACCCCCTGCTTCTTGCCGGAGACGGTGAAAGGCATCTCAAACACAAAGCGCCGAATGTTGTGGCTACGCTCGAAGTCGGTCTTCCTGTCCGCCAGCTCACGCTCCTCCAGGAACGGGGTCACATGAGTCACTTGGATGTAGGCGTATTTGGAGTCCAAGTCTTTGGGTTGATCTGCACATTAAACATTTCTGCTGTGTAAACAAGCACTCCCAAGCACCAGGAAGCCAGAACAATAACCCCACACAACCACATACTCTAGAATCAACTTCTCTTCCCCAAAGCAGCACTTACATTCACAAAGTCTTGGCTCTTTCAACAAAACAGTCATTCAGTCCTTTGGCTTAACCCCTTTAGGGGCGATTACGGTAACCTAGGGCTTTTCTGCTCCAGTCCTGGAGGGCCGCAGTGTCTGCAGGTTTAACTCCACTTCTGGAGGGCCACAGTGTCTGCAGGTTTAACTCCAGTCCTGGAGGGCCGCAGTGTCTGCAGGTTTAACTCCAGTCCTGGAGGGCCGCAGTGTCTGCAGGTTTAACTCCAGTCCTGGAGGGCCCCAGTGTCTGCAGGTTTAACTCCAGTCCTGGAGGGCCACAGTGTCTGCAGGTTTAACTCCAGTCCTGGAGGGCTGCAGTGTCTGCAGGTGTAACTCCAGTCCCGGAGGGCCCCAGTGTCTGCAGGTATAACTCCACTTCTGGAGGGCCACAGTGTCTGCAGGTTTAACTCCAGTCCTGGAGGGCCGCAGTGTCTGCAGGTTTAACTCCACTTCTGGAGGGCCACAGTGTCTGCAGGTTTAACTCCAGTCCTGGAGGGCCGCAGTGTCTGCAGGTTTAACTCCAGTCCTGGAGGGCTGCAGTGTCTGCAGGTGTAACTCCAGTCCTGGAGGGCTGCAGTGTCTGCAGGTGTAACTCCAGTCCCGGAGGGCCACAGTGTCTGCAGGTTTAACTCCAGTCCTGGAGGGCCACAGTGTCTGCAGGTTTAACTCCAGTCCTGGAGGGCTGCAGTGTCTGCAGGTGTAACTCCAGTCCCGGAGGGCCACAGTGTCTACAGGTATTTGCACCAGCTACACACTATACCCCTCTGAATTTACAAATTACTTTACCTCCTTGGTCCAGACTGCAAGCTAACTGTATAGTACCGCATCTCTCCAGGACCTGGAGCAAACACCTTCAGCCACTGTGGCCCTCCTGGACACAAATTAAACTCATAGACACTGTGGCCCGGCAGGGCTTGAGTTGAAAAGCCCCTACTGTAAACTTGGGCGAACTCAGGAGAAATCTGATCCAGGATCAGCACTACAATCATAAAATACTTTACTAATACAGGCTCTGGTCTAGGATCAGCTTTGCCCATTAGCTCATAATGAATAAGGCTGGTGTGCCTGATCCTGGATCAGACCTCCTGCCTTTAGATGACTTGTGAGTGCAGGCCGTAGATGGCAGGGCAGTGGCTGACCCAGGTCCCGGGCCGGAGGCCCCAGCATGCTCTTACCTTCCCAGAGTCCTGGATCATCTTCACATTCTCCGGGCCGAACTTGTCCGAGTAGAGCTTGAGCAGGCGCTGGGAGATCTCGGAGAGGGGCGTGAATTTGGGCTCCTTATAGATGTACTCCTTCCCATCCTCATCCTCGAAGAAACCCTGTGAGTCCACAAACACAGCCAGCCCTCAGGAACAGTGCTGCTGACTTCAGCTCTGAACTGTGCATTAGAGAAACTGCACTTGCTGAGAACTAATTTTCAATGTCTGAATGAATCCTGTAAAAGTGAATTAAATGGCAACTAATTGGTTATGTGTAAGAGGAAGTGGATAAGTCAGTATGTGATGTTATTGTATGTGATGTTATTGACTACTGCTCTACTCCACAATACTCAAGCTCCTCCCCCTTACCACACCCTATGAGTGTGTTTTAGTACAGCATCCTATGTGTGGGGGCATCAGAGTATGTTTTGGTGTGTGTGTGTGTGTGTGTGTGTGTGTGTGCGCGCGCGTGTGTGTGTGATTCAGTGCATGTGTGTGTGTGTGTGTGTGTGTGTGTGTGTGGGCTTGTCTCGGTGTGTCTATGTCTGTTGGCAAGAGGTTCTCAACTGAATGAAGTTCAATGGAGAACCAAAGAATGTGACCACATCTAAAACACACACCCAGGAGTTGTCTGTGATTGGAGGATTAAACACACAGAGATCACACTAACACTCAAAGCGTAAATAAACTCAGAGGGAAGATACTGTCAAAAGGACAGGAGAAAAAGAGGGAAAATGTTCTAGTAATTAGTTGGGGTAAATCGGGTCCTTTTTTAGACCTAACTGTACACCCAGCAGATTGAAACACCCAGTCCCCTCTCTGGCATGTCATATGATGTCATGCTTGTGTCACAACCACCTGACCATGTTACATTTAGTAACAAATACTCAAACGGATAGCAAAAACAACCAATATCTAAAATCCAACTTCCTTAGTCATACAAAGTCTCTATGGGTTCTGACTGACTGGCTCTCTGCATCTAGCCGCATCTGACTGGCTACACAATCAATGCCGAGGTACTTCAGCTCCATACGTAATCGTTGCTAACGGTAAATCTGATCTTTCAGTTATCTACCTCTGTAAAAAACATAAAATAAAATGTTTTTCCTAAAAGATTCTAGGAAACAGATTATTTTGAAATCCATACTAATAAGCCTCACATTGAAGTCATTGTGCTTGGCTCAGAGGAAAAGCACTAAAATCTTACAAATCAATGATCACTTAAGATTTTTTCAAATGTACAATGGCTTCACTGGGATTTCAAGAGTGGGATCTACTATGTCAAACACTACCTGTTACTGTCACAACGTCACCAGTAGAGGGAGCCTCTAAAAGTGATAGGTAAGGAGCTGTGGTCTGCATTTATGCTTAGGGAGAGTGGAAGATTTATGTCGAACTAGTACAGCAACAGAAAAACTGCCTCATGAACCACTCAATAAAAATTGTTGTTTTTCTCTAAACTAACATTCCAAATTCAAACAGAACAAGCAACAATGAACATGAACAAAATCCTTAAAACAAACTGAGTCTACTCCTTTCTGCAACAAATTGATAAACAGGAACATCTCTAAAATGACACTGGTCTGAGGCGGCAGCTTGTTTGTCTCAGAATAAAAGGGGTCCTTACTGCCCCACTTCAGGCGTTTCAGGACCAGGAAACTGATAATATAAACGTATAACACAATGATTATTTCCCCAGCGAGTATGTAACATTCCCATGGATACACCAACTGCTGTATGAATTTTCATGCATCAATGCATAAAGTAAGCATACATGGATACACTGGCACTATAGGGTGTACCTCCATATCAGGCTTATTTAAAATGGCCGCTGTAGGCAAGGACAGCACTATAACAACACTAAGTCTGGAATGGATGAGCTACAACAGGTGGAGAAGATGGAGCAAGGATGTATTATCTCTGCCTCCACTGATGAGAGCAGGTTTAAAGCATCAGCCCCAGAGTTACACTGGGACAGGACCACCTGTGCACCTTCACTGCACCATCATCTTCACTTTAAGGGTCATACTTTTGGATCATCTTAGAAGCTTTTTGACAGTAACTGAATCTCTCTCATTTGAAAATTTAATTTACTGCACTTCAGCCCATACAACATGATGGCAAGATGTTGTTGTGGATTTCACTAACAAAGTGACAGACTAGAGAAAGAGAAAAAGAACTCTTCCTGTTTCTTCTGGTGAACCCCAGAGGTGTCCTTATAGTGTACACAAGCCCTGTGAGATGATGGTCTGGTCATAGCTAGCTTCTAAGATTAACTTCCAGTCCAATATGCACTTTAATATTTGCATCTATGTGCTAATCATACATGCATGAAAATACTCAGATCCTACAGCACATATGCTGTATGGTGCTCATGGTACCAGTTTGACTTGTCTGATTGGTTACAGTGGAGATCTTTCAGCTCTGATTAATGATTATCTAAGAAAAAAGTACATGTTCAAAAGGGTCCCAGTGTAGCTCTGAGGTAGCGCTGACCATGTCCCACTAAGTATGTGCTTTCATTACTTTTTCTTTTCACTTAGTTCATTTACCTCCGTCTCTGAGTCAGTAACTTGGTACTGCTACAGGGTTGTGAGACAATCAGAAAGAAAGGGATAGTTAATCCTTATTTTCAGACTGAGAAAACACCAGAGGCTAACAGGCTAACAGAAAGAAAGCACGGAAGTCAAAAACGGTCTAGAAAGACACATTTCATTAAGGCTTTTTAGATTACTCCAGCACACGACAACAACCCACAAAACAAAAAAAGAGGCAACTGAGGACAAAAACCAGCTAAAATAACACCAGCGCAAATGCAAGAGAGAGAGAGAGAGAGAGAGAGAGAGAGAGAGCGAGAGAGAGAGAGATATTTATACGCATGAAGTCACACAGATGGGAGCTTTGATGATGATAGCAGGCGAGCCCAATGTTGTTTTCAGCTACAGTACTTTGCGTTGCGGTTGGAAGTAACAAGCTGCAGCCATAAATCAGTTTGGCACTGCAGGGAACACCGGCAGAGCGCTGCAGCTGAAAGCAAACGCTACGGTTTTACCAAAGCCAAAGAAGCACGACACACTGAAAGCTTAAGGCTGCGACAGGGAAGCCAGTGGAGCTTCCTGCGTGACTTACCGCGGCCTTTAAGGAGGAAAACAAAGCAGAAAGACTTCATTAAAATGTATAATAAAGGGAGAGAGTTACGGGGTTCATGCTTTTAATTACAAAACTGATTACTGAAGCATTCATGCTTAAGCTCTTAATTTACAAAATAATAAGCAAAACTGCAGTAACTGGAAGGATTGTCTTCTGCATGAAAACATGTGCTTTATATTCTCACTCAGCATCTGTATGAATCTAACATGAAAAGAATCACAGAGTGACAAAACACTCTTCCCTGCTTTCTAAACTTAAGGGGTACCATAGGAGAGATAGACATCAACAGAGGTCAAAGGTCAGAACAACATGGTTGTTCCTGATCTACAGGTTTATTTTTAACTGTGATGCAACACTGAAGTTGTGCCCTTCTTTCTCCTGATCTACAGAGTGAGGGCAGGCAAAATCAACATGGCAGAAACCTCAATTGGCAGTCACACTCCAGGTATGTGAAATAATGAATTAAGGAAGAGATGAGGACCTTACTTCTGACTTCTGAGTATCTGAACAAAGCCCTATTGTGTCTCTGAAATTATTGCCCCCTCCCCTCCACCTCTGCCCACAGTGCCTACCTGGCCGAAGAATGCCACTCTGAAGTAGGTCCCCAGCAGTCTCTTGCCTGTGTGCATGACCTCTGTCACTTTGCTGTAGGCACGGTGTAGTGTGTCGTACAGATGGGCCAGTTTCTGAAACGACACCAGAGGATCCCGCGCTCTGCTGTCATTGCTCTTGGAACAGCTTTGCAAGGTCAAAGACAGGCAGCGGTATTTGCATTTAGGAATTTAGCGTGTGCTCTTATCCAGAGCAACTTACCAGACTGCAAAGAATTTTTGTTTGCAGACAAAATTGGAGGGGTCCAAAAACTGATCCCTGAGGGACACCTATAGTAAGTCTATGGGGATTTACACAGCACTGGACACCCAGGACATGTAAATAAACACTGAGCCTATATGGCAGAAAGAGCCATGTTCCAACTGTGTGTGTTCTTTAGTGTTAGAACCCAGACAGTCAGATCCCATGACACACTGCCCCAGGCTAATATCATTTTACCTCCTGTGAACAAAATTTAATATAGCAGAAAGGATAACCTCGTGGATAGAGCAGCTCAACACTGGTCGGATTATCAAAAGTCATAGAGCTTTGGGGATCATACCTCAAAGTCCCGGCGTTTCTCGTAGATGGGGATGATGAGTTTGTAGACGTCGGATATTAGCTCGTAGCGTTCTGCCTTCCACAGCCCATCCGCACACTCCTCCAGCAGCTCCATGAGAACGTCCTGTGGAGAGGAAGTGTGCCATGTTATTCAACAAGGAGACTTTCAAACATCTCTCACCACACACAGCAATGGAGCGTACAAAGCAGTGTCTGCAAAGTATACGGTAACCATGTAAGAGCTAACCATTAATGTGTTAAAAACATGCGTCAAATCCATTTCATATCAAACCATTCGGGACCATCCCAGTGGTAGTTCATTTGACTGAATTGTTTCAGTAAAAAGCGCAAGTGCAGGTAAAATTGAATAAAGGTGCGTCACGCCGCTCTCACCTCGTTAAAGTGCACGTCCTGCATGCCCACGTCCTCCATCATGGACACCTCCTCGTCGATGTTGGGCGTGACCACGCGGAACGCAGAGCAGCCCTGTTTGAACATGCCTGTGACAAAAAGAACCATGACAACCATTTTAGCCATTTTTGTGATTGTTGCACATTAACAAACATGAGTCAGACGAAGACAATTGTATGATTTGTGATCATCATTACAACCAACACAATTCACAAAACTGTACACAAGCATGCCCCAATACACGTGTTGTTGCTTCTCTCCACTCCACAGGTCAGCAGTTTAGCTCACACTGACACTGAGTCGGGGGAGGTTGCTTCATATGAAACTTGTGCAGGCAGGCTGCATTCAAGTTTCATTCAACTGTCCATTCATCTACATCCAGATGTACCTTTTCTCCTCAGGTATTCGGCCACGAGCGCAGCCACATGAACATAACACATCGCTGCCTGTGGAAGATAGAGAACCTCAGGTTAAAAACTGGATTCCACTATTCACTGAAACCGTAAATACATTATCAGGCATATATAATGCATCAATTCTACTGTCAATTCTAATCATTCTATAACTAATAAAGCTAATTTAAATGTACCATGTGGTTAAAATTTGAGAGTCTGCAGTCATATTAACTTCCCACCCCTCGCCCCCATACCCCTCACCCCCTACCCCCCTCCCCAGGCCCCCCGGCTGACCTCGGACAGGTCCCCGTTCTTGACGTGGATGCGGGCCATGCTGTCCAGCCAGGTCTTGCGCAGTTCAGGGGTGCTGGCGTAGGACTTGGCCAGGCTGTACTGCAGGTCCACCAGCATCTCAGGGTCACGCTCGTGCTCCTTCATCTGCGCCGTGGCCATCAGCACCGTCCGGATCCGCTTCGTCAGGTCCTTCACGTCCGACGGGAACGCCGTGTTCTGTGGCACACCAAAAAAAATTACCATGAAATAAAACAAGGACTTACAAAAGCACTTTGAAATCATAAAATAAAAAGGAAAATATAAAATTCATATATATTATCATTATTGTTATCGTTATTGTTATTATTAATACTGGGCTTTGGGAGTGCCACAGGACGCTGGCACACAGTCCCTGACCTTGACGGTCTTGTCGCTGTTGGCACAGTTGTTGATAATGGAGAGAGACTGCTGGAATCGCGTTCCTCCAATCCCGATGACATCAGCGATCAGCTGGCTGACGGCAATCACCACCTGAGTGGAAGAGAACAGACTTAAACACAATGCTAAACTGTGCTTCAGTGCTCACGCTTTAACACAATGTTAAACTGTGCCTTAGTGCTCATGGTTTAATACAATGCTAAACTCTGCCTTAGTGCTCATGCTTTAACACAATGCTAAACTCTGCCTTAGTGTTCATGCTTTAACACAATGCTAAACTCTGCCTTAGTGTTCATGCTTTAACACAATGCTAAACTCTGCCTTAGTGTTCATGCTTTAACACAATGCTAAACTCTGTCCTATCACACTGACTTCCACACAATGCTAAAGAGTGCTTTAGTGCTCACGCTTTAACACAATGCTAAACTCTGTCCTAACACACTGACTTCCACACAGTGCTAAACCGTGGTAAACTCTGGTTTATATGTGAATGCATCATAATGGGATAAGCAGCCCTGATCCTGGAGTGGTGGAGTCGTTTCTGGTTTTTGATTCAACCGAGCTCTCCATTGCAGTTAGAGCAATTAGTAAGTGCCTGAGTATGAATGTTCAGGGTTGGAGGAAAAACCAGAAATGTCCCTTAGAGCAGGGGTCCCCAACCACCGGGCCGCGGACCAGTACCGGGCCGTGGGTCATTTAGTACCGGGCCGCAAAAAAAAAAAAACGTTTTTATTTAATTAAATTAGTCCGTAAGGTATTTTATTTTGAAAAAAATGACCGCTGCTGTCCGTGCTATTTATTCTACGTTAGTCCGTAGAATAGTGCATTCGCATTTTACGCGAAGATGTGGTCCTGAAAAGCCTCCCATAAAGCAAAATCACGTAATTCAAGTCTAATATCCCCGTTTAAATTAATGGAAATGCCCGAGATGCGTTCTGCGGTCGCGTAATGTCGACTAACTTACTCAGAAAATTCGTAAAAAAAATAGCAAGAACTATCGGATAATGCTAATGGTGCAGTATATACTTACATGTCTGCTAAATACATGCTGTACACTACTTTAAATACCACTCGTAATTTCCTTTGCCAATTGAAATATTATTAAATGAATCCAGCCCCCGATCCGTGAAAAATTGTCTTGCATGAAACCGGTCCGTGGTGCAAAAAAGTTTGGGGACCACTGCCTTAGAGCCCTGTCTCACAGCTGCGCCCCACCCCCACCTGCAGGTGTGTGCGGACGAAGGACTTGCGGCCCGTGTAGTCAAAGTTGCTCTTCATGAGGAAGTAGAGCAGGTGGGCGGAGTCGCTGCGGATCGAGCTCAGCTTGGAGTTGCAGCACTTCAGGATCTCATAGCAGAACGAGGCGCACATGTCCGCACGCCCCTCAAAAAACGTGCAGGGGAACTGGGAGAGGGAGGGAGAGAGAGAGAGAGAGAGACAGGGAGAGGGAGTGTGTAACAGTGACAGTGAAGCAGAAAGAGACAGTAACAGCGAGTGTGTGTACCAGGATAGTAATAGAGAGAGTGTGAAAGAGGGAGAGAAGGAGAGTGAGAGATAGAGTAATGTTAACATCCACATAATGGCTACTCTCTGAAATATTGTCAATATAGTAGTTAGAGGTAAGGTTTTAAGCTCAATGCCATTTATAAGGAATAATTACAGACATGTGTACTTTAATGGGGATATAGTTTCATCATTAATCATCACTCACTGCCGTTTATGACCTAAAGGAAACCTGACCAGGTTTGACAGACACTTTTTAAATTGGCTGAATGTTAAACATCCTCATCATCCTCATTTCCATACCTTGTAAATGAAGGTGCGCAGGGAGGTGAAGACCTGCTTGAGCGCCGTCTCTGATTGGTTGATCTGGAGGAAGCAGAGGTGGACCTCAAACAGCTTCTTCATCAGTGGGTTGTGGCCGTGGTCCGAGCAGAGCTGGTTCTGGGGGTGGACAGCGAGCGAGAGGCTTTCAGAGGGGCGGGTCTATCACATTCAGCTGTGCCTGGGAACTAACCCTGAGTCCCAAAAGTGCACTACATACTCCACAGCACTGTGCATACACTGTGTACTGTTGTAGAAAGTGCATGTTTTCACTAGTTAGTGTACGGAAGTGAACACACTTGATAGTATTTTATTATCCAGAAGCACGCCACCAGTGTTTATGGTGATGCCTCTGCATCCGCCATTTTTAAAAAAACATTTTGGTCGCAGGAGGCACCTCCCTTTCAGTTTCGCATTGCATTCTGGGACAACGGTGTAGCAAACCACACTTCGGATTGCCGCCATTGTTAGTGTGTATAGTTGTACTATCTAGTGCATAGTGCATGACAAAAATTAACCACATTATGTATGACACACTCAAAAAAATGGCTAGAAATAAGGCGTAGTGCACTTTTGGGACACAGCATATGGGTACTTCTGTATGCTGTGCTGTTCTCCACCAATTAACAGACAAACAGACAAAAATATAAAACATCCTGATCTGCGCCAAGTTGCTGCATATTGACAATATTGAAAATAATTTTGATGAAGTTGTACAGCTTCAATATTTTTTTATTTCTAAACTAAACTAGAAATAAACTAAACTATTAAACTAAACAACAAAAATTTTACTAAATTTGTAACGGTACTGTAGTTAATAGTTCAGCGCACCCTGAATCCGGTGATGAAGATGCTGAGCGTGTCCAGCACAGTCAGGCACACTTCCGTCGCGATGTTCCCCTCCAGCAGGGACTGGTTCAGCACGTCAGCATCCGAGTGCGTGTAGGCTGCACACAAACACAGCGCACCGCTGTAGGACTTCATTTCCCATGAGGCACTTCAACCTTTTATACACTAGAGGGGCCAGACTCCAGTCTGGACTGGAACGGCTGCAGTTGCCTGCTGTTTATTTTACTGTGTGGAATTTAAGCGTTTAATTTAAGTCATTCACTGATTAGCTACACAGCCCATTCGGCTGGGTTCCAAGGCCTAATTTGTCTTCCGATTAAAAGGTAACCACAAAATATAATGCAGGCACTGTGGCCTTCCAGGACTTGAGTTTAACACCACTGTTCTACACCGAGCAAAGGGGACAGCAGATACTCCTGTGTATCTGATTAGTTCTAGTGTAAAATGCAAGAAGACCAGTCATCATCATCAACAGTAGCATTAAACAAAATGGAGATCAGGTCGAACTGAAATATGAGTGCATGGAAAATTTTTTGGAAAAGTTCTTATTTTAGAGATGAGCATGATGAAATGCATAAACGTCAGAGACAGAGATGAATGGGGTCAGAGAGACCAGATGTAATAGTTAAGAAAAAGACGCATTCCCAGCGAACACGGCATGCTCTTAAAACTGAGTTCATTACTAGAAGAGCGTATGGTGTTTGGCAGGCTGACTGTCTGGCACTGAGCTCTCTGGTACATTCTTACCATGGTCTACAGAAATTCCAAGAACACTTGAAATCTTTCTTACACTGAAAACACAAAGAGAGTCACTTCATTAAGTGGTATATGTTACACCTTCCTCCAAAATATGGAAAACCTCCTTGTTTTTCAGTGAAATAATGTTGAAGACAGAACCTGTCCTCGCCAGCATCTAAAACCCTCTGGTTGTAGATATCTGAAATCCTACCATCTGAGATGACATAAAGGGTAAAACCCCTGCTGTGTCAACCTGTTTAAATATTTGTGCCCTGCAAAGGATTCTGGGTACACAGTGGTTGGTCTGGATGGGGTGAGCACCAGTGACAGAAGCTGGGATTCACAAACCCGAATCTTACAATGGGCAGAGCTACTCACTGAGCTGTCAATCAATGCCTTAGTGGAATACTCTCCACAAGGAAAGAACCCTCAATTGATTGGTTCAAATCATAGTGTCACAGACATCTTACGGTAGCTCCGCCTATTTTTTTGTTTCACAGGACCTCATTCTCCAATCACAGGTGAGCATGAGCAAGGTGAGCACAATGATGATGAAGATGGTGGTGAGGATGAGGATGGGGGTGGGGGTGACTTGAAAAGAAGGGGGCAGCTGGAACAGCAGTGGAGGGGCCTCACTTACTGTGGTTAAAAGTATAAGAGTTATCCAGGCTGCCGAGCTGCTGTAAGCGGGCATGCACCATTCCTGCCCTGTTACGGGACACAGGCAGAGTCAGAGACTTCCGCTCCTGTGCTACAGGTCCCGCCCCTTCCTGGTTCCTGACGAGGAAACAGGAAATAGAGCACAGTTAGAGGCATGGCCAAACTACTCAGCCAAGCCGGTGGTTAGTGAAGCGGATTAGTGTGTGCAATGTGTGTGTGTGGGTACATCAACACCCCTCGTCACAAAAGGTGGGAAATGAGAAATGGACACACTGCAGAATGACGCTAACACGCCGGGTGCGTGTTTACACAAACGTTTTTAACCATGGACATGTTAAGTGAATGGCGTCGATGACCCTTTCACACTGCCTTATCTCCTACAGTATCTGTGACATTTCATGAGGGTCTTCTTCCAGGCCAGGTCCAGTGAGTACAGGGTCATATAGGTCATTCAGTGATTATGGGCTGATCATGCAAATGGCTGAGGGATGTTTTTTTGACATGCAGAAACTACAACACTCCAGCATCACCATATCATGTTTATTAGGACCAGAGGATCAGGGATGTCGCATGACAACGGGATGGTAACACTCCAATTCAACTCCAGCTACGATGGGTGGATGGTGGTGGGTTGGGGGCTTGGGGGGGTGTGAAGAGAGGTGGAGGGTGGTTCAGGTTTACATGCAGCCAATCGACACACAGAAGCTACTGGAGCATGCTTTCCAAGACAGGAACGGGAACACCCACTGCAAAAAATTTATTTCTGAAGATATTTTTTTCTTTTCCTGAAAAAAATATTTCTCAGTTTAAAAAGATTTGTATCACTATACTATACATGTGCAGTTGTAAGATTCATGACTCTCACGATTATGTTATCTCTTATCATGAATCTTCAGAATTTTCTCAATACAGCACTCAACTCAGTTTGCCCAAAGCCCCATCTTTATATTTCCCCCAAACTCATTTAAAGATGACTTTTTCTTAAGGGCAAATTTTTCTTAAAATAAGGAAAAAAAGTATTTGAGAAAATCTGAGTCATTCTGTGGATCTTGATTATTTTTACATTAATGACTTGAAAGATGGAGCAAGCATCACTGTGTTCAGATTGATTAAAACTTCAGGACTGAAAAACTAAAGAAATGAACAGTAGATTTTTTTGCAGTGCGGTGTTGTCTTACCCAAGCAGGAGAGGGCAGGAGCCATGTGCTTTAACATATCAAACTTGTCAGCATTTCAGAGCAAAAAAACAGAGAGCAAAGGAGTGTTAGAGAGAGAGAAGGGCCAGACCCCACTGTGCCAGTGGCCAGGGAACAGTGAATGTGTGTGCGCATGTGTGTGTGTGTTTGTGTGCATGTGTGTGTGTGCGTGTTTGTGTGAGTGTTTGTGTGAGTGTTTGTGTGTGTGAGAGAGAATGTGACTGTGTGTGAGTATGTGTATATGTGAGAGAGAGCATGAGTATGCAAGTGTGTGTATGTGTAAGAGGATGTGAGTGTGTGTGTATGTGTGTGAAAGAGAGAATGTGAGTGTGTGTATGTGTGTAAGAGAGTGTGAGTGTGTGAGTGTGTATGTGTGAGAGAGAGCGTGAGTGTGTGAGAGAGTGTGAGTGTGTGTATGTGTGAGAGAGTGTGTGTGTGTGTGTGCTCACTTCTGCAGGGGCAGTCAAAGGGTAATTGCACCATTTTCCCAAACCAAACCAAACCACAGGCTGTTAATACAGCAGATGAACTACAGTAGGAGTTACAGTGCAGGGAGGTCCAAAGCTTTTGGGACTAACACAGGGGCTATTAAATTCAGTAACACAATCACGCCAGCCAATCACAGCAGCTTTCATTTACTGCCTGAGCTCAGCGAGTCAGAGGCAAGACATCTCAATACAAACACCGTTATTACATGTGCAAAGACAAAACAGGAGACAAACCAATCAGTTTGCAATTCAAGTGAGTGACAGACCTAACTTTACATAGTAACAGAAATTAATCCTTCAGTAAAAATGAGAAAATGCACACAGATTTTATTTAATGTAAAATTTAAACAGAGTTTGCAATTTGTATTTAAAAATAAATAGTGCATTAATATGATTTAAATTTCTCAGAAAAAAAAAAAAAAAAAAGCCAAAAATAAAAAACAAAAACATTACCTGGCAAAATATCGCTTTCCCATGTATCTGAACTGATGCAGACACACCCTGTAAAATGAAATATAGATACACAAAACAAAAACATTAACAAAATAGCAAACTTCAGGAGGTGGTACACAGGTGAAGCACAGAGTCAGGCAGAGCGATGTGGGACTTTAATGACTGGTGCTTACTCTATGAGGATGAAGAAGTCCATGAGCTCAGCAGAGCTGGCCTTGTTCCAGTATGTGAACAGAGCATCTGAGGAGCAGAGAGGAAGGGTCAGTCATAAGAACACATAAAATCACACAGACTCCAACTGTGCCTGAACTTACATAGCTTTCCTCTTTACAATATTTGTCCAATTTTACCTTGAGTTTATGAAGCAGCTGGAGTGAACCTGTGCCGTTAGCTCAAGCCTGGCTGATTGTTTTCCGTTAGCATGCTGGCTAATTGTTTACCATTAGCACGCTGGCTGACTGTGTTCCGTTAGCACGCTGGCTCATTGTTTACCATTAGCACGCTGGCTGACTGTGTTCCCTTAGCATGCTGGCTCATTGTTTGTTTACGCTGTCTGACTGTGTTCACGCACGCTGGCTCATTGTTTACCATTAGCACGCTGGCTGACTGTGTTCCGTTAGCATGCTGGCTCATTGTTTACCGTTAGCACGTTGGCTGACTGTGTTCCGTTAGCATGCTGGCTCATTGTTTACCGTTAGCACGTTGGCTGACTGTGTTCCGTTAGCATGCTGGCTCATTGTTTACCGTTAGCACGTTGGCTCATTGTGTTCCGTTGGCATGCTGGCTCATTGTTTACCGTTAGCACGTTGGCTGACTGTGTTCCGTTAGCACGCTGGCTCATTGTTTTCTGTTAGCATGAGCTGTATGTACTGGCAAGACTGCAGCAGCTTTACATTCTCAGGGCAAACAAGATGAATGAAAGGGGGAGTTGTTTCATAGATGTGGTGTAGATGCAGAGGGCTGTGAGATGATGAGATGAAAGGCGCTATATAAGCATGGGCGTTACCTTCGGACATGCTCTTGAGCACGTGCAGGAAGCACATGAGGAGGCTCTTGATCTCTGCCTGCTCCAGTTTGTCACAGCGCAGGAGGGCGCTCCCCAGGGCCGAGGCGGGCTGGTGCTGGCGGGGGGGGATTTCAGTGGGGGACAGTCAGAGGAGCACGTAGTTACGCACGGTCACGTACACTCACACACGCGCACGCACCCACACACAGAGTAAGGCGTGTGTTTTCAGACTCAGACCTGGAGAGAGTGCGCTGGTTTTTTTGTTCTAACCATAATCGGTACCCCTGAACTGAAACCAGCAGACAGGTAAGATGAATGCGGCTCAAGCTGCTGGGAGTGTGCCTGGCCCGGTCACTGACACTTAAACCATCTGAGGAAAATGACAAAGGGCTCAAAAACAACGCATGCAGCTACAAGCCAAACCAGCACTGTGTTAAAATAACTTTAAGGACAGAATTATGGTCGGATTTAAACATATGTTTTACATTTATAACAACTTTAACCGAACGAGAGATAGACTGTAATAAAGTCTAGAACACTGAATTGATCTCAGGACTGAGCCTGAAAACTGCTCTGAAAATGGCAATCAGGACAGTAAACACACACACACACACACACACACACACACACACACACACACACACACACACACACACACACACACACACACACACACACTACCCATCCTCCTCATTACTGTACTCTCCAAATACCAAGTACAGTTTTCTGTCTCTTTGTTCAGCGTTCTTCATCTCTGACAAAGTGTGTTGTTCAACAGTGACCCAGATTCAGGACAACTCAGTACAGTACGAGCACAAACTACATCTCTGAACCTTACATATTCTAAGGCTATACTTGGAAAGGTGTGAATAAGGCACTGAGACAAACACCAAAGGAAGTATTTCCTCTTTAAAGTTGCACAGCTAATAAATTTATAGCCTGAAAGCACAACCTGTAACAAACATGGCTCACATTTACAGAGACCAGCAGGTCTTAACTTCACACAGTCTGTCAGTACTGGTAATATAATCACTAAGCATTAATGAACACCATTAACTCTACAGTTTAGAGGAAATGATTTCTCAGCTCCAGTTGCATCCAAAAATCCTGCAAACTACCACACAAGCAGGGAAGAGGAATCAATAAAGAAGAGGACCAGCAGATCAAGAGCAGGGTTGGCAAAACTGACAGCATCTTCCTTTGAACAAGATGATGGCAATGCAATATATTCAACATGTGACCCGTACGATCTGACACATTTTTCAAGCAAACAACACATATGAATTATCTTTAAAATCGTAGCCTTTTCAAACAAGCAATTACAATGCAAACTGGCACTTCAAAAAATGTTGCACCTTCGGTTCTCACTGCTCAGGTTATTTTGCTA
The DNA here is from genome assembly GCA_022829145.1 of Albula goreensis. Taxonomy (NCBI): domain Eukaryota; kingdom Metazoa; phylum Chordata; class Actinopteri; order Albuliformes; family Albulidae; genus Albula; species Albula goreensis. Next base: position 39,823,105 of record CM040746.1, on the reverse strand, counting down.
ACAGTTGCTAACAGTAGCTAGGACACCAGCCAGTGGGAAAATGGCACCTAAAGCTTTGTGTACATAAAATAAGAAGCGGTACGAAGATATTCTCATGTGTCGTAATTATTAAAGTCACTAGGAACGGATGTCTTCCTCAATGCTTTGGTATGGTCAGCTGACAGAAAGTGCAGCGTTAATAAACGTGCGGCCATGTTACTTGCTGCCAGTGCCTGAGCGATGATGTCAGTGGAAACAACCCAAAACTGCAGCACAGGGGTGTCCATGAAGCCAGAGCTCTGGTTCATGTCAATACAGAGACGCTCTGGCTCAATCAGAGAGCTCAGAGCAGGCCACCGCAAGCGGCGTCAGCAAAGGGGACACTGCAGGACACTGGCCAGCCACCCCAGAGTGGACCTATGTAAGCACCGCACACACACTCTCACTCCCACAGGGGACACTGGCAGCTCAAAGGAAGGGGAGAGGGGCAAACAAAAAAAGTTGTTCTGTACTTGTAGCGGAAAGCTGGCATGCACAATATTCTCCTGTAGGGCGGGGACAGAGAGCAGGGAAAAGTCCATGGTGACGCGCTTGGCGCGCGTGGAGAGCACGGTGTCCTCCGACTCGGAAAAGTAGCGCAGCACGTTGGCGGAGTGCCGGCGGGCGAATTTGTCCCTCTGAAAGGCCTTGGGAGCGTGGAGGCAGGGGGGTCAGGGGTCAAAGGGCAGCATTAGAATGGCAGTGAGGGCATATGTGTGCATGGGGGTGGAGGGGCGTTACAGTGTCAGTACTGCAAGCACACAGTTCTCTCAGACTTAAGAGAGGATATATTGTGCACATGCATACTCCAAACACGCTGCTGTGCTTTTGGTGTGTCATAATAACTTAATAACAAATCAAGTTTCAGGCAAACAAATGGTTCAACTACAAACTAACATCCACATCCATATTATATGCTGTTCTGTCACAATTCTCCAAACAAGAAATCACCTTTTTATCATTGTACCATTCTGTCAAAAAATATTTTGGTCATAAATGTTTTCATTACTGGTTATAACATGTGTTATATCATGGTTATGAAAATGTTATATTGGCTTTATTTCTTTGAACTTCTGTAAAGTTTTACCCAAGTATTCTACAGAGCTATCCCTTACAATCTATATTTAGTTAAAGCAGACACAGTGAATTCCTGCAGAGAGACTGGAAAAGGTGAGGGATAATGAGGCAGTGTAATTTCCCTTTAGCTCTGGATGTTGTGAGCTCTCTGCATTCTGCAGTTCTGGCACCTCCGATGGAAAACATTCCCCCTGTGGAGGCTCTGGGGAACGGGGTGTCAGACTCAAAGTTCCTGTGGTTTTCCTTGGCCTTGAAAGCGAGATTCACAGACTTATTTTGGCCAATTAATGACTTCATTTTCACTTTTAATTCATACAGGTCCATGACCGTTGCATCTGAACTGCCAATGGGGAATGAGAAGGTGCTCAATATTTCAAAATAAAAGTCTTCTATCGTCAGCTGTGACAGTTTAGCTAACATGCCAGCTCAGGTGAATGACTGGGCCGATTAAATAACTAAGAACAGGAGCTGACATGGATTCCAGTCACAGAACCTGGGATACAGACTGAGTGGACCAGTGCAGCCATGGGGGGAGGCAGTGGAAAGCAGTTGGAGAGCTCTCTAAATTATACAGAAATGGATATTGTGAGTTGTTTGCATTACACAGTAATTGCTATTGTAACCTGTTTGCATTGGGCAGTAACAGATATTGTGTGCTCTCTGCATTAGTAATGGATATTGAAAGCTGTTTGCCTTAGTAATGGATATTGAGAGCTGTTTGCATTAGGCAGTTATGAATATTGCGTGTTGTCTACATGGGGCAGTTATGGATATTGTGTGCTGTCTGCATTACGCAGTGTCTGTGATGTCTGTCGCTCAGTGCAGGGACAGAGACAGGGCGGTCAGTCGTCCAGCAGAGCAGTGAGCCCCCAGCGGTCAGTACCTTGTCCAGGGAGCTGGTCTTGTCGCTGCTCTTCTCTGGTAGGCTGTTCCCAGAGTCGGTGCTGATGAGGAGCCGCGGGAGTCGGCGTGGCGAACAGAGTTGATGTTGGGCGTGGAGGAGGCGTGAGGGGAGGCTGGGAACCAGAGAGGGCGGGGAGACGTTTATGCTCACAAACTCTGCTTATGCCTCAATCAAACACAGCGCAGAGCAAGGGCACTATGCTGAACACATAAGAGGAATACTATGGGTGTAACAACAATATCGTAAACTGAAATAAAAATCTGAATCAGAGTTCTTATTAAAACAAAAACTAAACTAAACTGAACATGAAATCAATATCTAAAATAAATAAAATAGAAACTAATTAAAAAGCAAAAAAAACAATAACAACCCTGGACCAAAGGAGTACTAACTAATTTGCTGACTGTCTGTAAATAATCAACTCATATTTCAACATCATAAAAATATATATTACATATGAATATTCACTCAATTGATAATGTAACAATATACAATCACTGAGATGTCACACCTGTGCCAGAGATGACTCCAAACACATCCTTGTGAAGGCTGTTGTCCAGGTTCGCCCCAGGCTTCTGCGGAGTCATCACAGAGTTCCCCAAGAAAGAGTCATCTCTCCCGTTCTGAAACCCAGATAGCAGGAAAAACCACAATGAGAGAAGCCTTACTATTGAGGCTCAAGATTATGACATCATAATTATGAGTCTGACTAATTTCTCACTTCTAATGCAGTGTGGGTTTATACTTCACTAGTGCAACAATGGCCTGGTAGTACATGCAAGAAGTAAATGCAGGCACTGTTGGTGTCTATTCACTTCTTGCACGCCTCTGTACATCAGGCAAATCTCAAAACAGAGTGCATGAAATGATAAACTGCCAGGAGGGGGGCTGTAATTCTAATTTGGTCCAAAAGGTGGCAGCAAACTTACATTATTGGAATGATTGATGGCGAAAGGAGAGACGTCCCTAACATTGAGCCTTTGTACGTTCTCCTGCAGCAGGCCGAAGAGAGGCAGGTACAGGGTTGCCAGCCTGGCTTGCTGGCTCTGGAAAAGAATGAAAAACATTTCATTTCCAACATTCAGTGTCTCCAAGTTTTCTTATATTTTGTAACAGAGGAGGAAAGCCAGGCCTACAGTAACCGTATCGATGTCTCTTTACCTTGGAGGCGTATCTATCGTCAAATGTGTGCTTGACCATCAGGTTCTTCAGCACCTGGATGGCAATGCCGCGGATCTCCCGGAACTCTTGCAGGGCTCCGCCCACCTCCCTCAGCAGCAGCCCGACCAGGAAGTGGTTCTTACAGAAGTCATCGGTCAGTGAATAGTCCAGCTGCAGGTCTGTGAGGAGAGAGGCACGTGATTGTGCGAATTCGATTCCATGGCCAATCAGAATGCTTTATTGTAAAGAGCAAAACTTTGGTTGATTCCATTGGTCAAAATAGTTAAGTCATCAACAGCTAACACTATATTATACCATTCAAAGATCTAATGGTATTTAATGAACAGCAAGATGGAAAACTTTTTTTCTCTTAGGCACACTCATGACACTGTGCGATTTATTTGTGCCATACCCAAATTCCTTAAAAAATGTTTCAAAAGGTGTGGTGACAGTAACATAAGGAACTGGACTGAACAAAGTGTAAATCACAGCGGTATTTATGAATTTCTGCTCATAAAAACAATTCAATGACCCAAACTAAGAAAAAACTGACTATTATTATGAAAGAACATTATTTGGCACTGTACATCTGTGACAGAGCATCCAGTATTAATCACAACTTCTGACAAAAATCCTAATCAAGAAGGGGTTTCTTTGCATTATAACAGAAATGTAGAGATATATACATAAAGAACCGGACTCTGTATTAATTTACTGCAATGAAGATAGCACCATTTAAAAACTATTAAAAATGGACTGAAATGTCTGCCTCTGATGACTAGTCCAAAGGACTGGCCACAGCAACGTATGGAAAAATAGTCCAAAAAAAAGACAGTAAATCAAACTGAGTCAGAAACAGACAGCAAGCAGGCAGCACACCAGCAGGCTCATTCTGCAGGCTGGATGATTGAACAAAGTTAAAATAAACTGAAAATAAAACAGAAGAATCAGATACCATGAGGTGCTCATAGAGCAGAAAACCGATTACAGAAAGAGTATCACCTGTGAAGGGCTGCAAAAAAAACAAAAAAAAAAAAAAAACAAAGGCATGGATCAACTCGGTTCCAGTGTTCTCCTCATATGGGATGCAACTGGCTACATTACAGCAGGACTGCAAATATTATTCCATAAAAAAAAGCTTAGCTCCATTGTTTGTCTAAAAGGAAATTTCAAAATAATTATGTAAATTTATCAATTTACTAACTGCATTTGACACACTCATGCATACACTCACTTACTGACTGACTAACTCACTGACCCAGTGGCTCACTGATTTACTCACTGACTGATGAACTCAAACACTCACTGACCCAGTGACTCACCGATTCATTGATTCACTCACTGAACTGACGAACTCAAACAACACAGTGACTGATTCACTCACTCACTGACGGACTAACTCCAGACTCTGACTGAACACTGACTCACTCACTGACTGGGAACTCAAACCTCACTGACCCAGAAACACAGTTGTTTAGAAAGAGACTTATAATGGGCATTTTTTTCAGAGAATAACCAATGACAGTCCACATAGAAAGAGATTATAATACAACCATTGCATTTTTCTGCAATAGTCCGCGGATGACTAATGAAGTAGCTGAGGACCATGGTCCACACTTTTGAAACTGAGAACTCACTGTTAATTCACTGCACTACAAAACACAGTTGCTTCATGAACACTGACTGGAACTCAAAGACTCACTGACCCAGTGACTCACCGATTCACTGATTCACTCACTGACGGACTGACTCAGACTCTGACTGACTCAGTGACTCACTGACTCACTAATGACTGGGTTATGACACACACCAGTTGCACACTGTCTGTGCACTCACCGCGGATGACTAATGCAGGAGTTGAGGAGGTGCGGTCCCCATTTTGAAACTGAGAAACTCACTGCACTACAAAACACAGTTGCTTCATGAACACTGCACCGGGCCTCACCAGAGAATCAACCAATCACAGTCCACATAGAAAGAGATTATAATACACATTTTTCTTGAGTTAGTAATGATGGGTTATGACACACACCATTGCACACTGTCTGTGCAATGCCGCGGATGACTAATGCAGGAGCTGAGGAGGTGCGGTCCCCATTTTGAAACTGAGAATACTGTTTCACATTGTCTCTAACAACAAAGCCAGGCAAGCCACATGCCTCACACCTACCTACAGGAGAGTCACGTGACTCCACGCTGGGGGAAAGAAAAGCTGATTCACAAAGAAAGAAAAGAGCAGACAGTGGAAATAAACACAATGACAGGCTGCAGCCAAAAGAAAGACTGCAGGAACAGAGCAAACATTCATATCGTCGGCGTCATTAAAAATAAAAAACAATCAAACGCAGTTAGCCTCTTTAGGGAATATGCAATTCAGTCAAAAGAGAGTTTACATTGCAACACAGTCTTCTTTGAGTCTTTTATATTTTATTGGAGGCAAGCAAACATTTCCTTTGGCTTGTGTTCTTTCCACTGTAAAATAGGATAGTGTATGCCCTTCAAAAGAGTAAAGTCTGCTTTGACTGAACTCAACATGCCCTTAAAGGGACAAAGTTCATTTACTTTTGTCCATTTTTGAGTTTGTTACATGTACGGAATTCTTGCATCAATAACTTCTGTACTGTCATCAATTCTTGGCTTTGATACTAATAAAATGTATTCAAAACATCGCAGCTAAAACCTGTATGATGCGTTTCACTTCATGAATGTAACATCGCTCATTTCAGAAACTGACCCAAGATTTTTTCATGACGCCGATGATCAGAACGAGCGGGTCACGTCCAGCCTCCGTAAGCACATTGAGCAGCAAATGAGACAACATCAGGCCGTCGGACCTGACGCTGTCTGAAGGACCCTTACCCAGGTAACCCAGATAAAAACAGAAAACCCATGAATAAGCAGCACCGGAGCTCCTGAGTCTGGTGATGCCATAGTTGCTGCTACATCAGTCCTGTCCCAGTTCATTAAAATCACCTCATTTGTTGCCTGGGTAGGGATCCTTTTGTATGCCGTTGTCATAGCTATTAAATATCAAGCCATTCCTCTTTACAGCAGCTTCAACTCATTTTCTTACAGATACTGACAGATTAAGACAACCGATTACACGGTGTATACTCTATGCATTAATGGAGTGAGGAAGACAGTACAATAAAACGTCAGCAAGACGATGAGAAATTGAGGAGGCTTTTTGTTGGGATAAACTGTTTTCACCACAAAATTCGTTTAGGTCTTCAGCTAAATGTCTTAAACAGATGAGTCAGCAAAAACAATCATTACAGTGCCTTGTCCCTGTCAGAAATATTAATTAAAAAATAAATCAACGTTCACAAAAGTGGAGTGGAGACACCTGTTTACCTTGAAACCTCTGTATCCTCCCCTTCCCGAAAGGCATGGGCAGGTTGAGGGGGACGTAGTGCTCGTGGTTGCACACCACACGCAGGAACTCAAACTTAAACTCGTACAGGGTCTGGAAGAACAGAGCCAGGGTTACACGGAGCGCCATTAAAATAGGGCCGCACTCAGAGGCAATGCAGGACAGGTCTTTTTTCAAATTCTCAGAAGTGTTTGGAATTGTTTTATTGTTCTCTTCTGTCGACAGAAAGACTAAAAAAATGCTTTTGAGAATTTGAAGATGACTTTGTTGACTCTGTTTGCTTTATACATGTGACCCCATTTGAACGGTTGAACATGTTTACAGTTAACACGCCTAGAGTCAGGGTGCAATGGGCTGGGGCTATTGATTTCAGCACAGAAGGTAGCTCGACAATGACCAGCCAGATCCACCCACTCTCAGTTAGAAAGTACCGCAGTACGGCATGCGGGAGGGGCCAAACTACCTTGGAGTCTCCAGGCACAAAGCAGTTGATGTAATTGTTGATCTGCTTGAAGGCGAACCCTCTGTCCATGAAGGTGAAACAGCGCTGTGGAAACAGGAAGCAAACAGCGCTGTGAAAAAACACCTCCCCATAACACCTCCCCATAACATCACCTCCCATAACACCACCTCCCCATAACACCACCTCCCCATAACACCACCTCCTTATAACCCCACCTCCCCATAACACCACCTCCTTATAACACCACCTCCTTATAACCCCACCTCCCCATAACACCACCTCCCCATAACCCCACCTCCCCATAACACCACCTCCTTATAACACCACCTCCCCATAACATCACATAACACCCCTTCCCATAACACCACCTCCTTATAACCCCACCTCCCCATAACACCACCTCCTTATAACCCCACCTCCCCATAACACTGCCTCCCCATAACACCACCTCCCCATAACCCACCTCCTTATAACCCCACCTCCCCATAACACCACCTCCTTATAACCCCACCTCCCCATAACCCCACCCCCATAACACCACCTAACCCCACCTCCCCATAACACCACCTCCTTATAACCCCACCTCCCCATAACACCACCTCCTTATAACCCCACCTCCCCATAACACCACCTCCTTATAACCCCACCTCCTTATAACCCCACCTATAACACCACCTCCTTATAACCCCACCTCCCCATAACCCCACCTCCCCATAACACCACCTCCTTATAACCCCACCTCCCCATAACACCACCTCCTTATAACACCACCTCCCCATAACACCTCCCCATAACACCACCTCCCATAACACCACCTTCTTATAACCCCACCTCCCCATAACATCACCTCCCCCATAACACCACCTCCTTATAACCCCACCATCACCTCCCCATAACACCACCTCCCATAACACCACCTCCTTATAACCCCACCTCCCCATAACACCGCCTCCCCATAACCACCTCCCATAACACCACCTCCTTATAACCCCACCTCCCCATAACACCACCCTCCCCATAACACCACCTCCTTATAACCCCACCTCCCATAACCCCACCTCCCCATAACCCCACATCACCTCCTTATAACCACCACCTCCCATAACACCACCTCCTTATAACCCCACCTCCTTATAACCCCACCTCCCCATAACACCACCTCCTTATAACCCCACCTCCCCATAACACCACCTCCCCATAACACCACCTCCTTATAACCCCACCTCCCCATAACACCACCTCCCCATAACCCCACCTCCCCATAACACCACCTCCTATAACCCCACCTCCCCATAACACCACCTCCCATAACCTCCCCATAACCCCACCTCCCCATAACACCACCTCCCCATAACACCACCTCCTTATAACCTAACCCCACCTCCCCATAACACCACGGTTTATAACCTCACCTCCCCATAACACCGCCTCCCCATAACACCACCTCCTTATAACCCCACCTATAACACCGAATCCCTATATAACAGTTTATAACAATAATTGGGTTCTCTGGGCAAAAGAAAGATTGTTCCCACATGGATGTAAAGCATCCTAACAATACCTTCTTAATAACACCAGGTTAACCCCACCTCCATAACAACAACTTATAACCACACCTCCTTATAACCCCAATTGGGCAATAACCCCACCACCTTATAACAAACACCTGACGAGGGCAAAGGTGGGCAAAGGGGTCAGCATCGGGTTTTAAATCTCATATCATCTTCCTGCTCTTTAATTTTAACATATCTCATAACTGAACGAACCGGCACTCCTCTGCTTTTCAAAGCTAATTGGGCCCTGGGTAATTGGTGGGAAAGATTGTCTCTCACATGGATGTCACCTCTCCTCCTTTGACTCCCAGCCTTTCAAAAACATATTCACATACATATATCAGGAATTTAGCAAAAAGATGGGTATTACACAAAACTGATAAGTGTCTGCATGCTGAACACACCTCCCATTTCAAAACTTTTACATAACTGATAAGCACAGGCCAGGCGAAACCATGACACAGGCCCGAAGATGGGTATCCACACATTTAATTGTTAACGGGGCAAACAGACACTCTGCTGCAGGAACCCTAACCCTAACCCAAACCTTGTGCAAAACTTTGGGGCTTAAAAGGGTTTGAGTTGAGCAGACAAATATTTTTGAGACCATGACACAGGCCCACCTTGTGAAGACTCCAGGCTGTGGTTTTTACTGTAGTCCAGGTTGTCCTTGTATTCTGTGTAATCCTAACCTTCCACTGTGTGTGGTGAACGAGAGGGAGGAAACCTGAGGAGAGACAGACAGGAAGGAGAGACAAGGAGGCAAAAATAGAAAGGTCTGAGGGAGATTAGACTTTGTTGGGAGAGCTGAGATTCCTGACAGCCTCACGGGTCCCGTGAAACCTTGAGGAAGACGGCTGTTTAGAATAACCACAAAGACCACAGAGGTGTCTAACACAATAGCGCCTTGATTATACGCAACGGTGCCAGAGCTGAGTAAACACTGGGGCATTCTGGGTAATTTGTCTTGTTTGTGGCTTGGAGAGGAACAGTACAGTGCAATTTGGGTGGGATTCCACAGGAAGGCCATCGCTGTCTGGTATGTCGGAGGTCATAAGCACAAAGGCCATTGTCCCCATTCTAACTGTTCAAAACTACATCAGAAATCCCATATCATACAGGTTAGCAGAGTCAGTATAAATTCATTTTTTGTAATGTTAAATTTATTGCATGTTTACAGAAAGGAGGTCACTTTGGAACAAAGCTTCTTAAATGTTAAAAAAAAAACAATGAGAAAAATTAAGGCACTCATTATATTAAATTATGAATAGTCAAAAACATTCATTAATAATGGTTAAATTAAAACAATGTAAAACCAGACCTACCTTGACTTTACTACTTTCTATCAAGTACTGGGCCATGGACTTCACCAGGGCTTCAAAGAAATACCACGAGTACTGAAAAACACATGCAAAGCAGTGCAGTTAAGATCGCAATTTTTCAAATTTTCATTACCCGTCAGAGTGTATAATGAATTTGGATTCTCAGGGCAAACCACACCAGCAGTGGGCAGAAATCCACCTGTCCTTCGTTCGGTCAAGGTCATGCTGAAAGGTGAAGAGCTCGGGCTCCTTGCATGGCTGAATGCACCGGCTTGGCTGAACAATTAAAACAGTTATGTAATAAAGCAACTCGATAGAATAAACCACTAAAGATTGCTGATGATCCTGGACCATGGTTCTCTACCCTTGAATTCCAGTGGAGTTTTTTTTTTAATTTGAAAACAGACTTTAAGCTTATTTTGGAGAGTGCAGCTCTTCAGTTCATTTTACAAGAAAATGAAAAATAGTGTTTCCCTGCAGCTGTTTCTTCACAGATATGACCCCACTCCATCTCTGTTTCAGTGAGGGAAAATACAGGTGACATTCCATATGATAATTTGGTCTTTATCTTGGACAGAAACCTTTTGGTTTTGGCTTGACATTTCAAGGCCAACTCCGATCAAAAAGCCTGGAGCTGACAAGATAGGTTTTGAAACATTTTCTGAGGGATCTCTTTTTCAGCGTAAACTATCCAGTTTTACTGAGTTTCAACAAATCAAATCTCCAGAGTCCAGAGTTTAAAGACATGAAAGATCTGCTCAACCGACTCATAATTTGTTGTCATGGAAACAGCGGTTTAATTTGTTAACTGTCATTTTGAGGTGGACTGTGTAGTTTTCACTCAGTAACATTTATTCCCCCCAGAAAACTCACTTTTTGTCTTGGCTGCTCTCGATGGTTTTGATCGGAGGTAGACTTTATAAACATGTATCTGGAAGTGAGGGCACACTGAGGTTTTCTCTCAGTGGGGCCTGGACACTGAACTCCAGCTGCGCCTTGGGAGCTGGGCTGTACCTTGAGCAG
>CM040746.1:39737211-39807211 GCA_022829145.1 Albula goreensis | reverse complement strand
ATCAAATTTAACCCCTCCTGTAAGAAGCGGGGGATTTAAAGCTAACTCACCTCATCATAGAATTCTGGATTCTGCTGGTGGTGCAGGACTGCAGCGTACACGTTCTTGGCAAAGAGAGGTCCTCCCGGTCTACCATAGATACACTGCATTCAGAGTGACAGGAATGAATGGGTTAATTTAGTCCATAATCCTGGCACATGGAGGTTCTGCACAGAAACACCACATGCAGAGAAATGGGTGGAAAGGAGTTAATTAAAATCCTTAATCCTGGCACACAGAGGTCCTCATGGACTACCATAGATACACTGTATTCAGAGAAATGGGTGGAAAGGAGTTAATTAAAATCCTTAATCCTGGCACACAGAGGTCCTCATGGACTACCATAGATACACTGTATTCAGAGAAATGGGTGGAAAGGAGTTAATTAAAATCCTTAATCCTGGCACACAGAGGTCCTCCTGGTCTACCATAGATACACTGATGAAGTACATAGGAAGTGGATAACACTACAGTATTATCTGAGTGACTATAAATCTGTAACTCTGAGCTGTCACTGTCTCTGTTGTGGCATAGTGCCAGCCAACTTCAGGAATGTTCCTGGCTGTTAAACAAAATAAATTATTACCTTTGACTAATCATGTTCCTCTAAGGTGTCTGTTCAGAACCTGAAAATACTACTGTGGTTCTTCTGTAATAAATCTTGGCATAAGCTATCCTCTTCTCTGGGCCGACCAGATCCGAGCGCACCGATACGCGCGTGAGCAGCCTGAGCCAGGAAATTGATGCATGTTGCATTTTGCCGGAGGTAAGACTCCAGGACAGGTGACAGGAGCTCACCTTGAGCGGCTGGGCATCTTCTTCATCTGATTCCTTGAACTCGATGCAGACAGCTATGTTCCTTGCCTGAGGATGGAGGGAGGGAGGGAGGGAGGGAGGGAAAGATGGAGAGAGAAAGAGAGAGGCAGCACATAGCTGACCCACTTAGATGGAAAAAAAAAAGTCTGTAGCCCTCATTCGCTCCTGGCAGGGAGGAGAGCATTTTAGGATTTTCCTCACGTTGATTTCTAAATGTTCTCGGTCTATTGGTTCAGCATGACTTCGCTGAAAAAGGCGTTCAGTTTGGCCACACGACATCAGATCATTGGTCGATATGCAACTACTCATAAATTCTCATCTGGAAGCAATTTAGAGAATCTTGATATAATTTAAAAAGCTTGGCCACCATAAAAAAATGTGGAAAAAAATTATTCATGTAGTTTTTTTTTGCTTTGACTCTCAATATTTACACAGGATTGACTGATGTTTAGATAATATGACTGGTAATTCCAAATCAAAGATAAAGCGAACGTATAAATCTTAGAGGAGTGAGTCTGTGATCATGCAAAGCTTCCAACTGGATGGTGTTTTTCATCCAGTCAGGCCGCACTGTGCTTCCTCCTCTAAAAAATATCAAACCAACAATATGCTCTTCACCCAGAAGAAGCCACGGTAATCTTTGCTAAGGCCCATGTCGTACAGCCTTGGGCCCTTACCTGAGCAGGTAGATGGTTCATACTCAAAAAAATGTATAATGTATTTCAAAAAATGTAAGGCACAGGAGACATATCATATTAAATCCATAACTTCAATGTCAGACAAAGATTTAGTTTGTTTGTCTTTTTTTGGTCTTTTGTTTTTTTGAGTGCCAACAATCTACCAACCACTCTGATGAATTAATTGGGTTTTACGCACCACTACAGACATTTTTCTACCACATCATGCATGAGCAGGATGGCAAAAGGTTTTTTCTTTCCAAAACGTGGCCTCACCTTGGCGAAAGACTTCTGGCTGTCGTACTTCAGGTGCCTGGGGTAGACGTACAGGTGGTTGTTGTAGGTGGTGAAGGGCTGCGAGCACTTAGCGATGCACGGGACAAACTCCTCGACCTCGAACAGCACCCCCGCCTTCCCGTTACTCTCAAACTGCCTCACCGGAATGTAGGAGGAAGTGACACAATCTGAACGGCAGGGGAAGGACAGGAATGGCATCACAGAGGGAGTGAGATGGTTTGGCCTTCCGAGGGAGAAGACCGTTTGTCCTGTTTTACATTGCAGCACCGACATTTTGAATTCGGACATCTTACTTGTCAAGTCTGGGGCAACACTGTCGATGGTCACGTCCAGGTTTCCCAAGATGACAGGCAGCTTGGCCATCTTTTCTGGCCTAGGGGAGAAAGAGAGGGGAATAAGTGCCAGTTACATCAGCATAGTATCAACATAACAATAGTCTTAATTAATAACAACTCTCGTATAAAGCCACAGAGGTCAGGATTCACAAAGCTAAGGCAGAAACTACCCTGTGGTGTAAGCAAGCAAAAAAATATACCACATTTTCAGTGTCATTAAAACACATCCTAACTCCTTTTTTGCCATTTCTGAAATCTATACTTGATGATAGAAAGCTTGCATGTACAACCAGTCCTTCATGGCTCAATGACTAATACAGTTTATTCAAAAGACCATTTGACTAAAACTTGCTTAATATAACATGATAATAAAATGTTTTCTTAGCTTCCTGAAAAATGTGCTTTCTGTAATAAAAGTTTTTTTTTTTTTACATGCTCAGGGATGTACCCAAATAAGTGGTGTCCCCGATATCATTCCTAAAACATTTAGGAGCAGCAATCACAGTGCTGGCTGTATACCCCAGAGCAGTCTGGGATACTGAGGCTAATGGGTACTAACTTCCTGTAATCGGCCAGCAGTTTGAACATGTCCTCGTTGGACAGCTTGCTGCTGTCCTGCCTGTAGATGGGGGAGAAGCGGGCGGCTTTGTCCAGGGTCCCAGAAGCGTCTTTGAACAGCGGCCTGCGGAGAGAGAGAGAGAGAGAGGGAGAGAGGATGTGATGGAAAATGGAAAATCTCACAGGAAGTGTCACGCAGGAAGCAGGAAGCATCAATCTTCCCCCTACAGAGCCTCTGTTTTCAATGTCCTTGTCAGGCCCGCTAGCCAACTGTTCCACAGAGCTGGAGCGCGTTTCTACTCTCTCACCCCCCTCCTTCAGCCCCAAAAACCCTCAAAAACACCCTGAGACACATCTCAGCCTCTTCTAAAGCATGAGAGAAACAGGGCCTGTCTGCAAGGCTCAAAGAAGAGCAGTAACTAGTCAGAAACAAAGAAACAAAAAAAATTGGCTCTTGAAAATTTCAGGTGTTTACTGTGTGGTGAAAAAAAGGATTTCATTTTAGCTTTACTGTTTAAGCTGTAGTACTTTGATTTAACTGCACTAGCCCTTAAAGATGCCAAGCTTGTTTGACTGGGTCCTGGCCTGGTGTGTGTGTATGTGTGTGTGTGTGTGTGTGTGATTTTATTGAGCCCCTAATCTCGGTATGTAATCATGCCATCATGTGGCAGAAAAGCCTGTCCAGGTGAGTGGGTCTTACCTGGCTGCCCAGGCGAAGGGCATGCGGTACTGGCCCAGCCTGCTACAGGCAAGTTTGGCATTCTTCAGCACCTTCTGCGCTGCCTGTCAGACACACATACCACAGAAAAACAGCGTTGTTTTCTTTAATACAGACAGAGAGAGCAATTATTTTAAGTGCCCCTGCGAGCCCAATTGAGTTAAGCACAATCTCTCCCCAATTTTTCCCACAAAGCGCATTAAAAAATCTCCCTAATGCTTTTCACAGATTCGTTACCAACGCATCTCATTACCACAAATCCCCCGCATGGTTCACACCCAGGTTTGCGTCTACCGTTACAAACAGACAGTAATGAGCTAACTGGCTTACGCTCATTCAAATAGGCAGGCTTTTTTCCCTGTTGTGTGGATGCATCTAGCAGATGGGAGAGGAAGATCAGACGTTTAATTAAGCGTTTCTGCGCGTTTCCTGCGTTTGTCGCTCTCTTCCTCACCTTGGTGGCGTCGGAGTTCTTCATGTACGGCTCCGCACAGTGATTGACCCCCCCCTGCAGCACCTTCTCGATGCGGGCCACCAGGAAGATGTCCGGGTGGGGGCAGGTCACAGAGAACACCCCCTGCAGGAGGACACACAAACCGGGGAGAGACAACAAGCACAAAGAGCATCTGCAGTCAGTGTTTCTTCTGTATGATTTCTCAGATAACTCTAATATGACTGCAATACAGAGAAATATACAACATACTTCATGTATCATCCAGTTATGTTTCTTAGTTAAGACCAAAGGGGCAAATACTACAGTCTGCACAAAGAGGAACAATTACATTTTAAGCCATATATTGTAAATCTATTTTCCACATTTTGTAGGATAGAAGACCCATTTTCTTCAAAGTTCATTTCATGTTTTTTTTTCTGTAAAATTTCCCAGAATTCCTAGAACAATGTCCTCAATGACTCTAATATGACTCTAATACAGAAACACGTAAAACATTCTCATTATATCATCTAGTGAGGTTTTTAATTAAGACCATCTGTCTGAGTAGCAAATACTGTAGTCTACACAAAGGGGGACCATTAAGTTTCTGTTTCACATTCCAGAATGGATTCTGACTTGATAAAGCTTAAATCAAGAGATACAAAAGGGAAGTTATCCTCTGAGTGTGTTGAGACATTAGGGACACCCTGTTGAGTCAAGTAAAAAGTGCACAATAAATGAAAGGAAAAGCTACGGTAGTCACACAGCGAAGTCAGTACTTGGAGCAGACTTGTCAGAGACTTTTAGAGTGTTGAAGTCCAGGCCTGAAGCACTGCTGGATACTCACTTCTGTGTATGTAAACGGTGAGCCTACTCAGGCTGACTGGCACACTGTTACCACTATGTACTCCATGTTCTTATACAATAAGATAACACAGTATAATAAACACTGAAAGTGCACAAAAAATTGAAGGAAAAAGTAAAAGACACACACAGATGTCATTGGACCAGCTTGCCAGGTGGTGCAATAGAGTCAAAGACCCTCAGAATGTTGAGGTCCAGGCCTGAAGCAGTGCTGGATACTCACTGCAGTGTAGGCCAATGGTGAACCTACTCAGGCTGGCTGATCCATTGTCATCATGTCCTCCATGTTCTTATATAATAATGAATACAGAAAGTGTGCAGATGTTTTGGTGTTTGGTCCCACCTGTCTGGGGTACTGTAAAATGTCCTCCGGCAGCCCGTTGAGCGTCCTCTCCCCCCTGAGCAGAGTGTCCCCACCCCCGTTCATGTGCTGACTACTGTGATTGGACACCATCTGTCGGACGGAGGCGTGGTTCAGGTCAACGTGGAAGTCGGCCGATATCTTCCTGCTGTTTTGGACGTCGAAAAGTGACAGTGTGATGTAAAATGGCTCCACCTGCAAAAGAAGCGTATACGCAAAACACACACACACACACACACACACATTTTTATGTGGTGTTAAAAATGGTCAGCAGATGCTGACACAGAATTCAAATGGATATAACTGCGTCAAACACATCAGGATCTATGCAAAAGTGCCATAGCATCGCTGTCCAAAAAGGAGTCACAGCATCATGAGAAATATGATACAGTATTACGTAGAAGACTCACAGACAAGAGTTATAACCTAACATAAAATATGATCTGTCGTACCATTATATCATAGTGTGAAAGTCATAACATCATAGCTCAATGTAAAAGAGTCGCGGCTCACGTTGGTGGTCGGCCCTTCCTCATTTTCAGCCACGCAGCTCTGCAGATTAAAGGACAAATCGTTGCAGTTCACCAAAAGGCGCTTGCCAAACTTCTCCTCCAGCACCTTAATGTCAGGCTCCATTCCAGTAAAGTCCAGTTTCTGCCATAAAAAAACATGATTGGAAACAAACCATTAGTCATCAGGGTTCTTATCTGTGAGGATGTTGAAGCAGGAAACAAAGGGGATCAACACACAGCGAAGGCAAAACACTGTGGCTGGAATCCAATCAAAGCTTTTTAAAGGTGTTATGTAATCCAATCAGAAGAGACTTCAGCTTTTATAAGGGCATAATGCTGTTCTGCTTTAGAATGAAAGGAACACATTCCAAAGGACATGTCTTAATGTCTCCAATACCACAGAAAATGCAAAGAAACGTCATGTTACATTACATTAAGGGCATTTGTTAGACGCTTGTATCCAGAGCGACTTACAAGGCAAGGCAAGTCATGTGATCTTGTGCTGATTGTTGCAATGTAAAGTCCGTTTTGATTGGACTGCGTATGATGTCCTTAATGAGGCTAAACTCATTTGATTGGGTCCCAGCCTTGGCCACATTGAAATGGCAGACATTTTGACCTTCAGCTGGCCTGGTGACCTTGACCTTGACCATTGGTCAGGCACTGAATTACTGACCTGCGAGTCTGGCACTGAATGACTGACCTGTGTGTCAGGCACTGAATTACTGACCGTCAGTCAGGCACTGAATTACTGACCTGCGTGTCAGGGTCCAGAGTAAAGAGCTTCAGTCTGGTCTCACTCCTGATTCGGGATTCAATATCTCTCGCATTCTGGTGAGGGGGGGGAGAGAAGAAAAGAGGGACAAGATCCAGCACATAAACAAAACCATCCAATACAGAACTGTCCCACGGCCAGGACCTCCGCACGCAGGACCTGCACAGACTTACAGCATCACCCCCCCCTCCTCTCTTCACTGAGGTCCTGCAGGACGATGACAAAAACGCTGGAGCGAAACACACACACACTCATACACACACATACACACTCATGCACACGCACACACACAATGAGAAAAACGCTGCTTGGAGCGAAGCTGCAGCTGCTGCCCAGCCCAGGCTGGGGGTTATTCGGGTTCAGCATCACGGCAGAAAAGTGCAGAATCAGAGGCCATGTCCGCACCGTCCCCTCTGCCCTCTGCCTGCTGTCACTTAACGCCTTAAACAGGAACAGAAAGGACAGCCAGGCCCTTTATCCCTTAAACCGTTTTTGGTGCAAACTCAGTAAATATATGTAAGTGTGGTGCTTTAATGTCGGGGTTTTTTTTTAAAATTTTATTTGTGTATCAGAGCTGCATGAATGTGCTCAGGAAGTCCACTTCAAGGGCAGTAAATGATCCATCTCCACTGCTCTATCTGTCCTCCATGCAGAATCTCAATACAGCAAAAACCGATAAGCACAGGAGGCCGGGAATATGACATGGCTGTCAAACAAACTTAAGCAGAAATGTCTGGTGTTATTGCACAATCCTGCACTGAAAACGAATGATAAATTAGCTTTTTGAAATGTATCTACTGTAGGAGAGATGTGCTTCTGGTGAGTATCTGTTCTCCCTCTCTTGAGTGTCTCCCCCCCACTCAGGTCCAGCTCCCTGGGGACAGTCACCCCAGCAGGGAGGCAGGGAGAGGGGAGGGTGTGCTAGATGAAGGGGGTCACTGGATGGAAGGGGGGCATGCTGGATGGAGGGAGGGGTTGCTGGATGCCTGAGCTCACTAAAGGGCCAATGGAGCTGCTGACATATGGAAGCAAGCTGTCCGTCAAACCCGCGAACCCCGCTAACACTGTCACGAGACTGCCACGTTTCCACTTCCTGAGGTGATGTACACACTCACACACGCACACACACACACACACACACACACACACACACACACACACACACACACACACACACACACACACACACACAAACATGCACAAGAGCACACATGTGCGCACACACGTGCAGACACACATACACACACACAGACGTGGCTCTGGGCTGTGTAAGTACATGGCCCGGGTCTTTCCCAAAGCACAGCAAATTTCTGCTGCAGCGCGGCTCTGATCTGCAGCTCTGATCTGCTCTGAGCTGGGCTCGCGAAAGCAGCAGAGAACCTGTGTCAGTTTCACCACACGCTGGAGGAAGTCGCAAGCAACCTTTCCACCTCAAACTAGTAACATCCAGAACATTCCTTCCAGTCCGCTGTTGGTTCTCCTGCTACTTTACATAGGAAAAAGTCATTTAGGGGCCATATATTGAAAATTTATTTTCCACATTTTGCAGGATAGAAGACCCATTTTCTTCAACGTTCATTTCATGTTTTTTTTTTCTGTAAAATTTCCCGGAATTCCTAGAACAACGTCCCCAATGACTCTAATATGACTCAAATACAGAAACACGTAAAACATTCTCATTATATCATCTAGTGAGGTTTTTAATTAAGACCATCTGTCAGAGTAGCAAATACTGTAATGTACACAAAGGGGACAATTCGGTTTCTGTTTCACATTACAAAACGGATTCTGAATCAATAACTCTCAAATTAAGACATACAAAAGGGATGTTATGCTTTCAGCGTGTTTATTAAGACTTCAGTCAGACCCTGGCCTGTAGCTAACAGTAAGATGGATAATTCAGTTTCCATTTCTTATTCTGAATTCACAAAACCAAAATTAGGGGAGAGAATTTGATTAGTTATGCTTTCAGCGTGTTTGTTTGGGTACAGCTCCCACAAAAAAAAAAGGTATTTCTCAGGCTTACTCAGACTCCACACGATTGGGCAACACTGTGAGAAAAGGTGTTTGATCCGTTTCCCTGCGGAGACAGGAAGACCTACCTGAAAACTGTCTAAGCTCCCGGAGGAACTGTCTGCCTTCCCCAGCTCGTCATCTGCAGAGAGGATCAGATTACAGATGATTAAGGCTCAGTCATAACCCACACACAGAGCTCCTTCTGCCCCGCATCCAGCGTGAGGATCGACACGCTGCCCTCACCATCTCAGCCATATTATGATAATAATAACAATAATTCCATATTAACAGCATGGAGAGGTTGTCAAAATACAGATTGCTGCAGACACAGCACCCTCCTGAGAGCGGGCTCTCCAGTCACACACATTTTCCTGTAAAAGTGCAGACATCAGAAAGGAATTTTGTTTTTTTTTGATAGCATAAAAAATTGAGAAAATCCCATGAGAAGTGAGGTGGGGGGGGGCGGATGGCGGGGTGTCACTACAGTACCTTACACAACAATGAACAGACGTGTTTTAGAGATTACAGAGCAGACACGCCGACTCTTGCGGAGATCATTGGAGGAGGAGGAGGAGGAGAGGGGAAGAGGAGGCTGTTTTTCAGGCTTGGGTGGTCTGTGGTCTATCTCACCACCTGGGGGGGGGATTCATGGAAGGTTTCCCAAACGGATAGCTGGAGTCAATCCCCCACCAACACCTACAAAGCCCCCGTGGCGGCTAACGCTAACGACGGCCTGCCGCCCCGCTGTACAGGGACCGCAGGCACATCGACTTGCATCCAACACAAAAACCACATCAACTACGCTGTGGAAACCTGATGAATGCGTACGGGCGGTGCAGGAGAGTGATCAAATAAATGGGGCCTCCTCGTGGTGGGGGGTTGGGGTGTGTTCTCTGCACATGGGAGATTCTGCAGACCGGTGGAAATGGTGGTAAGAGCAATCGAGCCTCAAGAGTTCAGCTTCCTGCAGATAGTTCTGCTTTCTTCTCTGGGGTGGGGGGGTCTCCTCTGCAGCTAAACTGTTTTTGAACCCTCCATAGACCTCCATTACATTATATTTTAGGCATTTAGCAGACGCCTTTATCTGGAGTGACACAGACATACATACAGTACACATATATGCATGCACACAAACACACACATGCATACACTTATGCATATACAAACAGAAAAACACACATGCATGCATGCACTAATGCACATTTACACGCACACATGCTCATGCACACACACACCCACTCACATGCACTAATGCACATTTACACACACGCACACATGCATGAACACACACACCCACTCACATGCACTAATGCACATATACACACACACACACACACACACACACACACATGCTCATGCTCATGCACACACACACACACACACACACACATGCTCATGCACACACACACACCCACTCACATGCACTAATGCACATATACACACACATGCATGAACACACAGACGCACACAGCGGAGACTTGCTCTCAGGTGCACCACACACACACACACACACACACACACACACACACACACACACACACACACACACACGCACCATCGTGCAGGTCCCCGTTCCTCCTCTCCTGCATGGCGAGCTCACACACACACACACACACACACACACACACACACACACACACACACACACACACACACACACCGTCGTGCAGGTCCCCGTTCCTCCTCTCCTGCATGGCGAGCTCTCACACACACACACACACGCACACATGCACACACGCACCGTCATGCAGGTCCCCGTTCCTCCTCTCCTGCATGGCGAGCTCAAAGCTGCTGTGAAGGATCTTGTTGAGGGTGCCGATCCACTCCTCCATCTCCACCTCACTGTCCGCCGCCAGCAGGTACGTGCTCTTATCCTGCATCTTCAGCTCGAACGCAAAGCGCCGCACCTTGGTGTTCTGCAGCCAGAGAGGAAAGAGAAAACAGAGCTGTTTAGAGCTCTGCCATCTGGCACTTTCACTTGGCATGAGCTGGGTACACAGTGAGACCAGCAGAGTTTAGCTTCCCATAAAACCCTTCAGATAGGTCGCAGGTTTTATATCAGTTTTCAACTATGTATTCAAAGACTTCTTTTCTGACCCATTTTGTGGATTGGCATTCTATCCTGAATGTGCTGAATATTATGAAATTTGCATGTGCAGAACCAAACCCATCAGAAGAGTTCCAGTGTTTTCCTCCACACCAGCGCACAGAACAGAAACAGTCTGGCAGAGCAGGTAGCCCAGAAAACTGCTGAAAATACTAACTAGCTGGTTCAAACAAGTGAAAACACAATCATTAGGGCAATCTTTGTCAAACTGACCTTTGTGTTATCCCTGGTACAATCATTGCCTGCTACAGTTGCAGAATGTGAATCAATTTGCTCATTATAAACCACAAAAATTCAAATTTGAAAAAAAAAAAAGTCATCACCAGGCTGTAGGAAAGTTTAACTTCATTCTGCACATAAAAGGTGAATGCAACTGCAAGTTTTCAGCAACATCACTGCAAGGATATAGGATATTTAACAATGAGGTAAGTTTCATAACACAACTCCCTGACCTCCATGCTGTTAAACGTGGGGGCACCTTGCCAATGTCATTAGTGTTCCGCTAATAAAGAAGGGAACTGAGTCTCACAAGCGTCTGAAATTTCCTGCATCTAAAAAAAAAAGAGAAAAGCTGGGAACTAATTTGCTGCTTCCAAGTCGCGAGGCTTTGAAGTGGAGAAAGAGCAGGAACACGCTTCTGCCCTTGGCCACGGAGGAAACAGCAGGGCGAGGAGAATGTGGAAACAGCTCTATGCGCGTAGATAAAACCGTGCGCCGGCCAGCGCTGGATCAGAGCCGCTTTAACGTCTTTGGGCCTGAGTGAGCCGGCGGGGCAGTGCCAGTAAAGCGGAGCCACACGCACCGGCACAATCCGGCAAAAGCGCTCCCGGCACCGACAATTTAAGCTGTTATTTCACCAGGAAACGCGCATTGGGATGAGAGTTTCTTTTGCAAGAGTGTTATGGCCAAAATGCAGCATGGAAATATATCAGCTTTAACAAGACTCAAAATAGAAAAAGGGGTACATTTAGAATTTTAAATTGTGGCATTTGGTTGTCAGAAGTGTGACATGTGTTATTTTAACCCGACTTGGGATTAAAATACTTACAGTTACGATCTCTGCATCAGTGAAAGTGTTGCTGCCCCTGACCATCCTTCAGAAAGATTCCTTTTAAAACGCTCCGTGGCGTTCACAATGTGGCACAAAATCAAGTTCATCTTCAGTAATACTCATTCCCTTGTGTGATTTAAAGCTAGTTATTCAAAAAACTTGGAAGGAAATCTGCACTCTCTTACAAAACCTCCAGTTATCAAACATCAGAGGTTTTAAAAGACTGCTAGGCTCTCTCTCCTCCTTCAAATTCTGCTTTTTTACAAACCGCACAAACCTTACAAAAACTGAAATACATTCTTTCTTTGCCAGATAATACTGGTTGCCTCTTGTGTTCGTGGTAATTGTTTTGTATTGTATTGTACTGTACTTTTTTGATGTGTCACTGTTCATGCAACTATCTTTTGGCTAGGGCTCCCTTATGAAAGAGATTTCTATCTCGACAGAGCAGCCCTAGACGGACGCAGGATGAAGAGGAGAGGGAGAAAATGAAAACTTAGGTGGGTCTCCCTTGTGCTGGCACCGTGAAAAAGGATGTGCTCTGTCTAATTTAACTAAGGCTTGGATAGAGATGGAATTGTCTTTGGCGCTGTAGTGCTTTGAGAGGGAGGCTCGGTCCATGCTTGTGTAAACCTCCTCCCTGCGGTATCGTCCGTACAGTCATATTTACACTCACATATCACTGCCTCATACCGCCTCAAAGAGGGAGTCAGATAAAACAGCAGGCAGAATTAAAAACAAATGCTTAATTTATTATAACGGGCGGGTGCGGCAAATATGGTGAATGTTTTTCAACAACAGGAGGGAGTCTAACGCAATAACGAGGGGGAAAGATGGCGCTCGTCAGCTTAGACGCGACGCAGGGAGCGTCAGATGTAGAAATGCATCGCTGACTCAGAGAGAGGCCCAGATGGTCCCTGTCATTTAAGGTTCCTGATCACTGGGGAGCCGTCAATCAAAGCTGAATTAAACAGACACGGGCACGTTCCATCGGCCTTTCGGTTCCCGTCCAAATTTGGATTCTGACAGCACAAATCGCGATGAGAGAGCTAATTAGGCTCTGACAAAGAATATTAACTGTCTGTGAGAAATCACTGATACTCAGGGACGTTTTGAAGTGCGGCAGATGCGTTACAAACACTAGTGATATTCCCAAAACTGTTACTGTATGGGCAGACACAGTGACAGATGAGGTTTCAACTCCAAAAATGGAGTCTTTGTCAAGACAAATTTTGACAACACAGATTTGAATCCCTGATTTTTCCCCTTTTTTTCCCAATCCGAATGCTCAACCGAACTGGTTGATCACACCGCAGCACCCCGCCCCGACAGCTATGGGAGGAGAGGTCGCGCACGTGACTCTCCTCCCATGCACGTGACTCCTCCAAACAGTTGTCCTCCTCGACAATCTCGCTTCTTTTTCACGTTGTGGCCGCACCACCAGTTGCACACTGCCTATGACTTCGGAGGAAGACGTAGTTAGCATACAATCGGTTCGTGCCGCTGCAAGCACCCAAGCAGCCCGAGGAGGGCGCTATTGCGATGGACCAACCCGAGATTTTAGCCCAACCTACCCGGTATCGAACCCCGTGAGGCTGGCCAATTGTTGCCTCACCAATGGAGCCTCTGGCCATGGTCGGGAATGGCGAGGCCGGGAATCGAACCCCCGACCTCAGGTCCCGTAGGCAGCAATTTATCCCATGAGCCACTCAGAGGCTGTCAAGACAAATTAAGTGAAAAAGCACCTGGAAAATGTCCTCCGACGACATTGACGGTGTGCCACTGGTGGTGTGCCTGCAGCATTAAAAGAAGGGAGGGCTAATCGTCACGTGAGTAGGAGGAATCACATGCCACAGCTTCCCTCTACGGAACTGGTGGGAGTAGGTTGCTGCGGAGGGCTAAACAGTTTGGCCGTGTTCAGGGTGAGAAATGCTCAAAAACAGCAGGGTGAGATGGAGCCGCTGTAGAGAGAAGCTGTCGCTGACGTAGCGTGGATTTTCATGCTGCCGCAGCTGTGAGATGGGCGTAAATCATCCCGCCGGCCGGTGGCCATCTTGGAACGGCAGACCCGAAAACGACCCGCTGGAGCCATTAAAAAAACCCAACTGTGCGAGTGGTGTGAAAATATGCTGACCTCATGTTGAGCACACAGAGCACACATAAATCCACACGCTCCAGTGCACCCCATACCGCAGGATTTACAGCAGGGGGAGCGGGAAAGATCCTGGGTGCCTTTATTCTGGGTTCATCTCTTCAGCGTAGACTTCGTGAAACGAGGAGGACATGAACGCAGACAGACGGGACAGCCGATGATGGAGTCGATGGAAAGTTCAGAAAGGCTCCCTGGGGTATCAGACCATTAAATGGTGACGTATGACGTACCCCCCTTTTCTTTTTCCATGCAGCTGAATCACTAAATTCACCTGGGCTAAAAGGGCTGCATCTGTTTATGGGTATCTGCTGTCAGTTATTTATTCAGCCCAATCATCTCAGAAACCTGATAAGCTCATGAACGACTCATTCAAACTCCCAAAATAAAACGCCTCGGGTGTCCCTATTTATGGGATATCTTAATGTCGTTTAATCAATGGCTGAAGCGGCACAGATGAAAACAGCCAATTAGCCGATTGAGTCAAGGTCACTGGGAGAAACACAGACCTGCACAGACGCTTGACCTCCAAAAGCAGAGCTACTCGCCCCCCTGAATGATGGTTGGCTCCCATGCTAGGGCTGCGCTGCGGGCCTAAACCTCAGTGCCATAGAGGACCATTACAGCTCACATACAGTTATCTAGGTGAGGCAACTGTGTAATTAACATCTTGACTTGACTGATGTGAAAGTGCAGAGTCATAGAAAAATATGGCTGACCCTGCAGCTCTACAGGTGGACCACTGGTCAAGGGTGTACGTCAGGGTGACTCAACGTTTGGTTCCAAGTGACACGGTGAGTCTGCATGGACGTGCACCAACACACTACACCACCTGGATTCCCTCATGAGTTCACCTTGTGATCCAATCAGGTAAATTATTCAGTGAAACTCTGAGATGTGGTGTGTGGACGGGCCACGTGGGACACCACCGTGTGTGGGACAGCGGAGGAAAGCCAGAGTGAGGAAATTCTGCGAACGCGTTGCAAACAGAGTCGCCTGGAGAAATCCTGATAAACAAAAGCATCTCCTCTCCTTTAATCAGATCAGAAGAAAACATCAACATCAACTGCATCGACTTTTATGCACTATAATCAAAGACTTTCAGTAGCTACTGGAGTTACTACATCCCCAAGGACTGGGTTAGACAGCTGGGCTTATAACTCAGTTTGCAGGTTCAATTCCCAAGTGTGGCACTGCCATTGTACTGGGACCCTGAGCACAGCACTTAATGTAAACTGCTGCAATATAAAGCCAGCTGTATAAACGGACTGCCTGTGATACAATCTAATGTGGTCACTTTGGTTAAGAGTGACTGCTAAACGGCTAAATACATTTATGTTCAAGTGTGAAAATATTGTTCAGATAAGGAAGCGCTGGGAGGACAGCACAAACGTAGTACTTCCTGATCCCCATGGACTCTTCTAAAAACGGACACATGAATTCATCTTCACCGCTGTGCGGCCTTTTCTCGCGCAGCCTGTGTGCTGGAGCTGAGCGAGGTCTCCCCCGTACCGTACATTACGTGACTGGGCCAGGAGGCGCGTTGTTGTCTTTGCGCCGCGAGGAGAGTGTCAGGAGACCAGAGCGACTGCAAGGTCAGGGACAAACAGCTGCTCCGCTCCTCCACTCCCACAATCCTCAGCGCCAGGAAGGACAGACGGACAACCGCTGTTTGCCCCGGCTCGTCTCTCATCTCTCCCCGGAGGAGAAAAAAACAAAACCAAAGAAAAAAAAAACACAAAGACAGCCCTTCACTGCCCTTCAAGGGAACATGGCCCAGAAATTCAGCACTCTACCTTTTGTACTTGCTTTAGTCATTGCACTGTGCATGAACTCTAACTAATGTTGTCTAATTCTGAACCGCGCAGTCCGCCAACTACTTGTCTTGTACGTATTATGATTTGCAGTGTGGTGACTTTCATGTCTGTGATGCATACTCTGTCTCTCTGGGATAAATAAAGTTCCATTGAACTGTGTACAATAAAATTAGATTTCATAAAATAGAAGTTGTCTGTATTTTCAAATTAAAGGAAAGATTCTGCCCGTTTGTGTTTGGCTCCACAGAGAGGGAACGCTCCTTACACTGCAGTGGAAGCAGAGAGTGACAGACCAATCAGCGCGGGGTAGGTTAAGGTCTGCAGTCACCTTGCTTTTGGGCAGGTAGGACTCAGCTGTAACTGATCACCTCTAGCAGAGAGGAAGTGCGCATTAAGCTCAGATGTCAGCCTAATGGTGGCAACGCAGGGAGCCAGGAATCTGGATGCTCCAAACAGACAGTGCTGCACAAAGCCGTGCGTCTGGACTCCAGCCATCTTCAACCTGACCACGCCGTGTTTGCAACGAGAGGTTTCAAATCCCACGTAAAGATCACCACGGCAAACATTTGTCATAGAGTGAACAGGGAGCACAAGTGCAAGAGAAGGGTGGAGGACATTATATTGTGAGTGTATTTACAACCAGTAGCTACAAAACCACAGAATGAATAAGACCAGTTGTCTGGAAAGGTCAGAAACATTTTACATTTTCTAAGGGACAATCTGGAACCAATAAACAATTAATTTCCCAGAGTCCATTCATACCAGCATAGATAAAGCCGCATAAAGAAAGCCTTTGGCCTGTAGACAGTGGCTCAGAGATACCACATATCTTTTGGGCTTGGTGCAGTGCTAACTGAGGATATGGCTGTTAGGAACACATTAGTGCCATCTTAGTTTGCATCGCTGCTGTCAACAAATAACCCACTGTAAATCCAGCGCAGATTATACACTGTCAAACCAAAATTTGTGATTAAAAAGTAGCTCGATATTAATACTTTTTTTGGTCATTGCAGCACTTCTGCTCTTCTGTGACTTTTCCCGCTACCACTATCACTCTCACTGCCTTGGTTTTGGTGTGAGGATGAGAGTTCTGTTACAAAATGGCTGCCATGCATCACCCAGATGGGTGCCACACACTGGTGTTGCTTTAAAGCTGAGTTTCCACACTTCATTATAAAATGCTTTTACATTTTTTTTTTTTTGAAATTACTGATTTAAAATACTGTTTATTATTTTAAATATTTAATGCAATTACCTGAACTACTCCCATACAGGAGTCCAAGAATATAGTTCCTTTGGGTTCTTTGGAGATTTTCTCATCCTTGTAGAAGTTGAGATTGTAGGAGCCATCGCCCAGCTGTGTCAGGTGGAAATATCTCCTCTTGAAGGACTGGAAAGCAGATTAGAAGGGGAACAAACAGACAATCAACACTGTGTCCCTTTAACAAAACAAGGAAGGGAAAAAAACGGGTTAGGATGTGGGGTTCACACAAATGATCAAAAGCCTGACAGAAAACCCTGCGGCCCACAAGTGGAAAGAGAACAGAAACTATGCAGATGATACAGTGAATGTAATGACATAATAACACAGGAGCAGAAATGTGAAAACTAGGCAGGACTGCAATCAAGGAACAGGCAGCCTTTTATCAGGACGTAAAAAAGTCCTTTCATCATCATCATTATCATCACCATCATCATCATCAGAGTTGCAGGTCCAGCTAACAATTTTACATTCTCAGAAACTTAAATATTTCTGGAAAGTGTAAAGGTAAATATCCCCAACATATAAATTTCTCCTGTTTCCTGTATATCCCACAGACGTGAAAATTATGAGTGGGATGTTCTTCTGTGACGCTAACAGGACGTAAATGGGAGAGTTTTACACTGTTTGGGGGAATGTTCTGCTAACTTCTTGTCATAACCTAATGGGAATCCAACCTTCATCTATCCATGCATGTTCTGAGAGTATTTTGTGTATGAGCACAGGGATGTAGATAAGGCACAATGAAATAATCTAACTTAAACCCAGTAGGAAAATCTAATGGAAATGTGTGCCAATGTTCTGGGAATGATCTGGGAATGTTGTGTGTACACTGTGGGGATGTGGATACTGGGAATGATTTGGGAATGTCTTGTGTACTCAATGGGGACATGGATGGGGTAAAGTTGGGGAACGCTGGTGCTCTTACCCTCATGGTCACACTGATGGCGCTGTTCATGTTGCCCTTGTAGAGCCAGCCATGTTTGCTCACCCCTCCCTTCTGTGAGCCCAGAGACGCAGTGTCCTGCAAAAGCACCAAGCAGGCTGTGAGGAGTCTGGCCAACAATACACACACACACACACACACACATACACACACACTCACACACATACACACACACACACACACACACATACACACAGACACACACACACACACACACACGCACTCACACACACACACATTCTCTCGCATGACTCCCCCTCACACACACATCATATGGCAGAAAGGTTTCAGCACAGCACAGCCCTCTCTGCCCTGAACTCACGGTCACCCCAGCTGTGTTTGAAAGCCTGGGTGTAGCCCTGCAGCTGACCGCTGCCTAATGACACACACGCTGATGGGGGCGCTTTCGGGAAGCTTAAAAACGATTTAAAAGAAAGAGAGAGCTCGGGACAGGTCCAAAGCATGAGGTCTCAATATGAGATATGAGTCAAAATGAGTCTCAGGGCTGGAGCACTGATCCAGGATCAGTTTAGCCTTTCAGCTCATAATGTATATGGTCAGAATATTACCAGAGAGAACTGATCCTGGATCAGCACTTCTGTTCTGAGATGTTTAAAGTACACAGGTGCATACCTGGGAAAAGGCTCTTTTAGATCAGGCTAGAGGGACCAATATCTCTGAGGCCGGATGTCCTTTTTTAAAAATTAAAATTAAAACTTTAGAATGAAACCTGACTCATTTTCATCTTCCACTGTTACATTTATCACACATGAAGAACCCAGAAACCCCACCTTCTGCATTCCATTGCTCCTGCATAATGGACCATATGAGTACAGTTGGAAAAGTCTGAAGGTAATGAGGCAACATTCGCTTTTGATCCAGATGCTGTTCCTTATTATTTTTTTTATGTGATAAACCCGTCATACAACATGTTTTAGTTTATCTCCGTTGACACATAGCAGTGTTAACGTAGCACAATAAATGACACTCATAACTTAGAAACCCCTTTTTCCCCCCACACAGAAAGGGGTTCCAAGCTTTGGTGGAGCAGAACATATTTTCAGCATATCGTAGCTTCATCTGCAGTGAGTCTGGAAACTCTCAGAGTCCTGTCTCCACTTATCGTTGCCTCTTCGGCCGAAAAAAAGGGCCCGGTCCCCAGAGGGCCAAGTCCAATTACGCACGTTCACTTACGGAGGACCCCCAAAATCCATACCCTCCCCAGGCTATTGCCAAGGCAACAGCAAGATCAACAGTTACCCCACGAAATTCCAGAGTTTCCTCAATTATTCTGAGAATCAATCACAGACACAGTGGACATCCCCCCACCCGCCACCCACTCCCTCCCCACCCATTTCAAACAGCTGTTGTGGATATTTAATTTCCTGTCTGTGGTCGTTGAGTGGGGACCCTCAAAAAAGAAGAAAACCCATTTTCCTTGATCTTCTATCCTAAACAAAACGCCGCAAATCACAAGACAGCAAATGGACTTGGGTAAAAATTTGTTCATAGTTGCACGCCAAATTGTAATGTCTTCTAAAGAAACCTTACAGTAAACCGCACAGACATTGACTTTTTGTAGTTGAGAGAACTGGTTCATAATGTTGTTGGTGTTGGTATGGGCAACGCACAAGATGAAGAGGGCCAATGGGGTTGTGCTCTTTTTAACCTGTATGCCCCCACCCCCCCACCACCACAGGGCTGGTGTCATGGCAGCTCAGCTTTCGTGACCTCCCCCACCCCATGTGTCTTTCTGGATGGGCTTTTCCAAGGACAGCAAAGCCTCGGCTGCCCGGTTACCAGACCGTAAAAGTCCACTCCCACTCGAGCATTAATTAGTCATTCCCTCCAGGAAAGTGGCATCAGACCCGATTCTTAGAGGGCTGCAGTCATTGTCATTAATGCTCATTAATGCTCAAGTCATTGTCTCTGAGGCTTACGTTGCCTGCCGACTGAAAGGACACCACAAAAGCCAGAAAGTAACGTGGCCTTTTAGGACTTGAGTTTCCCACCCTTGCGCTAGAGGCTATCGGGGTAGAGTTTGGTAGCTTGACTGCACTCATCCAATCAAATATCAGAGTCGGGGGGGCTGATGCAGTTTCAGACAGAGTCTTGTTCTGTGCTGTTTATTGACTTATTTAGTCAAGTCCCTTTCGTCAGATGTCACAGAGATTAGGTGATTTTTGGCAACTTTAACAGCAAAAAAAAAAAATCAGTCATTTACGCCCATCAGAAGTAATCGGAGCTGGATATAGCGTTTTTACGGTAAAGGAAAGGAGAGAACAGAAAGACACCCAGATGTGACACAAGATATATCCCTGGGCAGGTCCTGCTGTTTCTTGGAAAGCAGACCGACGAGGCTGGAGGTGCGGTAACTTCATTAATGCTACCACGAAACGGGAGATTAATTATTTAACGTGAACTGAAGAAGTTTTTTCCTGACACAGACACACCCAGACCGGTGTGTAGAGTAGGAGGTGGAAAGAGGATTAGGAGCTCTGTTTTTTGGCAACCCAAACTTACGGCGTAATGATAAGACTTTATTACACTGAATAATTTGTTCTCTGCTTATTTGCAAACTTTATGTTTGATATGGGTGCCAGATACATTTGACGGAAACTATTTTGTAGCAGTCCGACACGTAACCGTTGGAGATACATAACCGTCACAACTATGCTTGCAGGTATCTGAAACAAAACAGTTTTGAAATATGAAGTACTCCCAGGAACATGCTCCATTTTGACCAGTGAGTCAGGAGTTTGGACCATTAAAACACAGCTCTAATTGGTTAATGTTACGTATATGGGTTACATGTTGTCTTAAATTCAGAGTTTATACATAAGTCTGGCTTTAGTAAATAAACAGGTGTGAATGAATTGCCACCATGAAGTGTGTGATCTAACATAGCGAAAAGCCGATTTCATCACCTTATTAAAAAAAGTGCTCACACCCAGATTTGGTCTAGGCCAAACCGAATAAAATAAATTCTGTTGAAATGCATGACAAACTATCTGGCTAAAAGTCACTTCTTTTGACAGGCAGCGAATGCCAGCGGGATTTGACACATTTACAAATGGGTGACCTTGTCTCGGGTGAACTTCCTGTCCCCACATCTCATATTTCACCACAGCGAGGGCTAAACCAGTTCACATCAGGCAGAACGTTCTCTCCTAAACTCTAGCCTGAGAGATCTTTCTGTGACCAGCATGCGAGGAAGCCACTGTGCATTTCAGGACACAGGTGTTGCAGGTGTTGACTACTTCAAGAAAAAAAAGTTACACTTTGTGTGTGTTTGGCCTTTGAGGTTTCTAGGGTTCATGGAAAGGTTTAAAGGTGCAAAATGAATTAATAAATCAATTAATGAAAGTAATAAAATGGCCGACTCACCTCCTCTTTGTCCACCTCCTCATCCACCTCGAACACGTGCACTGCCAGTTTGTCTGGTCTGGACACCTTGCTGCGCGGCAGAAAGCACAGTGATGGATTTATAACCGAGGCTGATTTACAGCCGAATATCGATCCTCACGCATATTCGCCAGTTTAACATGGAGGTGCCTCGTTAAGGGCAGGTATAGGGACAGGATTTTGGACTAGCCCATGACAGAAACACCTGCTTCAGATTATCACAGTTTTATGTGGAGACCTGGATTAATTTAGTGAGGATGTGGTAGTGCTAGGGGATGGGACAAAGGCCTGAACCCACTCTGGACCTCCTCTGATAAGACCGGCTAGTGTAACTTTCTCAGTGTTTTCTCCCAGTGTTACTCTCTCAGTGTTTTCTCTCATCTCTTCACTCAGCTGTAGTCTGCTCTCCCATTCCTGTACTTCAACAACAATAACCCCCCCAAATTCTTCTCCTACTTTGCTTCCATCCTACCTTTACCTTTTCTCCAGGAGGTTATAGTTAGTAACAGAAATGTCCAAAGTAATGGCTCATTGATTAAGAGAAAAAGACTCTGTATCGCATACAATACATGCATTATCTTCTCCAGATTAGTGTGATTTCTGCATCAGGGCAAAGATCATAGCTGTTTGGGACATAACCGTGCCAGCCACTGTCATGTTCTAAACAAGGCGAACACTGAAGGCAATGTGCTCTGTGTTGACCAGGATGCCATGGGTTTGGAGCATTAAAGCAAACCTTTAATCTACAGAACACAGAGCAGGATATCTGGTGTGTCTATAGAATCTGTGGCTCGCTAAGACAGAATGAACACACTGAGACACCGGTTCCTCTCAAGGACCTGTGGAAAAAAAAAAAAACACCAGAAGGCCAGTGCACCTCCTATCCTGAACCCAAACCTTACCATCTGGACATTGCATATCTGGAAAACCCATTCTCAGTGCTGGGGGGTTGGGGGCACTGATGACACAGGGACCTTGCTGAGAGTCATGGGGGCTTTCCAAGTCATTGTCATTTTGAGAGTGCTCAATCGTCAGGGCAACGGGAATAGCCTGGGGCGACAATGGGGGGTTGGGGGTGACTTAATTGTCGTTGTCGGGTCAGGAGAGAAGGACCGTGCATTTCCTTGTTTGGTAGCCATGCTAACGTGAACGCTGAGAGTCAGCGGTGAGAATGCGTGTGTGGATTAAATCTCCTCTTAACAATGGCGATGCGGGCGGGGGGCAGGACTCACAGAACCAGTTTTCCCGTACTTAACACATGCCGAAACATGCCATATAGCTGTCACGTCTTTCCTAAGAAGTAACCATTAACTAAATCTCATCTCTTTCATACGTGACTATCGCTGGATCATCAGACACTCAGTGACAACGCCATGTGGCGACAGGGGGCTTACTTTGGAAGCTGGCGAAAATCTCCGGAGTAATCCTCATACTTGTAGTTAACGACGTGCCAGTCAGATTTGTAGGTCTTGATGCACTAAGAGTAGAAGAGAAAATTGATGTTTGTTTCGCATATAAGGCAAATATTACAGTTTTTTTCCTCCATTCTGCTTGGTTTCTGGATTAGTTTGAAAAAAATTTCAGATACACATATATACGCATGCATTCATGCACACACACACACACACACACACACACACACACACACACACACACACACACACACACACACACACACACACACACACACACACACACACACACAGTGCCACACAGTGCCACACAGTGCCACACTTATTTCAATGTCTTATTCAATGTGTGTTACTCAGGACAGAAAAAGATAAACTTTCTTTGCTTGAGTTCTTTATTCCACACTTCCTTCATCCTCTCCCCAATCAGATTACGGCACACACAGGAAAAGGAAGGAGGATCAAAGTGAATATTCATCTTCAGGAGACACAGTAGCTGGCACAAATTAAGGCTCCTCTGGGGTTTGGATGAAAGGGGCAGTGGTTCTCTGTTTCAAACACAACTTTAGAAAAATCCTTCAGGTCATTTGCACATGCACAAACCAACACCTGACTCCCGGAGTCAACTTTTGTGAATTTAGAATAGCAATGTGTACAAAAAATAAAATATAAAATATAATAATAAAAAAATATATGAATTTGTCACTGCCCTAAATATATATTTTAAAATTGCTCCTCTCCCACACTTTAATTATTCTGTCCAATTACGTTTGTTTTGCAATAAAAAGGAGAACACAATAACTTCAAAAATCATTTACAATATTAATGGCACATGTGCTGGTATAGAATTTGTAGGGGTAAGGCCCAAGGGTGTTCCAGAGGCTTATATTTGAAGATACAGGTCTTCCATGTGACACTAATATTACATTGGGTCATATCAATATGAGACAGCCTGAAGTAGCCGAGGTTGAGGCCATTTATCATTTGCTAACGGGCTTTACCAAAGCATTTATGACCACCCGGGTGAGGCTCGAGGCACTGCAACTGGGAGAAGCAACGTGGGATGTGCTTTGTGCGTGTGTGTGTGTGTGTGTGTGTGTGTGAGAGTGTGTGTGTGTGTGTGTGTGTGTGTGTGAGTGTGTGTGTGAGTGTGCTTTCTGCGTGTGTGTGTGTGTGTGTGTGTGTGTGTGTGTGCGTGTGTGTGAGTGTGTGAGTGTGCTTTCTGTGTGTGTGTGTGTGTGAGAGAGTGTGTGTGTGTGTGTGTGTGCGTGTGTGTGTGTGTGTGCTGTTCTGCATGTGTATTTGTGTGTGTGTGCATGTGTGTGTGTGTGAGCGAATGTGCTTTCTGCGTGTGTGTGTGTTTCTGCATGTGTGTGTGAGTGTGTGTGTGTGTTTTTAAACTGAATCTTTAGGTTGAACATCTGTATTTGAAGATGAGGATGTTTTACAAGAAGAGGCAGGAGAGGCAGCGGGACGGGACAGGGCCGGACATCAGGCTTGAGATTTATCACGGAGAGGAAACACAGTCCTCCCATGATGTCATTCCTCAGTGGCTGGCTGAAAGACAACTTCCTAATGCTAAGGCTGGGTTCTACTTGTGTACATACCTCCAAGTACACTAACTAGTATGTAACATTTAGTATGTAAAAATGAATTTGAGACACTTGAGTTTGAGATCAGCACTGAAATTGTAGTTGATTCAGGTGAAAACTTTATTTCAAAACTTTAAAATTCTTCTTTGCTGTTAGTTCTGAGAACGCAGTGACCACTGAGAAGGAATAGTATTCTCAGATGATAAGTGTACAAAGACAACTGGGTTTATGCAAGTATGCGATCTGAGACACAGCATAAGCGAATGGCTCAAATGAATTATGCACTTGTAGCATATGGTAACTCCACCCATTCATTGTTCCATGATACTTATAAAATATCCAGGATCTAGCTTTGCATAGATGGCAGTGCAGTTCAGAGGGACAGTGGCAGGTTTGTAACTCTCTGCTATAAGCCTGGGGAAAGCAGTGCTGACCAGATCCTAAAAACCCAACAGCTTTTTGTCACGATTAACCAATATTTTGTCACCCACAAAACTTCCTGTGAAAATGTATCTAGGCTGCTGAGTTTCTGGCACGGTTATAGCTGCTACCACAAGAGCTGCTTTGGCGAGAGAGTCTTGAGTTCTCTTACGGCGGAGACAGGAGGAAGGCATAAGCCTGGCATGAAAGTTTGGCTTCGAATAAAAACAGCTGGCAGATGGAAATGACAGATTACCCAAGGCCAGTTCAAAGTTAACTGCTCTTAACTTTCAATACAATATTGTTGAGTATCAATTTTCATCACTTGAGTCTGGTTGGTCACTGAAAAGAAAAAAAAAAAAAAGCACACAGGAAAGGAAAAATGTTAAATGCTTTTCCTGTCATGCAATTTTAATGACAGCACGTACTGCAGTTAAACTGAACAGTCCTGTGAGAATCTCCTTCGTCAGAAAAACCGTACTTAGCACCAATGGTAGGCCAACGGAAAAGTTAAAGTTGGTTTAAGTTCCAGGGCTTCTGCATTAAAAATAATACAAAAATGACAAATTTTAGGCATATTTTCATCCCCCTGAAACTCTAAAATTAATTTAACTCAGTGAATTTAATTCAGCAGATACCTCTGGAAATACAATAACAGCCAGGCAGACATTACACCATATTAGAACGGGCGCCGGGCACAGTCTGCTGTGTTACTGCACCCAGTGCACTGCTGGAGAATTTCACAGAGCGCCGCTGCTAAACGCATCCACAAGTGCAGACCTGGTGGTGCCTCAGACTGGGGTTTAATGTTTAATGATCAACACTGGGGGGTGTGGGGCGGGAAAGCCCGCCTATTTCGGAGGACTTTTGAGGAACTGCTCCACCTCAAGCTCGGCGACCTTCATCCAGTCACCTTCCTGATTTCGGAGGGGAAACGGACACATTTACGGACAACGCTTACCTGGATGGCCCCCAACAAAGTTCCAGAATGCCAGTAAAGACTCGGGTGGAATTTCCAGAAGAAAATCAATAACAAAATAAAATAAAAAAATAAGTGTTCCCCTAAGGATGCGATGACTAAAATAGGACACTCAGAAAGGACAGAGGAAGTCTTGAGGAGCCCTGAGCCGAGCGGGCGAATTAATTTGGGTTTCCTGTGATTCGGAGAGGGCAGCCGAGTGGAACACGGCCAGGCCGTGAGCTGGCTGACCGCTGACCGTTTGCACAGCGACTCAGCTCTGTAAAAACGTTCAGTCTGGATCAAGCGCTGAACGCTCCACTGGCAAACAGGAGCGGTCAGCACTGCTATTAACAGCCAACGCCTCGACCTTAATAAAAACTCGCTCTTATGTAAGTGGGCAAAAGTACAGCTGAGAGAGCAGGGGCCCGGATCCACAAAGCATCTCAGAGCATCAGGAGTGCTGACCTGAGATCAGTTCAGGTTTTAATTCATCATGGATAAGATATTGATGGGCTGGGATGGGGGGTGTGGGGGAACTGATTCTAGATCAGTGCTCCTGTCATGATATAATTTCCAACCAGCTCCATGTCAGATGAAGCAGGTAGGGGTACCAGGTTCAGCAATGCAGCTTGCTGATGCCAGCAGCTGTACCTCCCTACCGGCCTGTACTGTGCAGATGGCCGGCTCTAATGCGCTCCCCTGTTTAACCCATTAAGACTGCCTGGTTCTAAGCACACAGCTGGGAATGGCTCTGAGTTTGTCCTTTTACACAGACAGTTTTCCCTCACTGCTCTCACCCTGGGCTTGGTCTAGCACGGGGTTCCGGGCCGGGTATCTGTATAAAGCTGCATTGTGTGAAAGCACTAAGCAGACACAAACCCGATTGAGATGGAAGGGTCTTACTCACCTCTTGGACAAACAGACTCTGTGCCGCTTCCTCTGCGTTCTCCGGGACCGAAGGGTACGCCGTTCTCCCCTGGCGCCCCAGGGTTGAGATCTGCGATGGAAACAGAGCCAAAATGAAGACCGCGGCGGCAGACAGCGCTCAGCTGCACAGAGCCAAAATGTGATGCATCAATTCTCTGACCCACACCCAGTCCAGGAACCTTATCTCTGATCGACAGAGTCAAGTGTTTGTTATATCTGTGTTTTTGCCAGCGGTGACTCAGTTCAGAACCCCTGGAACAGGACTGACAGCATCCTTTCTTTAAACAAACGTACACGCTCCAGGCACGGGAGACGTCTGAGTGACTGGCAGTCTGATACTTATTAAAGCGTGTCACAGCTTTACAGTTTTTTGAAACCAATCAAATCCTTCATCACAATATTGGAAAGGCTGAGGTTCGATGCCTCTTTCATGCATCAGGTCACGTCATGTCAGAGTAGAAAGCAGACCCCTCAGCTGAGACGGACCTAATTAACACAGAAGAGGCACTTCAAAAAGGGAATTAAGGCATGAAAAAAGAGAGAAACCCCTCCAACGTTAAACAAAAACCAGTCCGGTCCAGTAATGAGCTGTGGACTGTATGCTCAGCTGGCCATGATCTTAACCTGGTGCTCCTGAAAATATTATTGCGTTCCTGTGAACAGACTGAGGTCCGGGGGGGGGGGCTGTGGGGGGGTTGGGGAGATGATCCTCAGGATTGCTTAACTCACCCTGAGTCTGGCGCCCTGCTCCTCCCAGCCTGGGGGGCTGGGGCCGGGTGGGGGTGGCAAGCTGCTTCTTAAAAAACAACTCTCATTCTCATTTGTATTATTCGTTTATTATGTCATTGATGTCTTGATTTTTTACCCACCTGAAGACATTTCTCTTTGCCTATGCACCACTTACAATAGAAAACAGCAACACTTTTTCTTAATTTCTTTCATGCGATTCCCTCTCAATGCAACAGAATAATACGCAACAGCTACTTATGTATTTGAGAAGACATCCACTTTGTGTGCACATGTATACAAATATATCTTACTCCTTCATTATATTATCATACTCAGTGGAAACCGTCTGGCTCATAAGCTCTATTCACTGTCTCAGGGCAATGAAATTGTCCATCATTGAGCTTCATCTTGAGGTGACAGATGAATTCCACAGTGGGTTATTTCTGCTATAGTATAGTTAAGCAAAGGTCCTCCACCATAGACGTTTCTATAATCCAGTGACACAAATGCTTGGCATGTTTCAAATGATGCAAGTCTTGTATGTGACTCTCTGCTAAACTCTTGTGTTCTCCAGGTCCATAGGCTGGAAGTACTGATGCAGATGAGCGATTTGCGAAACCTCAAACAGCCACCATGTGCAAAAATGTGTGCAAGTTTATCCAGACGTAATTTAAAATCCGGTCTTAGTTAGGCAATAAAAAGCAGGCCTGTCCCTAAGTTTCCCTTTGAGACATCGGAAACCCTCAAACTGGATGCAGGGCCCTCAGATATTTCCAGGAGGTCTGAAAAAGGAATGGATTTACCACCCTGTTGATCTGAATCAGGAATGGATTTACCGCCCTGTTGATCTGAATCAGGAATGGATTTACCGCCCTGTTGATCTGAATCAGGAATGGATTTACCGCCCTGCTGATCTGAATCAGGAATGGATTTACCGCCCTGCTGATCTGAATCAGGAATGGATTTACCACCCTGTTGATCTGAATGAGGAATGGATTTACCAACCTGTTGATCTGAATCAGGAATGGATTTACCACCCTGTTGATGAAACGCTCTGGAGTAACTGGTAGTAACTGCTGTGGAACAAGTCAATATTTTTGAGTTGGGAGAGTGTGTGTGTGTGAGGGAATGTGTGTTTGTGTGTGTATGTGTGTGAGCAAGCGCGCGCGAGAGAGGAAGTGTGTGTGTGTGAGAGAGGAAGTATTTGTGCGTGTGTGTGTGCGAGAGAGGAAGTATTTGTGCGTGTGTGTGTGTGTGTGCGTCTCTGAGTGTGTGAGGGAAGCTGGTTGGTCACAGCTGCTCAGTGCTTTACTGTTGCTGTCATCTTGGTCAGTGAGTTTCTCTCCAGAGGTTTTCTCACGCTCACCCAGCAAGTCCTCCCTGGCCCACCACATCCCATGAGTAAAACGGGGGAGAAAAGTTACCGTAGCTTTCCAGCTCTTGATGCAGCAAAGCTGCGGTCTCGCCGCAAAAATGGACTGTACAGCAACAACGCTAACATAAAAACACAACATATGACTCAGGTCCCCCTGGACCAAAAATACACAAAAGTAAAAGATCATGACTGGCTCAGCCTCATCTGGGCTACCAGTGAAAACCATTAGTCTCTCTAGGAACCTTCTCTGGCCAGCCAAGTGCCTGGAGGTTTGCAAACTGTTAACCCTCCATTTCTCCAAGTGCATAGGTAATATACTGAAGTGGTAAGGACATATAATAATTCAGAGACTCATTTTGAGGTTCACCAAAGTTCCTGGGGGTTTGATGATAATTTGATGATGTAAGTTCCTGGGTACCGATGATTCTGATGGTCACAGTTCTGCTCGTGGAGCAGCAGATCAGTGTTCCTATGCCACTGCAGCTGCAGCCCTCCTTGTGGAAATAAGGTGTGGCCGTAAAGGCGCTTGTTTTGGTGAAGAGCACCCCCGCACCGCAGAGAGGAAGCCTGGGGTTCATTCAATAAGCAGAACATTCCGTGACATTGTGAGAATTCCATCCACTCAACAGAAGGTTCAATCGGAATGACTTTGATACATTCTTACAGCTTCCCTTTGGAGATGCTTCTATGGGCGTGTCAAGGGCATGGAGATGCTGACTGTGCTAGGCTGATGTGTCTCAGTGTGTGTGTGTGTGTGTGTGTGTGTGAGTGTGAGAGTATGTGAGTGTGTGGCTGTGTGCGTGTATAAATTACTGTACAACACACCTGGCCACAGTATGAAGGGCAGGGTCAAAGCAAACATTATCTTCCTGTATCAGCCGCCAAAGTTACAATGCTCTGCAATCGGACATTCAGTACAGCCGTTTTTCTCTTTATAAATCAGTTTGGGGACGTGATTTAAATCCCCACAGAAACTGTCTCTCATTCCCCTGGTTGTCACCATGAAAAGGACATTGATTTCTCAGTTGAACAAAGGAAATAAATGAAAACTTCTTAGGTCAATGCCAAAGAACCATAATGAGCAAACTGCTGTGATGACAATATTGATGGCCAGGCCACTCCCACTACAAACACCATTGGGGGGGTTCATTTTGGGAACTTGAAGTTCCGCTCTTCCTGTCCTTCCTGCCTGAATCCAGTAATCTCCGTAGTGTATGGTGTGGAAACAAACATGCCTGTGGAACCAGGCGGGAGGCCAGGATATTGGGGGTGAAAGGAAACGGAGAGAAAGCAAGTCGCTCTGAAGAAGTGAAGCAATCTATAGAGGCACCTGGCAAGGCATCATCTACACCTACGACTGCAGAGGACAGGTGAGAATCCTCTGAGATACATCCACAGAATCCATCCAGATCCTTCCATCAATTTTGTTAATATCTATGCAACTTCCTATATGCGTTATATCTTAAGAGTAAATGTTTCAAAACAAACCAATACAAAGAATGCAAAGTGGAAGAAGAACTTTTATGTACTGAATTTCATACATTCCATTTCAAACAGTTTTGTTTGAAATGGACTGAATGGTAAAACAACAAGCCTGTTCTAACTTCTGTAACAGCAGGACTGTGTAAAGACCGAGCGGGACTGTGTAAAGACTGAGAGGGACTGTGTAAAGACTGAGCGGGACTGTGTAAAGACTGAGCGGGACTGTGTAAAGACTGAACAGGACTGTGTAAAGTCTGAGCAGGACTGTGTAAAGACTGAGAGGGACTGTGTAAAGACTGAGCGGGACTGTGTAAAGACTGAGAGGGACTGTGTAAAGCCTGAGCGGGACTGTGTAAAGACTGAGCGGGACTGTGTAAAGACTGAGAGGGACTGTGTA
Organism: Albula goreensis; assembly: GCA_022829145.1. Lineage (NCBI taxonomy): Eukaryota > Metazoa > Chordata > Actinopteri > Albuliformes > Albulidae > Albula > Albula goreensis. The sequence continues at coordinate 39,776,782 of CM040746.1, read as the reverse complement.
AAGACTGAGCGGGACTGTGTAAAGCCTGAGCAGGACTGTGTAAAAACTGAGCAGAACTGTGTAAAGACTGAGCAGGACTGTGTAAAGACTGAGCGGGACTGTGTAAAGACTGAGCGGGACTGTGTAAAGACTGAGCAGGAGTGTGTAAAGACTGAGCGGGACTGTGTAAAGACTGAGCAGGAGTGTGTAAAGACTGAGAAGGAGTGTGTACAGACTGAGCAGGAGTGTGTAAAGACTGAGCAGGAGTGTGTACAGACTGAGAAGGACTGTGTAAAGCCTGAGCGGGACTGTGTAAAGACTGAGCAGGACTGTGTAAAGACTGAGCAGGAGTGTGTACAGACTGAGCGGGACTGTGTAAAGACTGAGCGGGACTGTGTACAGACTGAGCAGGACTGTGTAAAGACTGAGCGGGACTGTGTAAAGACTGAGCGGGACTGTGTAAAGACTGAGCGGGAGTGTGTAAAGACTGAGCGGGAGTGTGTAAAGACTGAGCGGGAGTGTGTAAAGCCTGAGCAGGGCTGTGTAAAGACTGAGCAGGACTGTGTACAGACTGAGCAGGAGTGTGTACAGACTGAGCGGGACTGTGTAAAGACTGAGCAGGAGTGTGTACAGACTGAGTAATCACTATTTTCATCAGTGTGAAGAATTTTCTTTGAATCACTTCAAAGTTAGTCCAGGATGCAGATACCTTTTCAAAACAACTTTTCCAAAATAGGAACAAATTATCAACAAAAACATCAACCCTATTTATACTCACTTCAAAACTATTATATCAACAAATTCTTCAAAGCATTAAGACAATATTTTTCACCACAGTGTTTTGAAATAATTTATTTTTGGCGGAACTGTTTAGTCTGTAATTGTCCTTAATAGCTGTTTGAATCAAAATGAAAAGCGGACCAGCTGTTTACGACAAAACTTGCAGACAACGGACTTAGTTCCACTTATCAGAACCACAAAATAGAATCGCTACAATGTATTACCAGAGGGTCTCACATTTCAGCCAATCATACAGTATTGCTGTGATCAACAAAGTCCTAGTTTGATCTGACTAATCACAAACGTGTGTCCGCAGGACTGCAATTAGAAGCAGAAATTCAGAGCACGAGAATTCTCTGATGAGTTTTCCGTAATAAATGCAGACACAGACAAACTTTTCTGGATCAATCAAATCCACCTGTGGAAATATGAGACCACCAACATGCCCACAGGCAGCCTGTGGCAAAACAGGAACACCAGCCAGAGGGTGAGTGTCTGTGGTTACTCCAGAGGACAGGATGAACACAGAGAGAATGGGCCGTCAAACGACTGGACTGCAGAGAGACCGTGCCCTCAGACGGGCCTTACTGATTTACTGTGCGGTATCAGTGTTAGGGAGTGTTAGCATGATCATCCGCTGACACAAAACTGCCTTTGTGTAGATCACTACACACAGTTTAAAGACCGGGGGAAGGGGGAGGGATGTTCAGATAAACGGCTCACAGTTATTTTATTGGAGCAGGTGCTGTATCTGGTCACGGTGCCTGGTGTGATTTCGGAGTGGGGGAGTGGGACGGGGGTGTCCTGACACACCTGTTGTTTCCCAAAACACAAAATGGCCCTTATAAACTGGGACAGCACAGTCTCACGGCAGCGGATCTGCAGAGCGGTGAAACCGGGCGGAGGCCCAGGGACGAGGCTCCCTCCGTGGGGAGGATTCTGCCGTTTGGCCCCTCACATGGGGCCTGTATCTAGCCTGTGTGGAGCCAGAAATGGTGTGAGAAACAAACTCACACTCCACCACCACCAACCCCTCCAAAAAAACAACCAGGACAAAAATAAACATAGGCTGCTAAAACATCTGACAACATAAAAGGTGTAAAGCAAACAACCCCAAAAATATCCAGGGCAAAAATGAATTTGTCAGACTTAATCTCTCTTTAACAAGGAACCAAAGCATACACCTTTAAGCCGGGAGAGATACAACAGAAATAACGCTGAGTTCATATCATGCAAAGCGACCCAACATCCAAGTCTGGACGACAATCAAACACAACGAGGCCAGGATTCAGGCCAATCAAACGCACTGAGGCCAGGATTCAGGCCAATCAAACGCACTGAGGCCAGGATTCAGGCCAATCAAACGCACTGAGGCTAGGATTCAGGCCAATCAAACACACTGAGGCCAGGATTCAGGCCAATCAAACACACCGAGGCCAGGATTCAGGCCAATCAAACACAACGAGGCCAGGATTCAGGCCAATCAAATGCACTGAGGCCAGGATTCAGGCCAATCAAACACACCGAGGCCAGGATTCAGGCCAATCAAACACACTGAGGCCAGGATTCAGGCCAATCAGACACACCGAGGCCAGGATTCAGGCCAATCAAACACAACGAGGTCAGGATTCAGGCCAATCAAACGCACTGAGGCTAGGATTCAGGCCAATCAAACACACCGAGGCCAGGATTCAGGCCAATCAAACACACCGAGGCCAGGATTCAGGCCAATCAAACACAACGAGGCCAGGATTCAGGCCAATCAAATGCACTGAGGCCAGGATTCAGGCCAATCAAACACACCGAGGCCAGGATTCAGGCCAATCAAACACACTGAGGCCAGGATTCAGGCCAATCAAATGCACTGAGGCCAGGATTCAGGCCAATCAACCGCACCGAGGTCAGGATTCAGGCCAATCAAACACACCGAGGCCAGGATTCAGGCCAATCAAACACACCGAGGCCAGGATTCAGGCCAATCAAACACACCGAGGCCAGGATTCAGGCCAATCAAACACAACGAGGCCAGGATTCAGGCCAATCAAACGCACCGAGGTCAGGATTCCGGTCAACATCTGTCCATAACGCTGATCCCCTTTGTTCACTTCATTGGTTTGTTAAAATGTAACAAAACACTTTAACCAGGGGAATAATCACATCGATTTCCGATATATGGCAGAGAAACCTGTATTGGTATCGGTAAGAACCATATTAAAATGTTTGTATTACAAATGTGTTCTCCCTTGAAATGCCTAACCGCTAGCAATGCGCGTTGGCCATTGTGGTTCAATGGGAGATTTTAGGGCTTCAGTCCAGATCCAAATGGGGGAAATGGGGCTCCAGGTAAACTGAAGAACAGGGCTTAGGAAAGACCACCGTGGATGGATGGGAACTCAGCTCTCTGATCTCAGATTCATCCCCATCTCTGGACTGTCACTGGATCAGGCGGCACTATGCTGTAGGGAGTGCCGGCCTTCCAACCGGACTTCAAAACTGAGGTCCGAACTCTGAGGTCATTTAAGATCCGGTAGCATGTTCTGAATTTAAGTGTTAACCATGGTGACCTTGGCAACTTTTCACAAAACCTGGCTCTCCTGATCCACCTGATCACCCCCTGCTTCCTGATTGGCTACACACTGCGCTTCCCTCCGTTTTTCCACTGAAACAGGGAATGGGTTTTGCCAAATCAAACAAAAGATGGGAGTTCATTATCACACTGAACATTTCCATGCTTCATTAGGACATCCTACAATAACAGCTGTGTGCAACAGAGCCAAATATCTTCCTCATGGCGAAGTGCATCACCATTCTCTGCTTCTGGTTTTTACAGTTTTTATTTTTAGCTGCAACCAGTTGCTCTATAGGTCACTCTGTCGGTTGGTTGGTTGGTTGGTCGGTTGGTCCACGAAAATTTCCCCATCCTTTGGTGGCCAAAGTTTTCACCCTAGGAGGCTGAAATTTGTCATGGAGGTCAAGTGTATGTGTGTGTGCGTTTGTGTGTGTGAAGGTGTGTGAAGGTGTGTGTTTGCGTTCATGCCAAGTGGCTAAAAGGAGGTGTGGGAGTGGCCTGGTCGCAGCTATTGCGCATTCGCGCTTGTTCTGTAGAAAAGCAGGAAGTGTAATGTGCTGGAGGAGGCCTTTACAGGCGGAGACTCACCTGGAAGTCCTCCAGGGGAAACTGCAGCATGTCCCGCAGCACGTCGCTGAGGATCTGGGTCTTCCTCTGCACCAGCACATTCTCGTAGTCCAGCGGCTCGATCACCTTGGGCTTCACCTGCAAAACGCATAATGACAACATCTAGTCAAACGAACTGTACGGAACGTTGGGTTTTACCTGGAAATCACACAACAACCTGTCAGATACCTGTACAGAATGTTGGGATTCACCTGAGAAAAGCACAGAAATAATATGATTCATTCATTAACATTCAGTATTTGGCAGACACTCTCATCTAGAGACTTATACCATCCTACAATTCACTTATACAGCAGGACCCCACTTACACATTCAGTTTATATTCCCTGCTTAAGGTTTAATGCTTGGGAATCAAACCTGCAACCTCTGAGCCACTACGGCAACCATTATTATGCATTGCTGCCCTACATCAGCGTTACACTGTTACTTGACAGGGATCAAGGAAAATCAGACATTAACCAAATCTATTTTGCAGAGTCATGTTCTTTTTCTATATGTGGCAAGGAAACATCATTTACATAGAGGGGCGTGTTAAAGCAACAATAGTTAGCATGAATACATGCACTGCTGTGAGCTGTTCTGTAACCTTCCATCAGCCTGTCCAATCAAATATAACACGACAGTTTTCCCCTCCACATTATAGTGGATGAATACATACAACTATGTTGCAACTCATTTGTTTTTTGTAGATCCATGTGCACAGCTGTGAAGCAGAGGTCCTGACTTCCAGCTTGAAAAGACTGACTAAACTGGGAGTGGTTGGACACGTCGACCTGGTCATTCTCCGTGGGCTAATTCCAAGCAAAACCTCTTTTTTTTATAAATCTTACACAAATGAAAACTGAGAGTGGACCGCTGTTCGGGAATGAAAACACAGTGTGACTAATGGGGTGAGTGTTTTTAAAAGTACACCCCGCGCAAGTATGAGCTATAACACTGGCAGAGTGCCAAGTCAGATTTCAAAGTGATTACTTATCTTCCGATCGGGTCTCTGGCAAATTGAGCAATACAGAGTAATTGATTTACAGTTACGCTACCTAACAATACTTCAAAACATTGAAAACAACGGTTTATATAAGTATTAAAAAAACAGTTTAAACAACAATCTCCTCAGTCCACACATGAGCAGGATAGCATGTGTGGAATCACAGTAGTCCATTGTTGGAAAAGTTTCACAATGGAAGAGGAAGCTGTTTAGCGCGCATTAAGGGGAAGGCCATGGCCGTCGCTGCAGCAAGGGAAGCACAGGATTGTGGGATTGGAAAATGGGAATGTTCCAGGATACTCCGCAGCTCAGGGGAACGCTTTTAACAAGGGTCACCGTATGTCCGGTTTCTGCAACATTCGTCTGCTTTTTCGGCCACAAAAACCACCCGACTGTATGCAATATTGGGAAATACTGTGGAACGTACTGGGATGTTAATATGTCTGTTAATTTGTGGAATTTTATGGGAATTGTGGTGAGAAATTATACAATCATACAAGTATCACATCTGCTGCCCCCATAACAAGCCCCCCAAGCCCTCCAGAGAGTCCATTTCATTATTGTTCAAACAGGGAAACCCTGCTGCTGCTAGGATTCAGACCTGCACCCCATGAATGGCGTAGTACAGCACCATGGGCTCGGGGTGGGAAATTCTGCTCTGGAATGTGTGTGTGTGTTTGTTTTCACCAATTACTCCGGCTCATTAGCTAATCAGATGCAACCATCAAACACAACTGCTACAATTTAGGATGCTTGATGGTTCAGATTTTCCACTGCAGAATGTTCTGCGTCGGTGCTGAACCAGTCATCAGCTGTCATTACTGAAATGATAAAAAAGGCAGTTAAAGTTTCAGATATCAGGAATAATTTGGATAATTATGTAGTTAAGAGTAGATGAATGAAATTTAGACACAGATAGGGCCGTCCTTGCCCACCCTGGCCATAGGGCCATTTTTACCCAATGGGAGTTGATTTTTCTAATGTTCCTTTGTGACCTCACAGTGCCCCTACCTCTCATCCCATGCAGAGAAGTCGTGTTTAAAGGGGGTTTTGCACACACCGGTGGTCAAAGTGCTTTACTGCAAATGGGTCAGCTGAGCGAAAGAAAACATTGCAGAGGAAAACCAAAACTGCTCATCTCACCATGAAAGCAGGCCCACACAAACCTCTCCTCAGCGCTGAGTCACAGAGACACCACAGTGTGGGTCTGGTGAAACTCAGCTCCTAAATTTAGCCTCTTAACAGACGCTCATATGCACAGTGGATTTTAACAGTTTAGTCAATTTTTTTCCGCACCACACAGCACTTTCACACAGCTGGATATTTACAGAAACCACTCAGACGAAGTACCTTCTTCACAAGTGAAACAGCACCACCCTATCTGGGAATCAGAGAATCAAATCTAAATCTACTGAGAAACAAGCCCAGTTCCCTAACCATTACACTACACCATCACTCTACAGTGTAAGACTGAAGCCCTGTGTAGTCTGACTGAATGAGCTCTGAAGCACTGATGAGATAATCATGACACTAAAAGCCCAAATGCAGTTTGCTACACCATCCTATCAGATACTCTGAAGTACTCCGAGTTACTTATACATGCAACAAAACTGAGGAAGCGGGACAGTTTGTTAGCCTCTCTGGAGCACTTAGCCGCTGTACCAGTTACTGAGCCACAGTACACGAGCACACACACACACACACACACACACACACACACACCCACCCATCTGTTACCCACACAATGACCCCCATAGTCCAGCACCAATGCCAGCCAAACAGAGTGAGCAGAGTTAGCGTGCTGTGCTGCGGAGGGGTCAGGAATGACCTAACTGCACCCTGACATCACACATGCACCACGCTTGATTCATGAGGGTCTGCTGTACCAGGCGGCTCCACTGACTTCCCCACCCCGAGAGCCGATGCAAGGAAGGAATCCGAGGAAGATGTAAGAAGGTGGAACGTTCTTAATCTAGTACATGCTCAGTACAAAAACACACACACAACACACACACACACACACACACACACACACACACACACACACACAGACACACACACCCTGAAGACAAGGGAGCTGAGAATACACTGGTGTTGTGTCCTTAGACTCTGTTTGGCGACCTAGAGACTATGAGGAACGGAAATATCTACAAAACATTAGGTGTAATGTAAAATAAAGGATTTCACAATTTCTAACCCACGAGAAAGTACACACTGGACTTCTGACCTTTTTTGGCCTTTCTTCTTCTGGTTTTAAGGTGCTTGTTTGTTGAAAAGCACCCTTTTACAGCGCCGGTTTTCTCAGACGTAGTTCTAAAAAGGCAGAGAGGCACTCCCGCATGGCCCCTTTTGTTACACTGCCTCGCACGCCCCACCCTGCCCCATTAAACTGTAGGCAGCACACAGTGCTTCCCTGAGTCATAGTAAGGATTGGTCTGTTTGAAGTCTCCCAGGTGAAACCTCCTGTCTGCCTGTTCATATCAGACAGCACCTGCTTTCCCCCGCTTCATCAGCTGGCCAGAGGCATACCTTTGCACCTCTTTCGATACAAAATGAATCCTCCAATCAAATACCTTGAGGAGTCACTGCATCCAATAGGAAAAGAGGTCTGTAAACACGATCATCGTTTTCCACCAATGAAAACATTCCACACTGAAGCCCCCAAGCCCCACCCGTGCCTTTGAGTGCCTCTCCTCTCAGACTCTGAAGGAGAGAGGCTGGAGAGAGGCTGGAGAGAGGCTGGAGAGAGGCTGGCTTCTCATGCAGGGTGATACATGGCAGGTGGTGCGAAACGCACTGGCTCCAGTGGCGATCACAACAGCCCAAGGACATTGAGAACAATGGAGCTCAGTCCATAGAGCGGGAGATAGCTGTGTACAGTAGCTCCCACTGTGTGTGTGTGTGTGTGTGTGTGTGTGTGTGTGTGTGACTTCATAGTGAAGATTCCCTGCTGCAGTACCATATAGACACATTGGATTTTATTAGAATCATTATTACCCGTTTGCTTATTTTATGGACAGACATAGAGATACTTCACAATTTTTTCCTTCTTTTTTTTTGTTACTGTGTAGTCCTCTGTTGTTCTTATGATTGGAAATGATAAAGGAGTTCAAGGCAAAATCTGATTCAGAGCAGCAATGTATAAGTAATTAACTAATTAATTAATTAATCGATCGATCGATCGATCGATCGATCGATTCATTCATACATGATAATGTGAGGCCCTGCTATGGTTCAGGTAGGACAGAACAAACACAGAACAAACACCTGACCTGTGCCCAAAAGTCAGTCAAAGACTGTCCTCCCACAGGGTATCCCTGCTGCAAATGGAGATGCTTTTTACAGGTGAAACAGAAAATGAACCGTGAAAACTATAACTAATCCAAATGGTGGCTGAGGCACTTCAATTCCATTCAGTTATAGAGCTGAAATAATTCAGCTATACATACAGAGACAGAGGCAAGATGCGCCCACAGATAATGGGTACATCGGACCTTGAGCACAGAAAGGCACAACGTAACTGACTTTCCAAACAGTGACAGAACAGAGGATGCAGGAGTGGGGGAAAAAAACACATTACCTATACCTTACCTATGTTATTATCCAGTGTGAGTCTGTCCTAACACCTAGGATTAGGTTTCATTTATCACACAACACATTTCAAAGAGATATTAAACTTGCACAAATGTTTACATCAATGGACATATTGTGTTAAATCCTAAAACAGAATAATATTTCAACAGGACAAACAGGTCAGCTCTCAGGTGCCCAAAAAAATGCTTATTCTACAATCTCAGTTCTGCAATTTCTGAAATATCTGATGTGAAGACCTACAATTCCTCTTCTCTGCATCAGTCACATGAAAGGGTGAATTCATGTTTTAGTTTAGCTAAGCGCATACTCACACTGCTGTCTCTCTGTGCACATCTCTCTGTACTTACATTACATTACAGCCATTTAGCAGATGCTTTTATCCAAAGCAACTTACAGTTGATTGAAATAGCCAAGGGCCAATCCCCAATCAAGCCAAGGGCTTGAACCACCAATCATAGGGGTTCCAGTCATGCACCTTAGCCAATAGACTACAGGCTGCCCCCTTTAGTTTCTGCAGTAGCAGAATGCCCTTTTTTAAGGTCACATGGTATGATAGTGTTGGAAAAGCACGCTCAGCCAATATGTTTCACAGGTGAGGAACGCTTCCAGGCTGATTCGTTCCGTTTCGATCACCTGAGAGAGGTCCCCTCAGAGCAGAAACACAGGCTTAGCCTGACAAGCTACAGCAGACATAGCCCAGGCCAAACGGTGGACTGTGCTTAATAAGCCAAGCTTTCATGGCTAATGAAGCAAAAGGGAAGTAAAAGTCTGAGAGAAAGTGAGGGAGATTTAACTGAGGTCTTTAAATCCACAAAGTGGAAAGATAAAGTGAATTACAGAGGATTTTTCAGGGTGAGTTCTGTCAGCAGAACAACAACAGGGCACTGTAAGAAAGTAGTTATTGGCTAATTCCGCACTGATGTCAGGAGTTTATTTTTTTTTTTCCACCGAGTTTGCAATGCTCGGAGCAGCTTGCCAGGTCATTTTAAAAGAGGGATCAGAGTGTTGAAAGTCCAGATGTGATGCAGTACTGGACACTCACTGCAGATAAATGATGAGCCCAGAGGGGATTGTCGCAGTCATTATGTATTCTTCTGTTCTCAAACCCAGCTCTCCTCCTTACTTTCCTTTCCAGCACACATGTGTATCTCACTCTACCCTAAAGCAGGGGTGGGGAATCCTGATCCTGGTGGGGCACATCCACGGGATTTCGGGATTTCCATTTTCACCAGTAACTCCAGTTCATTTACCTAATCTGCTGTATGCACTAGTTCTGGTTCACTCATAGATTAGAACTGATTAAGCATTTCATACAGGGACACAAGCACATTTTTCAGTCGTCATTCATGAACATCATAAAGAAAAACGTGCTCAAAATGTCAGATAAAATAAATTATTAGAGGCTAATTAAATAATTAACAGCAGGGGTCGGCATGGCATGTGGAAACTGATACGAGCCTCCCCACCCCTGCCCTGGAGAAGGATCGGGGGCCGGAGAGTGAGAGCGAAGCACGAGGGGAGCCGGGCTCCAGGGAGGGGCTGCAGCGTACACACATCCCCCAGATCCCCTGCACATCTGGGCCTGATCAGGCCTGCAGGCTCCCTGAAGCCTGGCCTTGGACACAGATGCATGATCTTAGCGCCAGGTGGACATGCTAACAGCACGGCTCTCTCCAGTGTAGGGGGCCGAAGGGCCAGCGCTGCTCTGCCTTCTTGTGATGTAGGGGAGGCCTTCTGACGCACTGTGTGTGCTCGGACCTGACTGTTATGAGCGAGGACCAGCTAACTGACAAAGCACTGTGTTATCCAGATGATACCGCATATACGGTCATACAGCACACACACACACAAACACACACACACACACAAGCAAACACACACACACACACACACACACACACACACACACACACACACACACACACACACAAACACACACACACACAAGCACAACACACACACACACACACACACACACACACACACACACACACACACACAAAAACACACACACACACACACACACATTCACACAACACACACACACAAGCAAACACACACACTCACATTCACACAAGCACACAGGAGCACAGCACACACACACAAGCAAACACACACACTCACATTCACACAAGCACACAGGAGCACAGCACACACACACACACACACACACACAAGCAAACACACACACACTCACATTCACACAACACACACACACAAGCAAACACACACACTCACATTCACACAAGCACACAGGAGCACAGCACACACACACACAAGCAAAGCAAACACACACACTCACATTCGCACAAGCACACAGGCACAGCACACACACACAGCACACACACACACAAGTACTCATGCATGCACACACACAGCCCCCCCCACCACAAACACACATACAAGCAAAAACACACACATTCGCACATAGGAGCACACACACACACAAGTACTCACGCATGCACAAACACACAGCAAACACACACACATTCGCCCACACACACACAAGTACCCCATGCCAAACAAACACCACAAACAACACACACACACACACACACACACACACACACACACAAGCAAACACACACACTCACATTCGCACAAGCACACAGGAGCACAGCACACACACAAGTACTCACGCATGCACACACACAGCCCCCCACACACACAACGACATACAGAAAGACACAAAGTCATCAGAAAATAATCTTCACTCACACAAACACCCACTCAGAAAAACAATGGGTGGTATGAAAGCAGACACCTGCATTCTTGCACAGTGGGACAGCATAAATGAGTCAGAGAGTCTGATTAGAGTCCTCCGACAGCTCTTACTCATGTTTCCACTCACCGAGTGTCAATGGTCTGATGTGACATCACACCAGGAAGTGAAGAAAGACCTGACTAAAGCTACCTACAAAGATGTTCCAAAAACGAGATGCACGTCAGCAGCTGTGAGCATGTGCACAATGTCAGCATGTGCTCCATCAGGATGCATTTTTAAAAACTGCAAAACTTTTTTTTTTTTTTAATTAATTTGCAAGAGGCGGCCCGCTAATTTTGAGAATGATGTCACACCGCTCAGTTTCCTCCTTTGAGCTAAGTTATCTACACGGCCTGACGTCATCGCTCTCATAAACCACAGTTCCTGTTGTTGTGCGCACAGCCCCGTCCCTAAACATGAGGGCCCAGAGGAGGAGTACAGTATGCCTGTCAGTGAACCTCATCTGTCACCCCGTTTAAGAGTCTTACCCACTGCCTGAACGCATAGCGTGGCAAGTAGCCTCTGATGCTAGCCCTGCACAACAGAATTGAGGGAGACCAGGTGTTTAGCTAGCAGGCCAATGGCCATACCAGGCTAACCGCAGCCAGCACCGCTATCATCATGTATTGAACAAGATATTGACAATGGATCGTCTCATCACCTGCTGACTGGTTTAGTCCAGAGAGAGATCCCTGAGAAGGAAGTGCCAAAACAGCTTCCAGGCACTGGACAGTCACTCATTGATTGGCTGAGAACAGCCTCCAAACATGTCTGCCACATGGCGTTGTTAGTATGTCTGTGGTATCCAACACAACTCTTTTTTTTTATAATTATTTTTTATCAGCAATGAAATGAGCAACAACCAAATGCTTGAGTGCTCCAATAGCTAAGCCATGTGGATCACATACAATTGCAAGTTCTAAGGCTGTTCTGAACCTTCTGCTATTAATTATTCAATAAAACCAATCATTTACGTAATCTGACATTTCAGCTGAATTTATTAAATGACAGCTGAGGACCTTTCTTACATTTTACTCCTAATGAGGAAGCAAGCGCTGCTGGATGTAGCTAACGACGTGAAGGAGTCAGGTTAAAACAAAACACATCACGCTAAGCTACCTTCCAGGACCACAAAAACCCTCTGCTAAAGTACCCTGTGCAGAAGCTACTAGTGTTTATGAGGTCATAATCATGGCCGTGTGAGGGCCAATAAGAACACATTAATGGAACAGACAGATTGGAGCAGAGATCAGCTGAACTCTTGACTCCCAGAATCTATTCTTGCACCCAGCCAAAGCGATGCACTAGATCCACAACAGCCTTGATTAAACCGCCAAACCATAGTCTCAGAACCACTAGTATTAACAGCATGTGGTTTCATTAGCCCCATTATGGGTGGAGCTTAAACGAGATGTAAAAAACTGACTTGTCTAAACAAAAAAAAAATCAAAAGACTACAGAAAATATGATAAATATTGAAGGTAAGACATGGACAGGGGAGTCCCAAACCTAGACCAGCACTCCTCCTCCAAGATTCTGTATGAATATGTATGCATGAACAATCTGAGAGTACCTGCTTTGCCAGTTATCTCATAATGGATACGGATAGAATATAGACAGCGGGAACCTCCTTCACCTCTGCGCTTCGAATCTCCAGGGCACGCGAGCGCTCACCCATCAATCAGAATCTCCTCTTATCGCTCTCTCTCTCTCTCTCTCTGTCCCCCCGTCTATAAGCAACACCTCGGCGAGGTCTCCCGCTTGCAAACGCCAGCAGGCAGACCATGCAAACCGCAGCGTAAGCGCGCAGATTAAAGCCCCTAAACACCAGCTGCAGGCTCCCTCAGTATCTCCACCTTCACGCTGCACTTGTCTGCAGAGCTGCAAAGTGATGTTTATGTGGAACAATGCCGTCTTAGATCATCCCAAAAGTCTCTGGCAAACACAGATAATAACTAAATATCACACAGCGATTTAAGCGCTTGCCAAAGAAAATAACCGTTTGGATACATGAACCTCAATGCGCGAGATCGAGCGAGAGAGAGAGAGAAAGAGAAGTTCAATGACGTGCTCCCAAACTCCAAACCCATCGCTACCTGAGACAGTCGCATTACTAAGGACGATGAGGTAATGGTTCCTTCCCCCGACTGCCATCCCAGTGAGCAAAAACAGGACTTTAAATAAAAGGCAAACACTGACTTTAATTTCTCAGCTTAAGACCTCCAGAGCCTCCAGCCATTTAAGCTGTACAGTAACATTAACCAGTAGTGCCAACGCAAATATCTCAAACGAACAAAATATGACTCAAATTATCTGCCTGTTATGGGCGACTAATGAGGGATCAGTTGAATACACCCAAAGCATCAAAGAAAATCTTAAAGAAAACAAATGACTTGACACAGAGAGCTATAACCACAGACTGTTTACCCCTTCAAGGGATTTCTGTGTCACTGATGTAGTACAGTATCTCCGAAAGAACTACTTTATTCCTTTCCCCCCCTGCCCCTAATGTTTTTCTACATTCTTTCTCTTCATAAATGACAGATAACACATTCAGCCTTAAATTCCAGTTTTATTCCTGTCCATTAAAAGTTACCTCTGGCTGGGGGATATTAGTTTCTCCTATAATTGCGCATTCGCAATTAGTTCTCTGATAATACCGCACAAATGCAGGTAATTCCGTGAATGCTCAGTTACAGCTCCGGTGGGACAGAGCCCAGAGTTCCCCTCCCCTGGTCCAAACAAAGCGCTTTTGAAACTGGAACCTGTTTTATTGTTGAGAGGAATAGCTCCGATGAAATAAAGGACGGACTTTTTTATTGAATAACTGACGGAGAGAGGGCTAAGACTGAAAAGAGGCCATACTTCGGACACCTGATTCACATCGCTTGTTACTCTACCTACCCCAAACAGATCCCCAAACAGATCCCCCGAAAGATTTAAGACACTGTGATGCAGAGTACATAACAGAGTGTCACTTCAAGGCGGGAGGGGGGGACCTACAGCAAACTGCGCTCTTTTGAGCAACCACAGAAATTTATGCCTGTGGCTCCTGAACTAACTTGTATAAATGGCCAGCATAACTACGAGACAAGACTTGAGAAACAATCGTCTATAACTCCATCACTACACTGTCATAAATGACAAGGATAACAAGACAAGCCTGAATAAAAAAAGTCTCCTACGACTCCCAACAAACTTACTCACAAACTAACTTAGTTTGTGCTCTGAACAACAAGCACGAGATACATAACAGCCAACGAAAACTTCAACTTGCGCACACTTTACATTTATTTTCAACTCATACACCCCTGATACCATAAATAAATGAAGATAACAACAATACACAAGTTTGATCAAACAAATCAAAGAAGAGCTGCAAGAGTTACAAGTGCAACTCCAGAACTCCAAACACCGCTGAGCGCCCAGACAGGCTGCCAATAATGGCCAGCCCGAGGGAGGGGTGACTTACCGCCACCTGCGGCACACTGTCCACCTCGTTCTCAGCCGTGGACAGGCTCCTGTACTGCTGAGGGGACTCGATCACCAGCTCCTTCTTGGAAGCTTTGCTGGCCCTTCCTTGCATTGTCAATCAAACGTGGCAGTCAGGCAGACAGAAATATTCCTTCACGATATTCCAGAAATAAAGCTGATCCAACCGCACAGCATGTCCAGCCAAGCAGAGCTCCGCTCCTGCTCCCGATAATACAGGCCAACGGCTAAAAAAAAACCTCAGCGCTTGCACTCCGATGCTCCCCCGATTTCGCTTGCTCTTACGGTCTCTCAATCACAGCAGCCCAGCCTCGAACACCCGCTAGGAGCGATAGCTCCTCCCCGCGCTGTGAGCGGGGCTGTTCCGGGGGAGTTTCAGCGAGCACACACGGCCCCTCCCACAGCTAGGCACCGCTGCTGCCCCCCAAACTCCCTCCCCAAAACCGAACGTCACCCGACCCCTCACTGTTCCACCTGCGAGATAACGACGGCGTCCGGACGGGCGCAGACAAAGGAGCGACATTCCAGAGATCCCTAAGGAGAGCCCCCGCTGATTGCTACCCGGCTGCAAGACGAAGATGAACGCAGCGTGCTTCAGTGCTGAGACGTGCACGCCGGTTTCGTAGAACAAGCAGGAGAGAGCAGCAAGTGTGTCTTTTGCTGGGGAGTTTCCAGCTCACAACAGGGAAGGTTAGAAAGTTTCTGGGAAGTTCAGGAAATTCGTGTGACAGAACAGTGAGGTTTTATGACCACTTTGGGAAAGTTGGCATCATTACGCTTCCCCACAACCAAATGACAACCAAACTGAAATGTTCACTAAAACTTTTGAAGCATTTTTATGTAGGTCTTAGTAGATGGAGGTTTTATGACCACTTTGGGAAAGTTGGCATCATAACGCTTCCTCACAACCAAATGACAACCTAACTGAAATGTTCTCTAAAACTTTTGAAGCATTTTTATGTAGGTCTTAGTAGATTGAGGTTTTGCAGTTTGTAGCATAGCTGCTCGAAGGCTCGAGCCCCACTCTGCCAAACCGCAAAGAGGAAGTTCGGCGGTACAAAAAGACCGACCGACAGATAGACAGACAGACTTCACACTCCGCGGTTGTCATGACGCTACCGGGTGTGTGGAAAAGTCCGCGCCCACCCAACAGCTGCGAGAGTCAGAAAGAAACCCAACACCACCTCCACACCCGCTACACAACCCGATACCACAGCAGAACTGAGCGTACACCGTCATACTTCTCTAATAAAAGCAGTTATTCAAGTTAAAGGGACAAAAAAAGTCCTAAGCTGTATTCAAAAGATAGATTCTATGGAGACATAAACTGTGCCTTACAGAAAAATAATATCTGACATACAACTAAACCTGAAACCAAGCCTATAATTTATTGTAACTATTGAATAAGTGAATCTGAAGAGAATACCCCTTTGGTGTGGGTTTGTGAAGAAAATGCAGGAACATCGCGGGGCAGCAAGGAGGGTTTTCTGTTTTGCATAATAAAATTCATATGCATCTGTTTCCTTGCCTGAGCCTGTTCATCTGAATTCTGTTTACCCAGAAAACTCGAGGAGGATTTGTGCGAAAGTTAAGGTGACACTGGCAATGGCCTGGTGCCAAAAACACGGAGGTGCTTTATGCAAATTAAGTGAATTAAGCAGAAGAAACTCTTGGGTGTTTTTTTTTTTTTCAAGTTGAGACACCAAACCGATAAGCGTTTATGGAGAAGAGTTGAGGTTCCAGTCGCTAAACTGACAAAAGCTGTCACACTCAGCGTGGGGAGCTCGCCGGCCACAAATAAACAAAACAACAAAATGGATCTGTCCTGCAGGGTCAACAGAACTAAACCAGTTCAATATGGATACAGAAAAGCACAACCAGGAGGAGGCCCAGTCAAAGACACACAGACGCACAGAAACACAATCAACAGTGAACGTTTTCCAGCCAAGAGGATCTGGCAGCTGCCAGGCTGAGTCCGACAGCACAGATGCTGCTTCCGCACCAAGCCTTTTGAGGGGTGATTTTACACAGACCACTAACACAGCCTGCATGATTTTACACAGACCACTAACACAGCCTGCATGATTTTACACAGGCCACTAACACAGCCTGCATGATTTTACAGACCACTAACACAGCCTGCATGATTTTACAGACCACTAACACAGCCTGCATGATTTTACACAGACCACTAACACAGCCTGCATGATTTTACACAGACCACTAACACAGCCTGCATGATTTTACACAGACCAATAACGCAGCCTGCATGATTTTACACAGACCAATAACGCAGCCTGCATGATTTTACACAGACCAATAGCGCAGCCTGCATGATTTTACACAGACCAATAGCGCAGCCTGCATGATTTTACACAGACCACTAACACAGCCTGCATGATTTTACACAGACCACTAACACAGCCTGCGTGATTTTACAGACCAATAACGCAGCCTGCATGATTTTACACAGACCACTAACACAGCCTGCATGATTTTACACAGACCACTAACACAGCCTGCATGATTTTACACAGACCACTAACACAGTCTGCATGATTTTACACAGACCACTAACACAGCCTGCATGATTTTACACAGACCAATAACACAGCCTGCATGATTTTACACAGGCCACTAACACAGCCTGCATGATTTTACAGACCACTAACACAGCCTGCATGATTTTACACAGGCCAATAACGCAGCCTGCATGATTTTACACAGGCCAATAACACAGCCTGCATGATTTTACACAGACCAATAACGCAGCCTGCATGATTTTACACAGATCAATAACACAGCCTGCATGATTTTACACAGACCACTAACACAGGTTGCATGATTTTCTCTAGCCAGCTGGGAAGCTGGGCTCATGACCCAGGGTTGCCATTTCAACCCCAAGGTGAGGCACAGCTGCTCCAACCTTGAGTTCACCCAAAAATTGCTTCACAGTTTATCCACTGTTATAAATGGACAGTGTGTAAAAATATAGGCTGATCTATGCAAGTTGTTCTTGATAAGAGTATCTGCTGCTGAAAACCAAAAATGTAAATGTTAAGTGTCTTATCCTGACCCAGAGGAGCATTAAATTGTGTGTCATCCCCCTCATTACACACTCCATCTGAACGTCAAAACACACCAGGTAACCTCATTCAGGTCACCCAGTCCCACCCCCCCCAACATCACCCTACAGCTCACACATAAATCTCACAGGAACACAGAAGAGGTCTATTTTAAGAGGTGTGGGCGGCTCATTTAAGAGAAATCCATGGCCCGTCTTGCTTGTTTTCACCTGATGGATCACATCCTGTGGATTGATCAAGACGTCGCACAATGCACCATGTCCAAAACATTCCTGAGAAGGTAATCCATATTTCTGCTGGTGAATCAAACTTTTTCATTTCCCCAAGCACTGAGACATACAACATGCATATTTTAGTGATTGGATGCGACTATCCTGTCTGTGAAGTAACTGAGAAAACTGAGGGAGTGTCGCTTTTCCAGCCCATCCAATTAACTATGACATCACTACTCCCTGCTTCCTTTGTAGTATTTTTCATTCCATTAACTATGACATCACTACTCCCTGCTTCCTTTGTAGTATTTTTCAGTAAAAGCAGGAAGTACAATTGGCTGGAGGAGGTGTTTCAAAGCTCTCAGTTAAATGGTAAATACAAAGGGCTGGGACTCTCATGTTGGTAGCTTAACATGAAGTGATTTCTTTATACTGAATTTTTACTGAACATAAGATATGGTAAGAGTAAACAGCAAGTACGCATCCTGAAAAATGCAATCATTACTTGTGATGACATGGGATACTACTGTACATCTTATATTCCAGGTAAATTATAATTTTCCATTTCATCTTCAGTTATTTAACCAGTTATGACCTGGGAAGGGATAGCAAGGGAGTGTGTAACTGTGTATCAGTTTTATACAATTTAATTTATACAATGGAAAAGCTGAATCATAACAAGACAAGTTTATCTGAAAATGCGACACAAACGGCCGATGTGCTGCCATAGATATGGAGGCTTCTGTTCCAGGCCGTCTCCAGCGTTAGGGGCTTCTGTTCCAGGCCATCTCCAGCGTTAGGGGCTTCTGTTCCAGGCCATCTCCAGCGTTAGGGGCTTCTGTTCCAGGCCGGCTGTCTCCAGCGTTAGGGGCTTCTGTTCCAGGCCGTCTCTAGCGTTAGGGGCTTCTGTTCCAGACCGTCTCCATGCTGGATAGGTGGATTAAGTGTGGCTCCACTCTCACAGTGAGAACGTTTCTGTTGTTCCATCTGCCCAAGGGGCATTCCAGGCCGGTGTGTCCCACTCAGAGCCCCTCTCAGACGGGGAGGGCTGCAGCCGGCTCCCTCCTTGGGGGGGCGGTGGGAGTTGCATTCTCATGGAAGTGTCAGAGTTACAAATGAGGGGGAGGGTCTCACACAGCTGCTCCCCCACCATCACCTGCCCCCACTGGCCCACAGACATGCACAAACCACACATGTACACACACACACACACACACACACACACAGATACGTGCAAGCAGACACACACAGATACATGCAGGCACACGCGCGCGCACACACACACACACACAGATATGTTCAGGCAGACACACACACACACACACACACAGATACGTGCAAGCAGACACACACACACACACACACAGATATGTGCAGGCACACACACACACACACACACACACACACACACAGATACGTGCAGACACACACACACACACTCACACACACACAGATATGTGCAGGCAGACACACACACACACACATGCAGGCAGACACACGCACACACACACACACACACACACACACACACACACACACACACACGTGCAGGCAGACACACACACACACACACACTCACACACACACACGTGCAGGCAGACACACACACACACACACACTCACACACACACACACACGTGCAGGCAGACACACACACACACACACACACTCACACACACACACACGTGCAGACACACACACACACACACACACACTATCTCTCTCTCTTCTGCAGATGGACACACTCCGCTCTGTGAGGAGATGTGCTACAGAATAAACTATGCGCTGTGACTGGCTCTGCAGAACTTATTATTCTCAGGATCTCTTTCATCTTCCTCAAGTCAGGAGCTAAATCATGGCTTTGTTCAAGGGTCAACAGCCCTGTCAGCTTTTTCCCATCCCCGTCTAGATGATAATATTATATCTCTTTGGACACATGGGTGCACCACATTAAAATCATTTTTCACACGGATAAAAAGCACAACCTTTTTGTCTTTGCCAGCATTATCACTGCAACTTCCTCAACTCTTGAAATTGTTCCAGGGCTACAACATAAAATACATTTGGTATTCTAGATGACAAAAATGAATTTAAAAAATGTAAGATTTGTCATGAACTCCAGTAACATAACCTTAATCACTGCTACAGAACCACGCGGGGGCCTGACAGTTACCATAGAGATTTACAGAATGATATTTGGCATGCTCTACTGACAAGACTAACGGCGAATTTTAATATCTTATTTGGGTGTTGCAGCAGAAATACAATTATGACAATACAGGACAAGCCGATACTCAGGAAAACATTCAAATCCATAGTTAACCGAATAGCTTTTCACGTTCATTTCAACACCACACAGTTCCCCTACCTATACCGACGCGTTTGGCAACTAGCAGCCGAAAAACACAAGTGAATGGCAAGATGCTGATGATCAATACATGAATCGTTAGTTATATGACACTTTATAACATACTTTAACACGAAGTGCGTAACAGACACGAAAAAACTAAAGAAAGACAAAAAAGAATTAATGACGGGCTCTTTCTATGCACCACTTTACTGTGTACCAAACACACTGAAACACCTGTACAAATCCCCTTTGACACACACCACGATCCCCACGGGACGTAATGAGCTTCATACAAAGTATCAATCACATTGGATATGAAAACTGAATCTTCATATCCAGAAACAAACTAGAAAGATCTTACAACCTAACGCAAAACAGACATGACACGCAGACAGGCAAAGAGTCCGACAAATATGTTAGTCTAAGCAGAGTCAGGTCTAGGAAGGTAATTAATTTATGACAGAAAAAACACATAAGCAGCGCACAATTAATTCCCGATATATTTTGGCGTCAACTCTGGGGTCAAGGAGTCCATTGTAAGATGAAGAGGAAAGGGGTCTGGCACAGCAGATATCCTGTTTGAAGCAATCTCCTGCAGTAAGAAGATATCACGATTGCAGAGAAGCTTCCTCTCCGCCGCAGCTTGGGCGCAGGAATTCCCACATGATAAGTAACTAATGAATAGAGGGCTCGCTAGAACTACACAGGCTACAGCGCTTTGACCCGACAAAAAGCAAGCTTTGATTCGCCTGCCCTCTTTGCTTAGAATTTGCTTTTCTCCGTACACCTATCACATCAGTGCATCAGTTTCAGACGTTTCACAGATGTAAACGATCGTATCTTCCTTGTGGTCGTTACCATCATACACACAGCTAAGGTAACAAAATATTTTCCTGACAACTAAATTTCACCACGACAGAGTAGCACGATGGTCTTTGACGAAACGATGCATCTGGCCTGCTGTTCGTCATTGCTCTCCTGTTTCGGGCCTTTTTATTCAATGCTGTTGAATGAGTGTTTTACACATTCATAACAGCTTTATCATCAGTGTTAAAAGCACAGTAAAACAACTATGTTTCTGTGTAAAACCCTGTCAAGACATCATGACCGCTGTGTGTAATATGTGAGAAATATAATACAGTTACAACTTTTACAAGACGAACACCACAAACAAATGACAACGATGAAAGCGACCTCGGAAATAAAAGGTTAAAGACATTAACATAAAGCTTGAGCCAACGTAAAGTTGAGATCAGCGAAACAGGAAGGAGAGAGGGATAAAAACGGAGCTATACTCATAAAGCATCTCATTTACATTTAGCACACGTTCTGGCTCAGAATGACTTACTGTTTACGTTTTTGCACGCTTTCCAGTTATATTGCCTGACATTTACTGAAGCAACTGAAGATTAGTACCTTGCTCAAAGATGCCAGGCCATTCCTAGGAAATGAACCTGCAACCTCAGCGTGCCCGGCCCAGCTCCCTCACCACTACGGCAATAGCATCGCCCCAGAGTTGGACAACTAACCTAGGGTCAGTTTTGTTTTTCATATTGCAATGAATATAGTTAGGATATAGACAGGAGAAACTGATCCTGGATCAGCAGTTCTACCCCAAGATGCTTCATGAATACAGGCCATGGACAAAGTGTAGCTTACTGTGGAAATATAGTAAAGTAGGGCATTCCAGTGGGAATGTAGGGAAAAGCGGAAGGGCCATGGGGTACTCTGAGGCCCAAGCTGCACAAAGCGCATTAAAATCCAAATCATATCTCATTAAAGCACACTAGCCGCCTGCTCCGTTCCGTCTCTGCTTCCCTGTACTCATTACTATCAGCGGCTGCAGCCCTGCGCTCCGTGCTCTGCTGCTGAAGGCACGCCTGCCCCTGCTTTAGTCATATGGCAATACCAATCAAACCGATCCGGATAAAACAAAGGCAGCCCTCACTGCCTTTTCAGAGCATTCCTGACAAGACCATCCCCTTGTTTAAAAGCTTTATTCTGGGACAGTAATTCAGGTTGAGTTTTGCTCTGCAGTTCAAACGACTGAAAACGCGCAGTATGCGAAACCCTCCGTTGCTGCATTGTCAAGTCCCGTTTAAATTGGACGTGTAGTTTAAAGAGAGGCTTTGCATTAATGAGGACAGTGTTTTCCACATATCAGCTGGGAGTTCCGCTGGAATAGATTTGGGTTTCGCAAAGCCCTCATGTGCACATTTAATTCTATGTACGTGTTATGCATATTAGATGGACATGCGCACGCACACACACACACACACACGCACATAAACACAAACACACACACACGAGTACCCACATGCATGCATATACACACACACACACACATAAACACAAACACACACACACACACACACGCACATAAACACAAACACACACACACACGAGTACCCACATGCATGCATATACACACACACAGGAATACCCACACGCCTGCTTATACTCACACATGCTTGCAAGAACACATATATGCATAAACACACGCTCAAGTGTGCACACACATACACACCTGTACACACTCTGATGTCCTGATTCTCCATACTGAACTCATTTTAGGTGCTTAACTGCTTTTAACATGCTTTAATGTACCATCATGTGCTGAAGGTCTGAGCGCCCACGTACTCCTGACTGTACCAAGACTCTGTCTTTCTTTGAGAGAGAACGCACTGATAACCTTCTGAAGGACAGTAGCAATGGACAATTTACGAGTTAAATAGGACTCAAGATTTTCTTTAAAAAAAGCACAAAAAGTACTGATTGACTACAGATTTTACACACTCTCGCTAATAATAAGAAACTGCTGCCATTCAGAAAAAAGCAGGGGACAGATGGACCTCATTCTCCCTTTCTCTCCACTCTTTTCTCTCTACATATCTCCATCTCTTCCTCTTTCTCCCCTGTGCTGTGTGTGTATATGTGTATGAGTATATATATACATGTGTGTGTGTGTGTAGGAGCTGAGTATCTGGTGTGTGTATAGTATCTGTAGTCCAGCCCTGTGGCGCTCACGGCAGGACGGGGTGTTTGGGAGTTATGAGCGTCTGAGTGTGTGTGTGTGTGTGTAGGAGCTGAGTATCTGGTGTGTGTATTGTATTGTATCTGTGGTCCAGCCCTGTGGCGCTCACGGCGGGACGGGGTGTTTGGGAGTTATGAGCGTCTGAGTGTGTGTGTGTGTGTGTGTGTGTGTGTGTAGGAGCTGAGTATCTGGTGTGTGTATAGTATCTGTGGTCCAGCCCTGTGGCGCTCACGGTGGGCGGTGGGACGGGGTGTTTGGGAGTTATGAGCGTCTGAGTGTGTGTGTGTGTGTGTGTGTGTAGGAGCTGAGTATCTGGTGTGTGTATAGTATCTGTGGTCCAGCCCTGTGGCGCTCACGGCGGGGACGGGGTGTTTGGGAGTTATGAGCGTCTGAGTGTGTGTGTGTGTGTGTGTGTGTGTGTGTGTGTAGGAGCTGAGTATCTGGTGTGTGTATAGTATCTGTGGTCCAGCCCTGTGGCGCTCACGGCGGGACGGGGTGTTTGGGAGTTATGAGCGTCTGAGTGTGTGTGTGTGTGTGTGTGTGTGTGTGTGTGTGTGTGTGTAGGAGCTGAGTATCTGGTGTGTGTATAGTATCTGTGGTCCAGCCCTGTGGCGCTCACGGCGGGACGGGGTGTTTGGGAGTTATGAGCGTCTGGAACGGTCTGCTGACGGCGGGGTTACGTAAGGAGGGGGCTGATGTAAGAGCTGGAAGCCTTTGTTTTCCCAAGCCCCCGCTGCACAGAGCAGGGTGTAACCAGGAATGCAACAAAAACACATGTCCTTTCGCCACCCCACCCTACCAGTAATGTGAGCTCCACGGTCAGCCTGCTGTCAGCCTGGCCCCTGGGAGACTGGGCCTGGCCCCTGGGAGACTCAGATTGGGCCCCTAACAGACCCAGCCTAGCCCCTGGACATCTAAGGGACTGGGGACAGTGGAACTCACACTCTTTCCAAAGTGACTTTAGTCTAACACATTACACACTATCCATTTACACAGCTGGCTATTCACTGAAGAAATTCAGGTGAGCACCTTGCTTACAGGCACAATGACACGACTGTGCTTTAGCTCGGAGTCAAACCTGCATCCTCTGAGCTACAAGACAAACTCCCCAACCATCATACATTCAATTCCATATCTCTGGATTCCGCTGTGACACACAAAGCAGTGCAGGGGTTTTCTGAAGGTTGGGCTGGATGCATGGAGGGTGAAATCAGTTGAAAGCATGTGTGCTACAGGTATCTCCAAAATAATTTCCAATCAAAGAAGAATAACAGTTCTCCATATTCTGGACTGTTTCGAGCAGTCCATGGGAAAGCATGAAGACTTGAGCTCCTCTTCTTAAAGCACCTGACATTCTCAACAAAAGTATTTATACAGTCTGTTATCTGGCAGAAATGGAATGCAGAAAGTGGAGGAGGTTTTTTTGGTTATCCATATGCTACAAATATATTACTTGTAGCTTGGAATTGACTGGTTCCTGGAATTCGAGTTTCTAACATTTTTCTCTGAAGACAAACACAGATCTCTTCTCATCTGTGCGTTGATAGAGATAGTCAGGGGTGTCGACTCCTCTTATGTCTATATCTTATATCTAACTTGATATAAAAGAGCTTGTTCTAGAGTATGGGCCCATGTTTATGCAACAACTTTAAGTATGAGTGCTGATCTTGGATCAGCTTTCCCTGTTCATATCCTGATCTTAACCATCACGAGCTACACTGCAAAACTGATCCTAGATCTGCACTTCGCAGCCACTGTAAGATTGGCATTCTGGAGCCATTGGTGGACATCTGTCACTCAAAGTCACATGACCACAGACGGCGCGTGCAGTGGAGTCACACACAGGTAAAGCGGACAGTTATCTGCACAAACATGAAGCTATCCGGACATCTGAAACGGTACACATTCCAACAGGTAACATTCCCTCACACTCCTTCTGTCCCGAGGCTCGGAAGACTGAAAGAAGACAAAGAAACAAAGAGCAGCACTCAGAGAGCACCACCATGTTTTCCTCCAGCCCAGAGTGGTGACTGGTACTCGTCTGAATGCGCTTGTTTTGTTGGATGCCTGTCGAAGCCCTGAGACACATTTCACTCGACACGGCGCTGTATGTTTGTTACCGTTCCAGCGGACAGTTTCTTTGACCACTGCATACTTTGTGAACTCTCCTTTTTGTTTTACTTCACAAACAACTCTGAATTCATTCAGATTAAAACAGATTAAAATAATTCAGAGTAAAACAGCGTGCGCACACACACACACACACACATACACAGGCCCCAGCTATGTTGTTCTTTTGTTGGCCAGTTAAATGAAAGTGTGTTGTTTTTTCCCCTCCGCTAATGGAACAACCCATTGTTTTCCCTAATGGAGGCCCTTGAGGATGTACACATGCCCGCATCTACTAAACCCCCAGCTACCCGCGAGAGCTAGCAGCCTGCACACGCAGCCAGACTCGCAGAGAGACGAACGGAGGAGAGCCACACACTGATCAGGGAGAGCGAGAGAGATAAATAAAAGGTTACAGACAGACAGGCAAAGGCATGGACAGTTTGAGATAAAGAAAGAAACACAGAGAGGACAAGAGAGGTATGTATGTAGATGTGTGAGAGACAGAGAGTGAGAGAAAAAGAGAGACAGTGTGAGAGAGAGAGAGAGAGAGAGAGAGAGATGGAGACAAAGCCTGCGTCCTTGGCTCAGAAAGAATACTGTAGCAAATGAACTGTCCCAATAAAAATAAATGTTGTCACACTCCAATGTAAATCCCAGACTTTTTACTAGTAAATCTGAGAGACGGCAGAGGACCAGTGACCTCATCACCACTCCACCCCCAGGGCCACAGATGCCTGCTGGGCTTCAGTCCAGCATCACCTGACTGGACTCCACCGTCACGTTCTGGGCAAGCACCAGGTAAGCTCAACTAAAGATGATGCATTAAACAATCAAAACAAATAAACTGCCAGGCAAAGAAAGTTACCTCTATAACGCAAACAACAACAAAAAAAAGCAAATTTCACGAAGCAGAAAATTTCATAAATATCTTTATTAGCAGCATATGAGTGAGTCATGCAAGAAAGTTCCAGGAACGAAGTCTAAAGACTATGAGGTCATCCCTTCTTTCAAAGCTGCAGTGGTCTGCGTTTTTGCAACGGAATTTAGTTCATTAAGTGGAACAAAACCATGGCTGACCTGTGGAAATGCTACATCTCCAGTGACATTGGCGAAAGAGCCGCCAGGTGAAAGAGCTGCCAGATGAAAGACCGGTCTCTGATCTACAGAATCAAAACCTCCTACATGTTGCTTTTATGGACAAAGCAGGTGTAAACCAGTGAATAGACTGGCCCTTCACACATGTGGGGGAAAGCAAACACACTCAGACTCTCCTTTACACCATGCCAATATGAGCGTATCTGCCACATCAATATCTCTCCACAATACAGCCCATAATTTAACTGTTACTTTTCTCTGAGCCATTCGATTAACTCGTTCACTTCTCAGCTGTTTTCCATTAACATTATAAGAGACTGTTTGCTAATGGTATTAACCCTATGAAAGGAAAATTAAAACCAGCAGAATTAAACCAGCGGCTTACTTTTGTGTGCAGGCACTGTTCTTGAGAATATCCTCAGTCTCAGTGAGACACAAACATTACATCGCTAATAAATAAATATCTGTTTATTTAATAGTAACAAATCACTTGAGCTAGACCCACAGCTAGGCCCTAATTTCCACAGAGCCATCTCGTCCACTGGTCTCCAAGTCCGTTTGCCAAAACACATCTTTCCACATGAGATATCCAAGTTCTCGTTCCAGATCGAGGGGGCCCCCTGAGGAGAGTTGTATGTGAATGGGCAGGAGAACAAAAGCAGGGCGCACTGGTGTCAAGGGATTGAGTACACAAACAGAGCGATAGCCTCGCCCAATAAAACGCCTCTAATGAGGAGCAAAGCCGCTGTAATGAAGTGTGGACGTTAGCGGCTGTCAGCCACGCGCACCAGAACCATACAAACCCTCCCTGCCTTGTGACCTTTGACCTTTGACCTCTCCCTGGGGCCCCAGAGGCCATCGGGGAGCTAATCCGCTACCTTCAGGGACGAGTACAACACGAGTTCTCCATCAAAAAAAAAAAGAATTTAAAGAAGGATTTTGCTCTCTATTAAATGTAATAAAAACACGGAAGGTCAAACATTCAGGATTGAGAGTCCTGCTTTGTGCTCCAGGATAGGTTGTGCTTTAAGGTCAGCCTCCGAGGAGGGCAATATCTCACACAGGGCAGTCATAGGTGTGTTCTTCCCTCTCCATTCTTCCCTCCGGCTCCTTTGTTGGAAATCCTTAAATGTCTCACATATAGGAGTGAAATCATTCGTCATTATCCTTCCTTTTATTCACTTAAATGAAACACCACACTGATTAAACGTCCACTCGGGCTCAGTACTCTTGACTTCAGGTCTTTCAGTAGGCTGTTATTGTGACAGTCTTTTCTTGAGATGACTAAATTCTTACTCGAATGAAGGTTGAAAAGGTTAAAATGCACAGAAGACAAAAGGAAGACTTCCCTTCTGATGGAATTACCTCTGAATGCTTCACTTTAAACCTCCTTTTGAGTAACTGCTGCATTGAAGCTAGCGCACCTTATTCCACTAACGCGATTATGGTCACTCCCTTACGGAAACGAAACACTAAAATATAATGAACATTAAATCCATCACCAAGATCAAAAGAGATATTCCATCACTCGACACTTCACTACATACAAGAAAATATATATAGGAAAACTGCAGCTTTCATAAATCACAATACATGACAAATATATCTTTATTTTGGCATTTTCTGAGACGCCCATGTATTTATATTGTATTTAATATATGCCAACATCTATGCCAAGACACGGCAGTACCTTATATTTCTGAAAGGAACATTTAAACAAAGATAAGCTAAATACTATGATTGAAATGAAGGGTATCATTACAAAGAGCTGATATCTTCAGCTGGAACAGTAATTCATGGGTTTATTTATTAGTTCATTTATGATTTTGTGACAGAACTATTTTTAATTACACCATAAAATTGCTCAGCACTTCCTCTCATCCACCACAAAAAAAAACAACTTCTGCTCTTTCAGAACAACTACCCTCTCACTCCTTCAGAATGAGTGCTAACTATAAATTCACACGCAGCTCTTCTCCATGAATTCAAACACAGACAGGAGCTCAAAATTTCACTCTTATAGTCTTAATCCCAGTCTGAGAGCTAAGTGACACAATAAAAGCCTGTTCACAAAAGCACCAAGCTGTTTTAATTGCAGGGAAACCCGTGGATGTTTTACTGCCGATATGTGCATGAAACCCATGCTGTCACTGAAGCTTGGGATTATAAAGCGACAACTGACACTTTCAGATACTGGATATTTTGAATTCTGCTAATTATGCACATCCATTTAGTTGCAGGTATTAAAACTTCAGAGCACAGAGAAACAGGCTTAATGTCCCTCATCCTCTGATATTGGCTTGTGAAATAAAATGACTGTGCAATGACAAGGAGGAACACATTAAGATTAGATAACCTTTATGCGCCACACACACACACATACACGCACTCGCACACACACACACACACACACACACACACACACACACACTCACATACACACACACTCACACACACACACTCGCACTCACATACACACATACTCACACACACACACACACACACACTCACATACTCACACACACTCACACACTCACACACACACACGCACACTCACACACTCACACTCACACGCTCTCACACACACTCTCACACACTCACACACTCACACATACACACTCACATGCACACATACACACAAGCACTCTCACACACTCACACACACGCTCACACACACACGCACTCACACACTCTCACACACACACTCTCACACACACACACACGCACTCTCACACACACTCACGCACACACACACACACACACACACTCACGCACTCACACACACACACACACACACACACACACTCACACAAACACATTACCGTGGCACACACACACACACACACTGGTAAACACATTACCGTAGCACACGCACACACAACACACACACATTCACACACGACACACACACACACACACACACACACTGGTAAACACATTACCGTAGCAGACACACACACACACACACACACACTGGTAAACACATTACCGTAGCAGTGCTGGGCCAGGCGTGGGACTCCCTGTGTGTGCTAGGTGCTAGCTGGGCCTCTCCAGGTCCAGTCAGCTCAGTCTCTCTCTTACAGACGAAGCCGCAGCTGCTCTGGATCACCGCGCGGAGCCCTTCAAACAGAACCACGCTAGAGGTGCAGCCCATTCCCGAAATGTCTCCGTGTGCTTCCTCCACACGCCCCTCGGCCCCCCCAGAGCACAGCCCCCAGCAGGTGACCCAGTTTCTCTGCCTCACCCCCTGCCACAGACTCTCACCATCCTGGGGCCTGTGCCCCTCCCAGCCACTCTAACCTCCAGCACCAGCCAAGAGCCAGCCACACCACCAACACCTACACCAGCACAGGACCAGGAAAGAGGACCAGAGCTGGACTGAGGCTGGGGGGGAGGGGGGGGAGAAACAGAGAGAGATAGACAGAAAGACACAAACAAAGAAAAAGAAACAGAAAGAGAGAGGGAGAGAAAGACAGAGAGGAGACGGCGACAGAAAAATGAGGAGAAAGAAGAGGAGAGATAGAGGGCAGAAAGAAGAGCAAGAAAGAAACAAAGGAATAGAGAGGGAGAGAAAGAGGTAAAGGGAGACTGAGAGATGGATGGAGAGAGGCAGGTGGGTGCTGTGGTGAGGCTCCAGGTAGCAGGGGCTTAGTATAGCAGTAAGCAATAAGCGGTAGCAGTAGCGCTAGTGGTAGTGGTAGAGGCAGAAGTAGCGGTAGCAGTAGCAGTAGTGTTAGCAGTCGTAGCAGTAGCCGTAGCAGAGTCCCTGCAGGAGACTCCAGTCTGAGGGGACTGACGGATGCTGTGTCTCCCAGATAATGTTGTGGGTGCTGGTTCAGCTAACGCTGCTCTCTCTGTGTCCTGTGGCTGATGCTGAAACAGACTTAGTCTGAGTCTCTCTCCCCTCTCTCTCTCTCTCTCTCTCTCTCACTCTCCCTTTCTCCCTGGTCTCTCTGCCCTCCTCCCTCCCCCTCCCTCTCCTTCAATCCCAGACGGCGTGTTCTCATTTCACTGCCCCGCCTATATCAGCAGGTAAAGAATAAACACGCACACACGCGCACACACACACACACACACACACACTGTTCTCACACTGCCACACAGTTAAATGAGTCACCGGCTCCCTGACTGATTGTCACATTATGGTTTGATACACAGTTGGCTGGAGCTAAGTGTGGGGAGCAATGGACAGTTTTGGGGAGTAGGGTATTGTCATATTTACAAAAGTCACAGTTACTTTTCCGACTAGTTTCAAGATCTATATCTCCACCTTCTGCATCCATTTTACGAGGAATCATTTCTTAATCCAAACTGAGGTCAATTTTGCTGGGGTTGGGCTTTAATTATAACATATAAAACTGAAGCTTTGGGTGTTTCCTATTGGTTGAATTAAAATTCAAGGAGGATTTGATTGTCATTTTAAAATTCTGATTGGCTAACAAAGGCATAGGTAAAGAAAAGTTATGCAGCTCAATAGCACCTCCTCTGGTAGATTGGGGCTGGTGCAGGCAGGCAGAGTGACTGGCAGTGGAGGGGCAGTCAGTCACCTTGTGGTTGTGATGCCCTCCTGACATGCTGGAGGAGATTGCATCAATGAGACAAGCCCACAGCTCAGACTGAGCAAGCCATATAATAGGAGAAGAGAGGAAAAAAAAAACATAAACTTTAAAAATATACCATCTGGTTCCATCCAGATACTCCCTGTCAGCAGAACCGCCAACCTACACAAATCGAGAGCAACCCAGTTTGTCTAAACCAGCTTTGGAGAGAGAGTAATACAGATTAACTCTCATTTACGTCAGGTGTACATCAATATTTTAGTCTGGAGGCATCGTACCAGGGATTCCCAAATCAAACAAAATTTTAATTAAAAAAAAAAAACTAAATTAAGGCCCAAGGTCAGAAATGAAGCAGGTCCTAAAATACTGCTGATGGCACCATGGCTGGGGTTTTTCTGGCTTTGAAATACAGGAAATTGGAGTTTGGGGCGAAGTCATTCTTATTCCTGGGTTAAAGTCATTGGGCAGATAATTCTCATGCTTAAACCCAAAACCTGCTGAAGCACAGCTCCTCTACATATAATAACCATTATGAAAAATGACCTCATTTACGACGGGACGCTTGAGAATAGGCTGCTACAAAAAATATAATTAGCAATTTCTTGTGTGTATGGACTGTCTCAAAATCCAAACTCTACTCAGACTTTATTTTTTTCCCAGGTCAGCCGAGACTGTACGATCAACGATATGACCTCATCGCTTCTGGATACAAATATATTTACAATTTGAAAGTTTGTTAAACATACCAGATAATTTGAGTGCTCTTGGGGATCTGTTTGGATAAGAAACCAAGAGCATGGGAGCACTTTTATCCACAGGAATAACAGGTATATCTTCATATCTTAAAGGTCAGAGCCAAAAATGTTTTGAGTCACAGTGAGGCATAAGATATAAAAACCATAGAACCATCAAATACATCTGAAACAACATCTCACTGGAAAAACAACTCATTTTAAAAGGAAAAAAAAGAGATCGCAGAACCACTTTACATGACATACAGCGAGAAGGGTTCAATACTTTGCAGATCTGATGCTGCCTGTGGTGGAACACTGCTCCATATTGCAGATGTGAGCAAACATGGCTTTAAAGCCACAAGCAATCTAACTGCCCTGTGCAAGCATGTAGCATGGACAATGCAGCGTAGAGATGGCCAGCCCTAGAACCAGAGGACTGTAATTCCTGGTGGTTTTTTTCAAGCCAAAATCAGCAACAACTTCAGACCTATGTAGGTGTGTAAACTATGTAATCGACTGCTTTAACTGATCAATTTCTGAGCAACAATGAAAACAAGGGAGTCCTGGTGGAGATCCTGGATCAGGGCTAGCAGACCCTGTGGATCTCCTAGATCAGGGCTGGAGGTCAGAGTGGAGATCCTGGATCAGGGCTAGCAGACCCTGTGGATCTCCTAGATCAGGGCTGGAGGTCAGAGTGGAGATCCTGGATCAGGGCTAGCAGACCCTGTGGATCTCTAGATCAGGGCTAGAGGTCAGGGATCCTGGAGGTCAGAGTGGAGATCAGGGCTGGATGAGGGCTGGATCAGCAGACCCTGTGGATCTCCTAGATCAGGGCTGGAGGTCAGAGTGGAGATCCTGGATCAGGGCTAGCAGACCCTGTGGATCTCTTAGATCACGGCTGGAGGTCAGAGTGGAGATCCTGGATCAGGGCTAGCAGACCCTGTGGATCTCCTCAGGTCAGGGCTAGGCAACTCCGATATGGAACCATCCTTCATGTCCTATAATGGGAGAGCAAAGTGGTGGACAAACAAAGTGAGAGTGGACGGCGCGCTCTCAGAGGAAGGAAGCAGGAGACCGTCCATCTTTGTTTATTTCTCTGGTTTGGAGGGCCATGTTTCCTGGACATGCCTGCTGGTCCCTGGGGGGCTTCAGCATAACACAGCCATCCGGCTGCCACTCAAACCCCCGGCCCGTCTGTCTCCAGAGGCACGCCACTGAAACACAGGTGCAGCTGAGGTATAGACTGTAGTTAAGCCTCTTTTTAACTGGCAAAAAATTGGCTAGAATATCTCCTTTGTCAGCCTCGGCAGCCCTGATCAATGTCGGTTTTACTATCCAGGTCTCCGGCTCCATCGTAATCAGGATTATATCAGCTGCGGGTTTCAAACCAGCGCC
This sequence comes from Albula goreensis, assembly GCA_022829145.1. Lineage (NCBI taxonomy): Eukaryota > Metazoa > Chordata > Actinopteri > Albuliformes > Albulidae > Albula > Albula goreensis. The sequence goes on along the minus strand of CM040746.1, from coordinate 39,743,415 downwards.
CTCACCAGCACGACAAGCGACACGATTACCCCGCCAAGCCCAGGGCCCTCACCAGCACGACAAGCGACACGATTACCCCGCCAAGCCCAGCGTCCTCACCAGCACGACAAGCGACACGATTACCCCGCCAAGCCCAGCGCCCTCACCAGCACGACAAGCGACACGATTACCCCGCCAAGCCCAGGGCCCTCACCAGCACGACAAGCGACACGATTACCCCGCCAAGCCCAGGGCCCTCACCAGCACGACAAGCGACACGATTACCCCGCCAAGCCCAGCGTCCTCACCAGCACGACAAGCGACACGATTACCCGCCAAGCCCAGGGCCCTCACCAGCACGACAAGCGACACGATTACCCGCCAAGCCCAGGGCCCTCACCAGCACGACAAGCGACACGATTACCCCGCCAAGCCCAGCGCCCTCACCAGCACAACAAGCGATACGATTACCCCGCCAAGCTAAAGACCAAAAACCCCAGCCAAGGAAGATAACCGCACTAACTGATTTACCAGAGGCTATGCCGCATTCTGTGGTGGATGCTAACGTGCTAACTCACGCCTCCGAAATCCAACAGATACACACCTGGGAGGAACAGCCCTGTCCCCTGTGAAACCGTGTCAGAAGTCTCTTGCCCTGGGGATAAAGATTACTATCGTCCTTCGTGTTTGAACTTGCCCAAAACTATGCCACTACAGAGGACATTTTATGCAAGGCTAAGAGCACAGCAAAATAGTCCAGAGAGTTACACATAATAAGCAAGATTCATTGCAAACAAACACATCGTCATTAATATAATCTAAATCAAAAACCTGTAACATCTGACAAACGGTGACTAAATAGCAAAGCAAAGTCACTTTGGGAATGAAATATTTATTCATAAGGTGCAGAGCTGGGCTTGTGACATACATGGCCCAGGCTGGACACTACTGCTGTACATTTGTACTCAGTTAATATCCTGCTATACAAATTGATAACATTTGAAAAGATAACATGCATAATTTGCATCTGCCGAATGACTACAATGTGAACGTAAAGTGCAGTTACAGCCCTAGTGGTTAAGAATGATTTTGTTTTGGCAGTTGTGGGTGTGACATATCACTGCACCATATTTATCTTAACATAAATATTTTTATCATATTTATCTGTCAGACAACACTCCCAGCTGAGGCATGTAAGTGGCAAGGAAGAGAGACATGGGAGAGGAAAAATCACTTCCTGGAAAGATGTTTATAAAATCCAGTGGAACACATGTGTGGGGGCTGAAGTTGAGGTGTGTGAGAGGGTTAACAGGACCATAGCCTTCCTTTGTGATATCGCTCTGAAGGAGGGGTGTGTGTGTGTGTGTGTGTGTGTGTGTGTGTGTGTGTGTGGGGGGTTCAAAGCAACGCCACAGAACAAGGAGCGTATATCACTAAGGACTACCTCTGAGGCACCCCGCCCTGTTCACTGAACCCCAAATTAAGTCTCACAGGCTGGTTGGGGGGGCGGTCTCTCCTGAACAAGCTGAGAAGCCCTCCTGCCATGACTTAAGGGAGGTAACACTTCTCACACAAGCTTTGTTTTTATTTTTACTTTTACTTAACCTGGTAGGTCAAGTGAGAACTTAATGTGACCACTTGGGAACTCAAAGGGTGCACAGAGAACCGTTGTATTTCCCAGCAGATGTACAGGATGAGATTGCCAGATGTACCGAGATACAGACAGTTTGGTGGAATCTGGGTTAGCACCACTCCGTCTATATAACCCTGGAGTTAGCGGTTAGCACCACTCCATCTATATGACCCTGGAGTTAGCGGTTAGCACCACTCCATCTATATGACCCTGGAGTTAGCGGTTAGCACCACTTCATCTATATAACCCTGGAGTTAGCGGTTAGCACCACTCCATCTATATGACCCTGGAGTTAGCGGTCAGCACCACTCCATCTATATGACCCTGGAGTTAGCGGTTAGCACCACTCCATCTATATGACCCTGGAGTTAGCGGTTAGCACCACTCCATCTATATGACCCTGGAGTTAGCGGTTAGCACCACTCCATCTATATGACCCTGGAGTTAGCGGTTAGCACCACTTCATCTATATGACCCTGGAGTTAGCGGTTAGCACCACTCCATCTATATAACCCTGGAGTTAGCGGTTAGCACCACTCCATCTATATGACCCTGGAGTTAGCGGTTAGCACCACTCCATCTATATGACCCTGGAGTTAGCGGTTAGCACCACTCAATTTATATAACCCTGGGGTTAGCACAACTGGCAGTGTTGTTTAGCAATGGTATTTGTATACTTATCGGTCTAGAAATGTTGCTAGCTAAAGTCTGACACTATTGCTCATAGAATCTGAAGCATGCACTTACATTCTCCCACACTGTAAGTTGCTAAATGAATGCAATGTAATGTATATAAATCACCTTCCAAACACAGAACAGCACTGTTACACAAACCTACATTTTCTTGTCACTGTAAGCAGAGATAGAGGTTAAGGTGTGTTCTAAACGCACCACTTCAAATCCTTTGTGAAGACCGATTCCTCTAATCCGGCTGTTAGCTCCGGCAGCAGATCAGTTATGGTTGGCGATGAGGATGTTAAACTGCCATGGCATTTCAGGGGCATTTCACAGTAATGGTTTTATCACATTAGAGCCCCCCCCACCCCACTAGGGACAACATTAGGGTAATGAGTGCCCAAATAAAGCCAATATGGCTGGCCTTTTAGCGCTTTAACAGATGGCTCCAGAAACAATCTCTCAAACGGCACGGTTAAGAATTCAAACGCCTAAGTAAATGACAGCGGCGCTGCGATCACCCTCTCCACACAGGGATCTGAAGCACACTCTCCACGCAGGGATCCCACACACACTCTCCATCACCTCAAACATTCTCCTGACAAGTATTCCATAAACAGCCTCTTCCTGCGATATCGCACATTCTTACAGTCATCCGGAGAATTAAGACAACCTCTGGCATTTAAGCCCCACCCTGGCCAGGAATCTGTCTGCAGCTGTGCAGTGCATGTATGTTTGTGTTACTTTGTATTTGTGACATATTGACATACGTTATGTTTGCTTAGGAGTATCTGCTGTCATACAGTGTGTTGGTTGAAGTGAGTTTGGTTGCAGGGCCGAAGCAGTGAACTCCAGTGAGGCAGTAGATTAAATATTCACCTTGTCTTATACAGTTCAGCTCTATAATAAGACACTGCATGGAGGTGCATGCAGTGGAAGACAATACACCTGCAGGTATGACAATAAGCTGCAGGGATGGAGCTCAGGAGGAGGGCCGGGTGTTTTGGGGGGACCTAAATTTAGTGCCAAATGCTCCTGAATAATGCAGGCTGGGACTCATGTTGAGTCACCAAACCGAACCAGACTCCCTGCCCACAGCAGCGGCCGTGGTTCCCCAGCCTGAGAGGACCCTAGCTGGGCCTGAGCACCTTGCTCACCCCCTCCCCTGGGTCTCCAGCTCCCACTAACAGCACCCTACAGCCAACCACAGTGCAAACTTTGGGTAATGCAAAAACCCATTTATAAACACAATGATAAGTATTTTATAACCATTAGTAACCTGTTTATTAATCACTATGCATGATTTACCAATGTGTAAGTAAGCATTACTAAATTATACTGTCTGTGACTTGAAGCGATTTTGACTTTGTGACCACAATTTATCACTGATCAGGTGAACTATGACCAGGATCCACCTCTTTCAACCACAGACAGTGTAATTTACTAATGTTTACAAACCATTAGTAAATCATATATGATGATTAATAAACAGATTATAAATGATTATAAACTAAACTTGAATGTGTTTATAAGCTATTGTTTGGATTATGCTATCTAAAGTGTGACCCAATTTTCACTAGGTGTTCAGGCTTCTTAATCAGAGAGTAAAAGCAGCAGCAGTATAATGGTTAAAATAAAAAAATCTCTTGCTCTTAAAAATAAAAACAATCTGCTAGCCAATATGCTTTAGACAGGATACCAGTTTATGGCAGTCTGGTGCAAACAGCCCATTCACTGCCATGTAAATGCCAGTCACACCTGGTTATCCAAACATAGCAGAAGACTATTTATAAATTTGTCACAGCAGAATATTTAACTCAGTGCATCCTGGGAAATCAGACGGAAAGCTTAGGAGGACTTAATTAAACTGCTGGAGGAATAAATCTGTTCTATGCAGGCAGGACAAGAGATTTTGTGTGTGTGTGTGTGTGTGTGTGTGCACACCTCCATGCACTTTGCATGCAAGTGTGTAAATGCATACACATTTGTCCATGTATGAATGAGCTCTCCTTACAATGCAAAAAGGATTGCTCTTAAAACAGACATTAAACTAAAATCACTGAATTTAATTTATGTGATTAGCAGTTGGTCTTTAGACACCATCAGCATCACAGGCTAATTTGGGAATTGAGCTATTGCACCACACTGCAACCCACCAGGCCCACTACTGCAGCAGTCAGCCCGCACTGCTGCCCTCCGAACCCACGCCCGCCCTCAGCGCCCCTCTCAGGGTTAAAGGTCACCTCTGATTACACTCACACCAGTGTGCGACGCTCTGTTTACACCACTGTCTGAATCGTCTTTCATCATGTGACGCCTTACCCGTGGAGCCGTATTTGCTGTTAATTTCCGCGCGCGGAGGGTTACTCTCGAGCTGTGACGCGCTGTCTGGCGGCCAGTGGAGAAGTGGCTGAGTCTAATTAAACACATCAAAGAAACCGCCAGCTTAACCTTTCTCAGCGGTGGAGAGAGGACCGAGGGGAGTGCGGACATGAGAGCCGCCATCTCAGCGGCAGTAAGGACCTGCGCTCACAAATTTAATTGGAAGTTAATTAGAGGAAAAAATATCACAAAAAATACTCAGGAGGACAGAGGTCAATGACCTGCAGTTTCCACATTTAGAGGCTGAACACTGCAGTGTCCACTCTTAGGGGTCAATGATGTGCAGTGTCCACTCTCAGGGGTCAGTGATGTGCAGTGTCCACTCTTAGGGGTCAGTGATGTGCAGTGTCCACTCTCAGGGGTCAGTGATGTGCAGTGTCCACTCTTAGGGGTCAGTGATGTGCAGTGTCCACTCTTAGGGGTCAATGATGTGCAGTGTCCACTCTTAGGGGTCAATGATGTGCAGTGTGCACTCTCAGGGGTCAGTGATGTGCAGTGTCCACTCTTAGGGGTCAATGATGTGCAGTGTCCACTCTCAGGGGTCAGTGATGTGCAGTGTCCACTCTCAGGGGTCAATGATGTGCAGTGTGCACTCTTAGGGGTCAATGATGTGCAGTGTGCACTCTCAGGGGTCAGTGATGTGCAGTGTCCACTCTTAGGGGTCAGTGATGTGCAGTGTCCACTCTTAGGGGTCAGTGATATGCAGTGTCCACTCTTAGGGGTCAGTGATGTGCAGTGTCCACTCTCAGGTGTGAACGACCGTCAGTGTCCACCCTCACACCCTTACCTTCCTCGAGAGTGCTGAACACACGTATCACCTGTATCACCTGTCCCAATGCACACAATGAGTTCAGTCTTCACTGCTGTGCATCTCAGGCCAAAAACAATCCTCATACAACTTTTTTTTTTTTTTAAAGCTCAGCTGTGCTGCGCAAATACTGTTACTAACACAATTCTGTGATTACGCAAACAAACATCAGTCAGAGGGAGAACTTTTCTGGGAGAACAAAGACTTCAGCTCTTTTTGAACACATAACGTTTTTTTTTTTATTTATAAATCTGTTCCCTGCAAAAAACTATGTTTTTATGACTTCACATAGGGAAAAACATGTCATGTATCCTGGTCCAGACCTGGAGTTAATTTTCTGTTTACTTGGCTGTTGTAGAATACACGTCAGAGTGTTGGCATTGTAGGGGAAGAATAGGATGAGAAAACGTAAGAGTGATTTAACCCAGTCTCACTGCCCAGCTGTAGACCGTTAAGAGCAGTGAAACAGAGAACAGAGAGAAGAGAGTTTGAGTTTTAATCACATTTTATTGGCAAATTAAAACGGTCAGCCTCATATTGTCAAGCAGCTCTTGATTGCTAACATGAAAAACCCTTAAAAAACACAGAAAATATTTATACATAATGGAGAAGATACCCCAAAAAAAAAAATGATGGAAAGTAGGAAGAACTAAATTTTGGAAAATGAGTAGGTCAAAAGTGTGATTGCTTTTGGTTTGTATATCATATTCATATTTTTATATACCAT